>BTRK01000002.1:21296647-21779171 GCA_036245805.1 Pristionchus mayeri | reverse complement strand
GTCCCCTTCGTTCCTCTCTAACGGGCCTTCACATCCCTTCACTTCCTACCCGCACAACACAATTTGACACCTCTTCCATATTGATGTGTGGCTCTTTCGCCTTCTAGTAAAGAGAGAGAGGGGGATTCGGAGTGACCGTTCCCTCTGGAGGGAAGAACACCCTTATATTCAAAGAGGAGTCTGGAGAAAGAGAATGGAGTGAGACAACAATCGACAGAAACACTGAACGATGTCCCTCCTTAACGAGCCAATTAGGGGAAGGAGAGTGGGGAAGGAATGGTTAGGGTGGGGAAAAGAGGATGAGGAATACAATCGACCACCCAGAGAGAAGACTACTCTTCTAAGAGAGGAAATGATGGGAAATGAACGAATAAATAAGATGGAATTGCAGATCTTCTTCGAGAAGAGTGCGAAGGAAGAGACGGAGAAGGCCGATCTCGGCCCTCCCCTCAAGTTCACCATCGAGATGCTCAGGAATGTGAGTCCCCCCCCTCCCCCTTCCTCCCCCCCTCTATCATCCATTCACTGCAGCATTCCTCCGTCCTCTTCGGAGATTCACGTAGTGGTTCTCACAAACTGGTGATTCTGCTGACTGATGGGATAGACGAATGGCCTCACTCAGTCATTCAAGAGACACTCATTCACTCGACGGGAGAGAAGGTATCCCCCCTCCTCCTTCCCTCTTCATGAATCCCTCTAAGATCCGAGTGTTCGGTATGGCGATGGGATTCGCGACGGGACCTCTCCCCCTTCTCGATCATCTTGCGTGTACTACCAATGCAACGACCTCTCTCGTTGACTCGATATCCGATGTGAAGGCACAGTCTAGATCATATCTAGACCATCTCTCCGATGTTCACTCCCTCACTCTCCTAGATGTCCCTATCGAGGATAGACCCATCTCATGGCGAGTCTCCCCCTCCTCCTCACCTCCCCTTCCTCTAATCTCGTTACTCTCCGCAGGTCATCTCTCTACATGGATGCTCAACCACAAGTAGCTGGCCCCGTAATCTCTCTTTCCACTCCCCTCACTGTCCCTTTAGACAATGATGAATGGTGGAAGACGTACAATGAATCGGAGAGGAGGAAGAACCTAATGGGAGGAGTGGCAGGAGTGGACATCAATATAAAGGTAGCCATTCCATTCATTCCTTCTCACACACTGCCCCTTCCTTCACTGAGAAGAGACGGTGGAGTGGAAAGCGTGAAGTCACTCATGTGAAACGTAACGAGTAGGCAGGAAATCTGAATTTATGTGCGAAGGAGAAGAGAGACGGAGAAAGATCAAAGATAATTTGAGGAGCTAACAGCACATCTTCCTCATGGAGACGGACTGAGATCGTTCATTGTGGGCTCAGATGGGATGGTAGTGTACCACAAGGACCACAAACTACCCGTGAGTTGACCAGAGGAATAACATTGGGAAGAAGGGACAAGTAGTCTCATATGAGAAGAGACCATTGAGACGAGAGATTCACTCCGAGATATTCATTACGAAAAATGAAGGGATGTAAATGGGGCACGGTCACACAAGTTAATGAACAGAGAAGATGAAAGATGGTTAGAACCAATTGAAACCAAATGAATAGGAGGAAAACTTAACGGAA
The DNA here is from genome assembly GCA_036245805.1 of Pristionchus mayeri. Taxonomy (NCBI): domain Eukaryota; kingdom Metazoa; phylum Nematoda; class Chromadorea; order Rhabditida; family Neodiplogasteridae; genus Pristionchus; species Pristionchus mayeri. The sequence goes on along the minus strand of BTRK01000002.1, from coordinate 21,777,564 downwards.
TACGTTCACTGTAGAAAACGGAGGTTCACGCAGTGCGTCGAAGTGCCTGCTACGAATCATCGCATGTGAAGAAGAAATCAGGCCATGGTGAGAAGGGAGAATTACCTTCTTCCTTCCTCCCACTCATCATCCTCCTTCAGCCCTTCGAGTGCAGTATGGACACTCGGACGAGCGAGTATATCGACTCGTTGGATTACTCGATTCCATCCCCACCATTGACATGGTCAGAGAAGGAAAGATACTATAGAGAAGGGGACTCAAGAGATGAAATGCATTCTTCTTCATCCTTCGTTCACTTCAGTATGAACTGGAGGGCAACGGGACGATTGTGCAGAAATTGCGGAGAGTGATCATGGAAGGGAAGTGTGATGGGAAGACTAAGATCATGGACAAGAAGAAGAGTGAGGTAAGAATAGTTGAGAGGTGATACACTGGTACTGTTTCACAAATAGATTCCAACCTACACCGGAAAAGCTTCCCTTTTTCTTTAGAATGAGTACTACTTGTGCAAGTCTTTCGCGAATACTCCTCTCACTCTCGTGATCTTCTCATCTCCTTCACTCACTTCATATGAATACATCGGTCCTCCCATTCCATCTCACGAATTGAAGACGATGAATCCAATGGTGCAATATCTCACTACCAAGAGGTAGACCAGTCTCTCTCTCTCTCATCCATTCTTTCTCTTCTAGAACAGCTTGTAACTGGGCGATCGACAAGCTGCACGACGACACTCATTCCAAGATTGGATTGGAGAAGTACACGCGTATCAGACTTCCTTCTTCTACAGTATTCTTTGCAGATTACGGTATTCCGAGTGGATCGATCATCCCGAATGCATTCATAATCCAGCCGAGAGTTTCTCACGAGCTATGGCCAGAACTATTAAAAAATGGGCAGATTCATGGCCTACAAATCCCACAGGGACTTGTGTAGTAAGTGGTCATCCAAGTACCGCCTTATATTTTTTCGCTCTCAGGATTCGGGGATTTTGGCGGGGATTCCCTTCGATGTCACCTATTATCTCAACTCATTCGTGTACACGAGAGGACAAGTAGCTGCATTCTATCCTTTGTGGTGAGATCTCCCCCTCCTCCTTCCTCATCAACCATCTATCTACCTCGTAGTCCCGAGTCGGAGACCAGCATGAAAAGTCTAACTGAGAAGATGGAGAAGGAGAGGCTCTGGAAGAAAAACACATCCGAGATTCAGTTCTCAGTTCGTGACAACCATGCAATTATCTACAAACCGATACTCGACGATCAAAAGTGAGTTTGTGCCATTGAATGATGCCTTCATTGATGATCTCAGCAATCGATTGGCGATAGTTGGCATCCAATGGAGATTAGATCATCTCACTGAGAGATTCACGAATTGGACTAAGAGACATGAGAATGATGAGGATCCTTGTGTGAGTCAATCCACCCCCAATAAATGCATCTTCTTCCTTCTTCTTCCTTCAGAAGACGCACAGTTGTCTTCTGGTCTCTCGTTCTGCCTATGTCATCGCATCGAACATCCAAGGGGAGAAGGCCCTTCCCAACCACGCCCCCCTCTCCCAATTCGACCCCCAGACCTTCAAGCAACTGAGGAACAACAAAGAAATCCAATCGTTAGTGTGTCTTCTCTGCGTTATCGCATTGTCCTTCTTCTTTTGCAGAGAAGTCTCAATCGACTACCAAGCAGAATGCGAGGCTCAGATGAAGACCATGTGGGCTTCCCCCTCCACTCAGCCACTATCTGCCCTTCGTACCGTAGTCTACTTCCTATCTACACTTCTTTCTACTATTCTCTCGTGAGCAATACCTAGGAATGAAATCAGAATCAGAAGGCATTAGACGACCAACTATGCAATTTCAGATTCAACTTCACCATGCTCTTCTCTGCCTTCATTTCTCCCAGTGAATCCCAGCCAAAGATTATGAAAAACGGCACGTGCTATTTCCAAGAGATTGTCCCCCATGAACGGTAGATCACTTCCTTACCACTCATTCTCTCCATCGATACAAACTCTCAGATGTGCTTACATTCAATACCAGCACACTGTGACTAGAAATAATCACAAGCAATTCGAAATGTACGATCAGGGATGTACTAGGTGAGGGCACTGTCTACCTTGCAATCTCACTCTCCTCCATCCAGATACGGTAGACTCCACAATGTGAACAACACCCGACTGACGCTCCTAATAGTGCAACCAGTTTGTGCAGCATACACAGAGAAGGAGGAACTACATTATAACCCAAGGAGAAGTGAGAACCAATCTTCCACTTGGGAACCACGAACGATTACAGTACTCGGATGCGAGACGATCGCCAATTATCCCCGCAGGAGACCCAACTACACATTCACGCTATCATCACCACAGGTTCCAAGGATAGAAGGAAATTGGGGAAGTATTATTTCAGGAGGTCAACCTGGCAAGTGCGAACAAGTGTGATCGATCGTCCGCTTCTGAATTGCATTCCAATATATTTATCATAGTTATATCAGCATTCCTATTCAGATAATTCCTAATTGTATTCTAGATCTCATATAGACCAATCATAACCAGGTGGAAAGGACGAGTAATAACTCTCAACGGATACCAACGACATAGCCTTACGAAATTCACTTGAAGGAGATGTCATTCGTTACTCTTTGTGATCAATAATCAAACATAACCAAATATGCATAAAATAGTATCATTATTTTGTTTCTCTAGCTATAACATGTCAACGGAATGAGATGATAAAACCCGGAAAACTACAAATGTTCATGGAGTCCTATGTGCAAACGTGAAACGTAAACAACAAAATTATAACGAAAGAGATCAAATATCTATGGAAGGATCAAGTGCAAGCAATAATGATTATTTCCGTTGGAGATCAAAGTTCAACGGAAGAAAGTATGGTAGAATAAGATAGCCATTCCTACGAAAGTGCATACTTTTATCAGATGTACTGTCCCTTCATCTCGGCTGACTACAAGGTACAGTAATCAGCCCCACCTCTGACCAATCAATCGATATTGTTCAGTCTCGAATCATGATCTGTTCATCATCTTCTCTGACTCTCCCCAAGCGACTCCATTCCCTCTCACTATATCAATCATGAATCCCCATACCAATCATGATATCCCTGTCAGTCCTTTCATTTCACTCTTTTTATGTAATGTCCGAATCTCTTAAATTTATTGAAAGAGTGACACGGTACGTAGGGAGAGAAGCCAAGAGATAGAAACCCTTCATTATAACGTATTTACAACAATCTGACTAGCTGATGAACAATAATCACAATCATTTGCGTATAGTGGAATGGGAGAGAGCTATACAAAATCGTAGTTCACACAAGTAAATCGGGAGAGTGACAGTGAATGATTACAGAAGGAAAGATCCCTCTGGCGGGAGATAATAGCCGGCTGCGAGAGACCGGCTCTGTCGACTATCGATCGATCGAGATGGATAGTCCCTGAGAGTGGATATTACTACGTGAGATACGGTAACGAGAAGGCTTGGTTCCTCTCTGTATCCATCAAGTATCGATACGAAAGTGATGTCAGAGGGAAGATCACCCCCATCGAACTATTTCAACTTTGATGTCAATTTCCCACAATGCATAAGTCCCGAGTGATTTCATCGTCTTCTCCATCTTATGAACCAATTTTAAGTTAATAAAGTATTTGGACGACTGAGGGATCAGCGTACCTCAGATATCCTTCTTGTCTTCTCCAGTAGCCTTGACTGGACAGCATGCTTCTTTCTTCTCTCCTCCCTCCTTCTCCTCCCCCTCTCCCTCTTTCTGGACGGGAGGAGGAATCTTGACGGGACAGGTCGGATAGAGGATCGGGTCAAGGAAGGTGGCCCATCTGAAGGGACATTCTCTATTCGGTCCACTCTCTTCTTCTTACCTCTCAGGGAGCATTCGGAGGATGAATGGCTGAATGAACTTGATGTAGATTGCAGCGAGGATGGGGAGGAAGATGCACGGGACACACACCATACTCACTAAAACGCACACATAGAGAGGAAGATTAAGTAAGTACTTTTTCGGTAAGCGGCAATTGCCGGCAAGTATCGGCAAGCGGGACTTCTCTAGTTTAGGGAGTAAGCGCATTCCTCCCACTCAAACCCATGAGTCCCTACTCAGGTAGGGGAGAACAGAACAGGCTAGAGCTACGCAGCTTTCTGTGTATATCGCCGGCTTTTACCCTAAGCGGTAAGCAACGATCGGGTCTCCCCGCTTCGCGGGGAGACCCTATCGTTGCTTACAGGGCTCCCCGCTTCGCGGGTCGCCGTTATAGGGAAGGAGCTATAGATGATATATGCGTACTGTAAAGAGGTATAGTAGCCATGTAAACAAGTTGTTTACTAGAGCGCGTGAGTAGTTGTTTACAGGCTAGAGCGTGTCAGAGACGCATAGGGAAAGTGTGCGGAGTTATCCCCTAAACTAGAGAAGTGCCCGGCAAGCGTCAAAATAATTATGTTTATAGACAAAAAATCAGCATGTTCTTACAAAATGAACACTTAAAGTTACCCAACAACAGTCAAAATGGCCAATATTTTTATTCCTGAAACTGATAGACATAAAAGAGACTAGTAGAAATGCAATACTAATAAAATCAGAAAATCAATAATTAGTCACAGAATCGACCTCAAAACATGTGTTGCGCAACCCTGATCAAGACCGATTTTCCCGCGAGGTTTGAAACATGAATACTTTTTGTGCACTAATTAGCGTTCACAAGCCCGGTTCTATACCAAATCCATCCTCGCTTCTCGCCCGGTTGTAGAAATATATATTTCAACAGCAAAAACTTCAATATTAAGCCCACATAATCGATTAAACAATATTTAAACAAACCGCGCATTTTAAATTACGGTAGTTAGTGCATGTTCATGCAATTCGTGGTAAGGTATTGTTCAGGCGCCAATTTAAAAATTTTGCACGGTTGTTGGGTAACTTTAAAGGAGTGCTCCGGGGAACGAATGCTAGGGAGTCCAACCACGAAAATTCTGCGCTCTCAGTGGGAAACTGTAGCCATTTTACCCCGAGAAAGTGGCAAAACATACAAAGAGCGAGTGAAACATAAACGAACTAGCCTCTTCCCTGCGCTTTAGAGGAACTTTGCGCGTATGTATTAGGGTGTCCAGAAAGTTCGTTCATTTTTTGTTTTTATTTTTTATTCAATACTTTACAATTCTCAGTGATCAATGTATGCTCCCATGTTTCCCCTCACTTCCTTCCAGCGATCGGGCAGAGAAGCGATTCCTCTCTCCCAGAAATCGGGAGTCCTCGAGATCATCCATTCCACGAAAGCCCTCACAACTTGATATCGATCTTTGAACTTGTTCCCCTTGCAGAAGTCAGAGAGAGAGCGGAAACAGTGGAAGTCACAAGGAGAGAGGTCCGGTGAATACGGTGGGTGGGGAATCCTCTCGATATCCAGCTCTTCCATTTTCTTCTGAGTCAATTTCGCGCGATGAGGGCGAGCATTGTCCATCAGAAGAAGGATTTTGCCCTCGCTCACAAGACTGGGAGGGGTTCTGTGGGCGACTTCTTCCAGTTGGTTGGAGAAGAGGTCGGCAGTGATGTTGGTGCCAGGGGACAGGATCTCCCGGTAGATCGGACCGAGCACGGAGAAGAAAAAGCAGAGGAGTTTCTTCTTTCCATGCTCTTCCTTCTTCGGGACTGGCTTGGGCTTCTTATCCGCATCGACCGATTGTAGTTTCCTCTCAGGGTTATCGTAGGCGATCCACTTCTCATCTGTGACGACAATTGAATTGACCCATCCAAGATTTGATCTGCGATGGAGCAATTCATGACAGATCTCGACACGGTTTTTCAGCTGTGCCGGAGAGAGATCATGGGGAACCACTTGTGGGAGCTTGGGCTTCTTTCCCACTCGATGGAGGATATCGGACACCGTCGATTTAGGAGTGCCAGTCTCTCTCCTCAAATCGCGCACACTGGCTTTGGGCTTCCTATTCAGAGTGCTGAGGACAAGAGACTGATCGAGGGTCGGAGGGCGTCCAGAACGGGGGTGATCTTCGAGACTATAGTCTCCGTTCTTGAAGCGAGAGAATCACTTCTGGCAGAACCGAAGGGAGGGGGCATCGTCACCTTCCGATTCGGCCAGGGCAGAATGGGCCTGCCTCACTGATTGGCCAAGACGGTAATAATGCAGCAAGATTGCGCGGAGGTAAAGATGAGTCTCCATCACGAAAATCGATGTAGAAACTAAGAGATTGATTCAATCCTCTCACCACTTAGCGTCAGGATGATGCAATACTTTGTTGACAAACAACATTGCGTGATTGCGAAATTCGATCGCAAACTGAGTTTTTACAAAGGCATGAACGAACTTTCAGGACACCCTAATAAATTGCCTCAGCGGCGTCTGTTGAACTTCAGATAAAGTGATTTTTGATCGGGTGAGTGGCCTCTATGATAAAGTGATTTTTGATCGGGTGAGTGGCCTCTCCACACTGCCACTATGGGTGACTGAACATTCTCCGGAGCACTCCTTTAAATACAATGCACAAAAATTGTTTCCTTAATACTCTGGTTTACTCCCCCCAATTAGTACCACCATAAATCCTATGGTGGTACTTATAGCCCTATTATAGCCCCCCCTATAGCCCTATTGGTTACCTATTGGGGGAGTTTATGGTGGTACTAATGGGGGAGCAAAACCAGAGTATGGAAATATCTTCTGGCTCAAGTTCAAGAATATCATATTTCTCATCGTGGAAATTTCCAATGTGCAAATCATTGATGAAAAATATTTCAAAAATCCTTATTTTTGCTCATAAAAACAAAAATTTCACATGGCGTTGCGGGCTATGAAAAATCGGCAAGTGGGTTGCCGCATACCCTTGATTCACCCACCACCGGATCCAAGGATAGGAGGAAATTGGGGAAGTATTATTTCAGGAGGTCAACCTGGCAAGTGCGAACAAATGTGATCGATCGTCCGCTTCTGCATTGCATTCCAATATATTTATCATAGTTATATCAGCATTCCTATTCAGATAATTCCTAATTGTATTCTAGATCTCATATAGACCAATCATAACCAGGTGGAAAGGACGAGTAATTACTCTCAACGGATACCAACGACATAGCCTTACGAAATTCACTTGAATGAGATGTCATTCGCTACTCTTTGTGATCAATAATCAAACATAACCAAATATGCATAAAATAGTATCATTAATATGTTTCTCTAGCTATAACATGTCAACGGAATGAGATGATAAAACCCGGAAAACTACAAATGTTCATGGAGTCCTATGTGCAAACGTAAACAACAAAATGATAACGAAAGAGATCAAATATCTATGGAAGGATCAAGTGCAAGCAATAATGATTATTTCCGTTGGAGATCAAAGTTCAACGGAAGAATGTATGGTAGAATAAGATAGCCATTCCTACGAAAGTGCATACTGAAGTGAAGGTGAGAACGAGGATGAGGTAGTACAGTCCACGAGAATCCCCCATCTGCAAAGAAGGACATTGACACCTCACTAGGGTAGAAATTATAAAATGAAAAACTAGGGGAAATGTTTTTCATTTTTCGAATATTTCAATAATTTGATAAGTTACAGTGAAGAGGGAGAAGGATAAATTGAAGCTGTTTAAATCCGATGAGTACTAGGAAGGTTGATGCTTCATTGGCCATAAACTTTTGGTTTCAAGTGGCGAAGAAATAAGATTGAAATGGCCTAAAAACATTTCTGTGACTTTAAAATGTTGAAAGGTAATAACTTCATTCAATTTTGAGGAAGAACGTCGTTCAAAAAAGTAAAGTGATCGCATTGAAAAGTTCAATAACTTATCTTCTAAGCACAACGCTGTTAGATTAATTTGAAATACTGAAAGATTCGAAAAAAAATGTGTTCGAAAAATTTTCGTCCTGAAAAAAATTTACCGACATACAAAATTCAGGGGGCGGACATTTCCGCAACGGGGTACCATTCGCTTCACAGAAGGAGTAGCAATATGGGAGTTGTTGCATTGTAACCAGTATGTGCTCCCCACATTAGCATATGAGCCCGTTCGCGTAAGAGTCGAACAAACCTTGGCACACGGAAATTTCGAAAATTTGCCAAAAGGGGTAATTGAGGGTGCTGATCATCGTGGTCAACTTCATTTTGCTCCATCTCGATCGGTTAAGCCAGGCTGCATGTGGACTTCACCTACATTTCTGGTCATAGCTCAGTAACCGATTTATTAAAGTTCACGAAAATTTTACTGATCATAGCTAGCGCCACTACGAAGCCGCTGACATCAAAATACCACAGTTTTTTCATGACAACATTATGAAATCGACGTTCTCGAATATAAGGCAAATGCTAAAACCGAGAACTACATGCTAAGATGCGCCTTGTTCTGTGGATCTTTTTTCATATACTATGTGTGGGGTTAAAACTAGACATATTTCCGCTATACCTCGTTTTCTGATGCATTTATCACCTTTATGCCGACAATTCAGTGGGTGAGAGTGTAGAATGAATATGTTTTCTTTGTTCTGACTCGTTCGAACGAGTCAGATAATTAAATTATCCTTTATTTCCTACTCTCACCCACTGAATTGTCGGCATAAAGGTGATAAATGCATCAGAAAACGAGGAATAGCGAAAATATGTCTAGTTTTAACCCCACACATAGTATACGAAAAATGATACCCAGAACAAGGCGCATCTTAGCATGTAGTTCTCGGTTTTAGCATTTGCCTTATATTCGAGAACGTCGATTTCATAATGTTGTCATGAAAAACCCCGTGGTAATTTGATGTCAGCAGCTTCGTAGTGGCACTAGCTATGATCAGTAAAATTTTCATGTACTTTTATAAATCGGTTACTGAGCTATGACCAGAAATGTAGGTGAAGTCCACATGCAGCCTGGCTTAACCGATCGAAATGGAGCAAAATGAAGTTGACCACGATGATCAGCACCCTCGATTACCCCTTTTCTCAATCTTTCTTAAAATTGGTGTGCCAGACCCTGTAGCACTTTGTTCGACTATTATGCAAACGGCCTCATATATAAATTTTGTTACCAGGCGATATTGAGTTTTACCCGAAATCAAAGACCCGGGGTTCATGGTTTGCCGATTTCCATGAACCCCTATACGTTGAAACTCATTGTCGCCTGGCAACAAAATGTATATATGCTAAAGTGGGGAGCACATACTGGTAACAATGCAACAACTCCCATATTGCTACTCCTTCTGTCAAGCGAATGGTACTCCGTTCCGGAAATGTCGGCCCCCCAAAATTCACAGAGCCTGCTTTTAGGTAATTCCGATCTTAGGTTTTCGCCACTTAAAATCAAAACTCTGTGGTCAATGAAGCATGAACTCTCCAACTGATCGGATTGAAGCATTTGCTGTTCCATTGTGGATGTGAATTCACACATTCTATCAGAAGACACGTGATATTCAAAATAGAATGGAGAAATATAATAGATATCTCAGGAGTGTCTCACTTGCTGACTGGCTGAAGTGAGATGAGAGTGCACGAGGGAAGGAGCTCGCGAGGGAGAGGAATCACATTGGAATCGAGCCATCGAGGGAGGAATAAGACTACTCGTACGAGCCAGAGAACGAAGGGATGGAGCATGAGAGTGGAAGGAAGCTGCAATCCACAGATTCACTCTTCTAATCTAAGTTCAATCGTCTAAATACCCATAGAGTGTGCTCTTGATGGACTCCGTCCGAACATTCCCCCGTTCGTCTCTCCTGCCATCGATCGAACTCCGAAGTGGGAAGAGGCAGAAGGGAAGGGTCCACCGCTGGAAGAATCAAAGATGATCTCCTCTCTCCTCAGTGATCACTCACTTCCTCCTCCTCACTCCTCTCTCTTCCTCATTCTCATCTCTCATCGTGAATGCACTCAATCGAGATACGATCTCCTTCGCAGGAGTTCCTCTATCGGGAGTTTCCTCCCTCCTCGTCTCCCTCCATCCTCCTCTTCTTCCCATTCCATTCATCGTCGAGAGAGGTGATCGAGGCAGGGGCGAGAGGGGCGAACACACTTCTGATTCCTCCCATTCCATCTCACTCGGAGTGTTCAACTCATTCCTCTCACGGAATCTATTCAATCCATTCTGAAAATATTACATTGCAAAATAGCCAAAATGAGTTCAACCGATGGACTGACATGAGTGGTGAGTGGTGTCTTGACTGTCTCTCCTTCTCTCCTCAATGGACTCCAGTTCTCATCTCTCGGAGAGGGAAGAGCGAAGGAATCTGCCTGTGACGACACTTGAGACATCGGAGTGGAGGCGACCGAGAAGGCACTGCAATCTCTCCTCTCTCCCCTCCCCCCCCCCCCTCCTCCCACCTGTTGAGGATGGGATTGGGTCTCTTCCTATGCTTCCTCTTCCTCGGGAGTATGGCGACTGCAGTGAGCAGGAGGAAGACACACGAAGAGGAAGCCACTGCCTGAGAAGAGTCACCAGTCATCCATACCATTATTCCAACAGGGAATAAGTGTTGACCGAATAAAAGCGAAAAATAGAATATCACATCACGAGTCGGTGGATGAAACCTACCCTCTCGCGAACAATTTTGAAAAGTTTTCCCTGATCTGGCTCATATTATAGTGGAATAATACTCTAGACAGGGGATTTAAAAAATAGATCATTGGTGCCGAAGTGAAGTCAGTCCAGAATGGTGTTCGTATTTTTAGAACATCTTCTTTAAAAACCCCTAAACGACGGCTCACGGACCAATAACATATATTGTTCACATGATTAGAGTATTATCCCACCGTAATATGAGCCAGATGAGGCAGTTTTTCAAAATTGTTCCCGCACATCCACTGACTCGTGATACATGTGATATAGATGGAATATAACCTGGAGTGCATTCTCTCCTTCTACGGGAGAAGAGAGAGAGGAAGCGAGCCAGATGAGAGAAGGAATTGAGAGGAGATCAGGCAGAGATATCTAGAGAAAGGAGTACTCTGCCATCTCTAATCCAATCGCCCCAATCAAAGATGGCGAATGATTCCATTTCAAACTGACTCTGTTCTTGTTGGTTGCGAATGAGATAGCATGGGAGGAGCTGATGAGGGCAGAGAGTGAGAACGAGTGGGTGAGAACGAGGGAGAGAAGCCATCTCAATTGGAGGGGAAGGGGGAGGGCTTCCATTCCACAGTCAGTCAATAGAGTATCTGCAATCAATATCATTCCCGCCATGCACGAGTCGACCCATACTTATTCATCATTTTCAGCTTCCACACATATTGCGACAGGAACTTAAAATTTTCGCGACTTACAGTTACCCAACAAGGACGAAACCCTGATCTCACCCTGATCCCGTCGCGTGTACGAGAGAGTATGGAAAAGTGAGAGAGCGTGGGATTACGCTGATCATTTCCGGCTTTCCCTTGGGCTATTATTGATTTTTAGCATTTTTGTATATTCATTCTATACTAATTCAACCATCGGCTATTCGATGGAGGACAAAAAATAATAAAATTGGAAAAAATGACTACTGAAATAACAAGCATAATATAATAATTGATACCGATGAGAGTGGTCAATATCACTGCAGCGAGGATCATTCCCGTGAGATGCAACTTCGTCGTGAGAGATCCCCCAGAGAAGAAACGACGACGACCAGTGCAACTCACTCTCTGACACAATTCACTCTTTACGCCCTCTAATCACAAGCCACTCTACGCACAAATACCATATCACGCTTCTCACGAGAGAATCGAGCTGAGACAGGGAATGGAGAGGAAATCGTGAAATGAGTTCCATCCGGTTTTGGCCATCCTGGGGCATGCATTATGCAGGCTTGATTTTGGACCTTCCTGCACCGGTTCACATCTCGGCATCACTCACTTCAAGAGCCGATTTCAAGAAAACAGTGATAGATAGAGCAAAATTGACCTCTGAGTGACCCCGGCTCATTTTTCGAGCTCTATCGATCTGTATAGTTCAAATCCCCAGAATGTTCATTTTAACTACGCTACATTCAAGGTCGGTTTTCTCGAAAACGAATGGAAAGGTGCAGCTAAAATTTTAAGAGCGCATGTATCTGAACGAGAGCTGTCGAATGAGGTGCTTGCGCCGAAAACAGGAGCACCTGGGTGAGAGTTTCGCCTTTTAAACTTTCCCGGATCGTTTGAACTTTCTTTTCAACAGACAAATGCCACTCACGCCGCTCTCTTCTAATCGCGCGGACAAGAATGATAGACCTTCCTTCGAATTTTCCGTTGAAAAGAAAGTTCAAACGATCCGGGAAAGTTTAAAAGGCGAAACTCTCACCCAGGTGCTCCTGTTTTCGGCGCAAGCACCTCATGCGACAGCTCTCGTTCAGATACATGCGCTCTTAAAATTTTAGCTGCACCTTTCCATTCGTTTTCGAGAAAACCGACCTTGAATGTAGCGTGGTTAAAATGAACATTCTGGGGGATTTGAACTATATAGATCGATAGAGCTCGAAAAATGAGCCGGGGTCACTCAGAGGTCAATTTTGCTATATATATCACTGTTTTCTTGAAATCGGCTCTTGAAGTGAGTGATGCCGAGATGTGACCCGGTGCAGGAAGGTCCAACCTGAAGCTTGCACAATAAGACTTCGGGGATCAATCAGGCATGCCCTAGGATGGCCAAAACCGGTTAGAACTCATTTCACGATTTCCTCTCCATTCCCAAGAACGGCTATTTTGGCTCGATTCTTTCGTGAGAGGCGTGATATGAGGCCGACTGCGATTGATTCAACAACTCGTAACGAGGCTTTGGAAAAGCCCAAAATTTATTTTTTGGCTGTGCACAATTCAGGAGAAAAACCATTGTGTTTCAGCTTCCACCCCGAGATCGAATCTATGTCAATCTCTATCCTTTTGAATCTATCGTGACGGCCTCATATTTGTAAGGTGCGTCTTAGATACATTCAGTTCTCCCTTTGACTAAAGGGTGGGTACATCTCCCTGGGTGTAACTCACTCTGGCAGCCATTCTGGACACAGAAGTGAGTCCAGAGAAGATCGATCCCGCCTTCCCATTCAGCAGCTGCCCTTTCAACTGCAAGCCTTCCTTCCCTCCATTCGACTCCTTCCTCTCACCGTCTCCAAGTATTTGTATCTCTGTTTGTTGGCAGTGAGTCTCCTCTGGGTGTTCATCTCGCATCTCTCACATAGTGGATACACTCTCTCCATCCTCCGAGCGTACTCCTCGTACTCTGCTGCCCACTCATCCTGCAATCTCTTCCATCTTCTACTAAGCCCCCCCTCTCGACCTCATTCTGTGGTTCCCAATCTGCGATTGCCTTCCTCCTCTTCTCCATTGCTTCTTCACAACGACTGCAGAAGGGCGAATCGACTCCTCCGTGCAGCATTCCTTCACTCCTCGCGTATCTCAATTGATCTTTGATCTCGTCCTTCTCTGTCACTCACTTCACTCTTGGTGGGAGTACTCTGTGCTGCTCCCTGATGTCCTTATCGTATCCCCCATCCTCAGTGAATCCATTGTATTGCTGGCAGTACTCGCAAGTGAACTGCTTCCTACTCCTCATCGGCACCCACTGATTCCCATTGCAGAACCAGCAATTGACCCTCCATCTGACAGTATCTCCATCACTCCTCCACCCCCCCCCCTCTCTCTCTACTCACCTGGCGAATCGTGCGACGGTAAGAGTGGCGAGGGCAGCAGAGGCAACTGCCACTCCACCAATCGACCAGTCCATCTGTCAACAGTCACATATTCAACGACTATCTAATATTACCAATATCGAGATAGATAGACAATTCTGGATTAGAACCACCAATAACAACAAAAAAATCATCGCCAAAGAATTCATAATTTATGCATTTTCAATTTTAATAGCGTATCTTACAACTTATAAACAACAATGCATCAAAATGGAAAGAAATATTTCATACAAAACCTTCGTACAGAAAAAAAGCAAGAGAGGGGAGTTGTGGGCGAAGAAAGGACAGCGGAAACTAGCGATCAACGGGAGAAGAAAATACTGGGAAAATGATATACATTGGGAGAACCTAGCGAGAATTACACGGAATGATGAGGGAGGGTAGGCTATTAGCGAGATATGGACATCCGATAAGCATTTTTTCGATTTCTTGACGAGCAATGAAAGGTAAGTGAAGGCACGAAGTGAGAGTGGAAAGGACATGGAAGGGAGGAGAATCAATGAACTCTGTCTGAGAGAGAGAGGTAACAGGGATAAGTCTGTTGAATGAGCAAGATGAGAACAAAGATACAGTAATCTGTGAGAGTGTGGATGGAGCGAGTGATCTACTTCGTCTCTAACTTCTCGAATGCCTTCCGCGCACTCTTGATGTTCATGAGAGTGGCTGCAGGAGAGACTGTAGAGTCCGCCAGTACAACCTCAACCAATTCATCAACTATGTCCACTATGATTACTCTTCTCTTCCATGTTCTCTTCCATTCCACCGAGATGTCCCCCCCCCCTTTCCCCTCCCTCCTCACCATCACGAATGTCGTGGCGGTGAACTTGTCGATGAAGGCTGAGAACTGCGAATTCCTCACGTGCACGTACTCGAACTCTGCCCCCATCTTACTGCAACCATCATATTACCATCTCCCTACCTTCTCTCTCTCTCTCTCTACAACGAAGGAAGAATGGAAGAAGAGTGTACCTGCAAGACAGTTTGAACTGCTTGATAATATTGGAGACCTTCTCGAATCGATGGACGTCTCTATGGGGGGTGATCTGGGCATGGGCAATCACTAGGAACGTCGTCTTCTCGAAGAGAAGAACCTCAAAGTGATGAGTGTCAACAAATATTTATAGAAAAAATGGTGAGTAAGATAGAATAATACGCAAAATAATTGATAGTAACCATCACTAACCTCATCTGCATCGACGATATCAGCAAACTGGCGCAGTTTCTCCTCCATGGCTGTGACATTGGGAATGAGTTGGTAGACGATGGCTGACCATGCCTGACAACAACCCCCATCCACACCTTCCACTACCAATAGAAGAGAGAGGAGAGTAGTCACCTTGTAGAGAGTCTCGTCCCAGATGGAGGACCGATAGCACTGGACACTCGCCTTTCCCGCCCCTCCCTTCTCCTCGGAGAACTTTAGTATGTCCGCCTCCTTCTCTGCGAAGATCTGCAACCACCCATTCCCTCTCCATTCCTTGAGAAGAAGAGGACACAAAGAACACAACAACTCACGTTATCTCTGAATTCCTCCTGGATGAGATCCATCTTGTGGATGAGGCAAAAGATCTACAACACTTTTTCAATCATTCGGAAAAACATAAGCTGATTTGACAAATAGAAGGGGAAATGGGCTATTCGTGCAGAACTGTGCTAGGGTATTATGCATATCATAATCAATTAAGGAGTCATTTGATCTAGAAAAGTGTAGGTCTGGTATGGCAAGCGAATAATCTTGCAGTGGGTGTATAATTGTATTTCAACTCAGTGATGAATTTGGAACACTTTATTTTTCACCCTCTGAAGAGTTCGAAAATGATACACCCCCAATCTTGCATGAGTTCAATCACGCAATCATTGTATGGAAATATGAAAGAAGGAGGCAGCCCTTCCCATATCTCTTTCTCTATAGGCGAATGAATTAAAACAACGATTCATTCATTTGGCATTTTTCCGAAAGATGATTGAATATTCTTCGTGATAACCACTAGATACTTCCTTCTTCTCTCACCTTGGCAGTGGGTGAGTGCTGCATGAGTGCCTCGAGACAACTCTGGTAGTACCGATAGTCCTTCTCTTGCTCTCGACTCTCCACGTCGAATACGTAAATCAGCACCTTAAATCAGAAAGATGAAGTGTGACACGGGAATGACCCGTTAGAGGAACAGAAACATTATTTCGTTTCGTACCTGAACATTTTTGAATATCTGATCCTTCTGAGAGATGAGATAGTTCTCCATGAACGTCTCTTGACCTCCACAGTCCCACAGATGAAGCACGAGATTACCCAGGAATCTGGAATTAACTCTGTATCTAATGCCACATTCAGCATGGTCACATGCAATACAATGCGGTATAAGAGATCAGCTCTATCTTATTCCCACTCCAACTCCGACTCACTTGACATGGGCGTGCTCAACTTCGATAGTCGGCCCGAGTCTCGAAGTATCTCTTGCAATATAATTGGCGAAGATTATACTCTTCATACTCGTCTTTCCGCTTCCACTCTTCCCCATCAACAATACCTTACGCTTCGACATTTTCACCTGGAACGAAAAAAATCAGTATTGAATGCTTTAAAAATTGGATAACTCAGATATCTTAGATCGTACCGAACGATTTCATTACCAAAAGCGTTTAAATAGTACCCTTTACCGTGGGCGAAAGTATAGGCAAAGAAGAAAGAACATTATGAGATAAGGGAATACATTAGAAATATGCATATTAAAGAAAGATATAGCACAAAATTGAACAGTAAATCAACGATTTAGAGGTACATTATCCATAGGGTTGAGGGAAACATGCGATTCGAAACCAAGAGAAGTGCTACGGAATCGAGTATTAAATGCAGAGTACGAGAAAGCTGAGCGCATTGGATTGATAAGAGAGACTGGATAGAGATAAATATATGTGGTCACTCGGAAAGAGGGTAGTCAATCCCAGATGATAGGGGCAGATCTAAGTTTAGTAGTGCGCGACAGTTACCATGCCTAGGGACGAATGCAAAATACAAGAACAAGCAGTTGATTGAGTAGAATGAGTAGAACGAAAATAGCCAGACTTTTGACATACAACAACATATAAATACAATCGATACACGTCCCAATCAATCAACATCTTTCTCAGAATGGATAGGCACAGTCCCGTAAAGTGAAACTAACCAAGTGAATGGGAGGAAGGAGCAGATCACAGTGAGAGGATGAGAGAGGGGTTTAGTCAATGGTTGAGCATCCAATCAATCACATCATACAGTATCGTGTACAAGGAGGGAATATGGACGGGCACTCAGCATTCGGAACTCTTCTCCGCCGATGCAGTGATCGAAGCGATGGCAGCCATCACGGGGTCAGACGGCGTCCACGATGAGGACGAAGAGAAGTCTGCCCATACTGCAGGAGAAGGCCCCGTCTGAGCGGAAGAAGAGGAAGGGGGAGAGGAGACCTCCGTCGAAGTTGGCCAGTCATCTAAACATACTTCATACTTCTATGAATATAAATCAAGAAGACTTAGTTAGAGACGAAAGGGAAAGGCTCAACGGGTTGCCCGTGAGTGGAGGTCGCCTAGCAACGCTATCCCTTGCATCTTCCACTCACCAGTCAGTTGTTGCCCCTTGATCTGGTTGGTGTCCCATTCGAGGGTATTGAATGCACTTCCATCCTTCCCTCCCTCCTTCTTCCCACTACTCGTCTCTCCTGGCCACTCCTCATCCTTTCCTCTTTCCCTCCATGACTCGCATCGCGGCCACTCTTCACCTACAATCTCCATATCAGGCATCTCCTGAGAGAATCGAAACAAGATACTAAAGTGTCCTTCAGGAAACTGAACGCTCCAACTGGTTACGAGTGTGAATGGATAATAATGCCCAACTGTGCCCACTTGGTATGCTGGTGTGGCTGCTGTCACTCCTGTGACTCTTCTCACTGCTCTCTCCTCCACTCATCTTCTCTCCTGGCCATTCCTCTTCCTCTCCCGTGTCTCCCATTCCATTCCACTTGAGAGTGCACATATTCTCGAAGGCAGTCTCATCGATGGTCGAGTCTCTGCTAGTGAATGCAGCAGTGATGTCACTCGACACTCGCGTGTCCATCGAGTAACTGCAAACAATCATTCTCACTCTCAATCTCCCTCTCTCTCTCTCACGATCAATCAATCCTCAGTCCTTCTTCCTAAACTAGCCATATTTATACTAGAAAATAATGAAAGCTATGCTCTTAAAATTTTCAAAAAATTAAGAGATCAATAAAGATTTACAGTATCGTGCAAAAGTCATGCAACCGACACAATTCCTTTTGCCATAACTTTCCTCTAGGTATCGTCCCACACACAAAACGATGACTCGCCCACCACCCCCCACCGCCAAGTTGCGGCATTTTGCGCGCACCTGGTCATACACAAAACCGGAGCCGGAAAAGGCATTACAGTAACCATGATATCGATTGATTTTTGGTTTTACGCCTAGATTCCTTGCACAACGTGCACGGATACGTTATTGTTTTAATTCCCTCGGTAATGTGCATAAATTTCGGTGGGGGGGGGGCAAGGTACTGTATATACTACTTTTCCACAAAAAAAACCAAAAATTTGCATATAAATTCCAATTCCTCCTTTATGAGGTTTCCTCTCCATCCTACTAATTTCATTGTTTCGATTTCGTGCTCCTACTCGGGAGTAATCTCAAAAAAAGATGCGCTGTGGTGCAAATAAAAAATCGAGCCTCTTATATAAACAACAAAGGATACCAAATCTTTTGTATCGATTGTCTGAGTTTAAAGAAAATGTAATATAATAACTTCTCGTAAATAAATGATACTCAACTTAGGTTCGATTACCCAAGTTTAAATGTCTAGATGTCCACATTAAAAGTGTATATTGATATTAGATAGTGTTCGTGGGTCTTCTCACTGACCATTGCTTCTCGAAGGGAGTCACCAGTGAGGAGAGAGGAGCATCCAAGTGGGAGGGCAGTTGTTGGGACGGACTAGTCGACTCGTACTCCGTCAGTGTAGTCTGTGCCATCTGATTGCACGCCTGCTGAGGGCTCATGTCCACCTGCATACAAACCATTACCATTCCTCAATATTTGTTTGCATACTCAAATTTTAAATTTAAAAAAAACCAGCTATAATCGCTATATCATCTAGAACTGCGATCCCATTGTTATTGTATTCTGGACCACGAACAATGCTGTCTCATTATATTATAAATGCAAGATCTTATTTTTGTTTTCTTTGTATTTACTCGACGATAACTACAGCCAGTTCACCTCTACATTGTAGGTGCGACTGCTGGTGAAGGAAGGTGCTCTGTCTGTGTCCGCCATCTTGTTCCTCTCACTGAACGTATCCAAATCAGACGACAGCTCGTGCCACTTACAACACGCCTGCAACACACATTCATCCATTATGTACTCGAATGCGAAAGCGATAAATGGCTTAATCCTAATACGATATAATGACAGAGAAATGGAGAATGGAAGGGACACGTGGTAGTGTACCCTGAGAATGGCCTCCAGTCTCTCTTTGTTGCTTCCAGTCATCCTCGCTCGTTGGAATGAGCATCCGAGATGGAAGAGGAAAGATCTCTTTGAGATCTGTCCCAGTTTAGATGGAAGGGGAGAGGAGAGGCACTCGCTCAGATTCTTACGAATGTACGAGATAACATCGGCATCCTGAAGAATGAATTAGTTTAAATCAATAGTAGAATAGACAAATGAACTAGGTGGAGGAGTGATCTGCTCACATTGAATAAGTAAACGATGAGAGGACTCTCGGGAGTGCACGAGGAGAAGAGTGGATACTCCACCATCTTGTGCACCAATCGATGGAGAACATTCATCTCTGGCTTCGAGAGACACAAGTCAAGGAACTGAGAAGGGAACCATCATAGAGTGAACGGCCAACCAAGGATCCACGAGGAATCACTAAATATAAAAAAATGAACCTTTGTGAGGGGAACATTTTTGAATGCATTTCTGATAGCGAGATGAGAGGGACTCCAGTTGGTATCCAGTATCTCCACTATCAACTCGAGAAAGTACTTCCACGATTCACCTCGAACTGATGGCTCGAGCTGGAAACAATTATGTTTCCTTACTTCTTATCATATGCTCTATTCAGCGCGTATTCAAATAATAGGAATGCGAATAAACGTGGGTACCATTTTATGTACCAATAAGAGCCACCCGGTTTTCGGATCTCAATTTTCGAGACAATATTAAGCGCCGTCTTTCCATAAACCATTCCCGGATTACGAATCGAAAACGAGTATAACCTCGCGATTTGTACAGCCCAGAAATGCTTGCGAAGGTTTGGACCAAAGTGAGGGATACCTCGAGATCGGCAAGGACAGCCTTGAGTATTTCCTCACTCCTCAGTCCAATCACCTTCTCCACAACTCGTTCCGGATCAGGTTGCCATCCCTCAACATCCAATCTTCCCATCACTCACTCACTATGGTATCAATACCTGTACTTCAGAGAAAGACTCGGGTATTCCTCCCATCCACGTGTCTACTTTGTCCCCATCCACTGTTCCACTGGGTCGTTGCCATACAGTATTCGTCTCCAATAGTTTCTCGATCAGTTCCATTCCCTCAGCGACGATCGACTCATTGAGCAACCCACACTCATCCCGCTCAAATAAGCTTTATATTATAAATTATAGATGAACAATGATACCTGTAGCATAGCATCCATGATTCTGGAAATGGTGTGTTCACTAGTGAGAGAAGCCAACAAGCAGTTGATGACCTTCTCTTCTGATTGGTACAGCACTTCCCTGGAAGAGTTACTTCCTCTCTGCCCCTAAGGGTGGCCTTGCCTGAAGTATCCGACTATCTCGGTGTACACGTAGCACGCGACGTAATGCACTTGTGGGTGTTTAGAAGAGGAGAAGGCGGAGATCAATCCCTCGACCAGACCTCCCTCGTCCATCCACTGCAATCACTCGAGATATCAAGGGAGATCTAAGCATCTCTTCATCACTCACTATCCTTCATTTCAAAGGGGAAGTTCTTACCTGATTGATGATGTTCACTAGATCGGGGTCGATGGGAGAGCACACCAACTTGAATAGAAGTTCTCCGATGGATCCATGCTCGAGATGATGGATGCATTGAGTTACGAACGGAGTTCCCATCAACATGTCCACGCACTTAAACATTATTTTGTCCCCCATGGTAAGACAACATTCAGCAAATTCATTTCTTAGGTTAAGCTCAATTTGGAGCGATAATTCATCGGATCGATTACGAACGAGTTTGAAACTTTGCTTCCACAGAAATTTCATTGTCCAAAAAATGTGAGCAGAAATATTCGCATGAAACAGATTAAATGGAAAGGAATCTGACCTTCCTGGCATCTCTCGTGAATAGATTGCCGACGATCTTGCAGAAAAAAGAGGCAACCACGCTGTTCATCGGCTTGTCCAGACACGTCGTAATAAGTTTCATACACGTTTCACTTCCAAAAACAGCGTTGGTAATTTCATTGGAGAAGGTCGAGAAAACTTCAGTGCACATATTAGGATACCTGAAAATACATACTTAAATATGAAGAGCGAAAAAGTAATTACTTATATTGTTCTTTGACTGGTAGAGTCTCATCCACTGTTGAGTGAAGAGCAGTATTCATTATTTCAACAAGAATTTCATCTTTGATGAGACTGAAAAAAAACCAAACAGGAAAAAATATTTGATGTTTTACTCACTATTGAACGAGGTTATGGTTGCCATTGCGAATCTCTTGAAGAGTATAGGGATTGTCAAGTACTGCATTCAAACTGATATCTTCAGATCGGAGCAGGACATCCAACGAATTCTCCTCGTTATTTTGCCAAAACATGGGCTGAAAGGTAGAATATGGCACGACAAAATCACGTAGACTGTTTAACTATTCACGGCATTCTAAATCTACTGCCAAAGTTGATCCCATGCGATCCAACGTTTGCCTCGCTTGAATATAGATTGTAAAAACAATAATAGTAATAATAACAAAGTCAAATCAAACAGACAAAAAATGAGTAGCTCTGAACCGGAAAATAAAATAAATCCAGAAAAAATCCATTAGGAAATCACTCAAAGCGGGAACTTTGTGTGTACAGTATCTACAGTAATTTAAATATATTTCTAATTTACCGGCTAAGAATCGCCAATTCTATTTCATAAATCGCCAGTCTTATTTGGCTTGATTACCTAAGCATTCAACAAGATAGACCAATCGGCAATTGAGTGAAAGCCATCGTAAACTGCATGTGAGGGATGGTGATGTGTATACCGTAGCATTCCGCATTGATTTGGTAAATGTGCATTGATTAAAGTTACCCAACACCCTTGAAAATGCCTTTCTATATTATTTAACAATGTAGTAGAACGGGTTCTAATCAGTTAAACTGGAATAATGAAAATAATAGAAAATCAATATATGCATAGGAACCGCGGAGGGGTGTTAAAAAATGCATTCTATATCAATTCCGCAATTCTTAACTTATGAAATCGAGGTTGCGGAATCGATTATGTACAATAATAGTCATTGAAAAAATAATAGCACTAATAAATATGCCTTTAAAAAATACACAATTTACCAGAGATCTACCGTAATTTTTTGGTTGAGTTTGGGCGAATTTGTTACTTCTGAGACAATGTTGTTTTCAAAAATAAATTAATGCATTGTATCATTATTAAATTTTTATTTTTTACTGTTTAATTTGATAACATATGCGAACGATGTGCTCAAGACCAATTAATCACGCTCTACTGCTGTGCAGCCCGAGAATCGAGCGTTTGCCCATTTTGAACTTGGACTGCTGTAAACAAGTCTGCGAACGACGGACCGTCATTTTTAGCACTTGTTTAGGACGGAGGGAAGGTGGCTACATGTGATTAAAGGATCAAGTCAAACTGTGCACTCAGAAAAATGGAGAAAATCAAGATTAACAGACAAAAGTGACGACAGTGTCTCAGAAAGAGTCATATATCATGCTTGCGAACGAACCCCGAGCATCACTAGTTCCTCTACAGAGTGCAGGAATGGTTAGCGCAATCAACTGAATAGAGCACTAAAACTGTGCACTCCGATTTAAAGAGAAAAACACAAATCATTAGAAAAATGTGAAGCGCAATTTTCCAACAATCCATTTATTTTTGTTTTACAACCACTAAATTACTTAATTCAGTTAAGATTTTGTATCTTCAGATGATGCTCTATTGATTGTACGCAAAAAGTAATTAATTAAAATAAATTAAACCTGAGAAAATAAATAAATAAAATGGTGGTGTGATGGTGTGTGAGTTTTCCCAATGCAAAAAATGGTGAACGGCAGAAAGGACGGAGCTCCGCGGTCCCTATATACAACGTGGAGCCGTAAAGTTTCAGTCTGAGTTGCCTGATCACGCCCGCTCTCTCTCTTTTACACACTCTCTCGCTCGTTTTGTCGTGATCAGGGTACTCCCGCCAGTTCAAATTATTTACATGGGTGTTGGGAAACTTTAGAGTTATAATATTTTTGGATAGTATTTGCTTATAGTCCGCATGTATATCTAGTTCATGTTGGGATTTCAGAGGTGAGAATACGAAAAGTTGAAGTGTCTTGACGAGCATATGTTTGTTGCAATAATTTTTATCTGAGAAGACAGTAAATACTTTAAAAATATGCTCTTAGCATACGATTGATAGGGCACAACGATATGCGGACAGGGTCGTCACTAGGCTCAGAGGGGGGAAGAATCGAAAAGGTATTCATCTTTCGCACGTCGTTGAGAGGGTTTAATCGAGAGACACCCGCTTCTACACTCTCATTTTCTATCACAAATTAATGAATCAATAACATCTCCCGATCATAAAATTCTCACGGACACCAATCGATAAACAAGTAGCTACAGTAGTCTTGAAAATGGAAGATGAGGGATGAAGCTCATGAGCATAACCGAGAAAGGTACAATACAACTAATTACATGCTTATTATAGAGGGAAGAGGGGAGCGAGGTATTTGGATCGAAAGATGATGCACTTGCACAGTGGAATCACAAAATGAGAAGAGGCTACCGTACTCAAGATAATAATCTATTGCAGTGGCCAGCGGGAATTATCGATTGGAAGGGGTGAGGGGTGGAATATTAGCAGAAGGAGAAACTAAAGTGATCGTGCATGACGAAGTTTCATTGGGAGCTGCGAAAATCGCAAAATAACGATAACCGTAGTGAGACGTCAAATAGAAATTACGAGCATGAAAAAACACAGCAACTAAAGAAAAAAACTATGGAAGAAGAACAGAAAAAGGTGTACAAATTCACAGAATGGGAAAATATAAAAACTCTGGGGTAGAATAATGTTTTGTGTCCCTGATTGAATAGAGGACTAGTTTGTAAGGGAACCCTAACGGAGGAGATTAGGTAGTGAGAGGACGATCCATCGAATCAATCTGCAATCAATCCCTTACTATCCACCCCCATCCCATCACTCACCATCGTGTTGTTATCGTGTCCTCCATCCTCGTGAATGAAGAGTCTCGCAGGTTGGATCGGCACCTCCACCTCCTCCATTCCCACTGATCTTCCGAAGGCATCCCCCATCTCGGGCTCAGTCTGCAATCACTTCTACCGTACTCTACCTCGTTCTCTTTACTCACGGTTCTTCTGTAGACGGGATTATCGAAGTGAAGTGCAGTGAAGGCTCCTCCACTTCCCTTCCTTCTATACACTACGTATCCAATGATGGCCGAGAGTGAGATGAGTAGGAAGAAGAGCATCGTCGGAAGAGAGAATCCATTGGAATCGGAGATCGCCTCGGCTTAAACAATTACAATGCTCATCTCGATGGGAATGGACAACTGACCGAGACAGGCGAATTTGTCGATGGCAGCATTTCCATTGCAGACGCATGTGTATGGCACTTGGTGGGGCATGGGATCAGCGGGGGAGGGAGAGGGATCGACTTGGATCATTGCACGAGGCAGACAGAGGGATTCCTCCACACAACCATGGTTCTCGCACTGCAAAGACACTCCATCCATTCCCCACTCTACAGTAGCCAGCAGGATGTGTTGAGTACCTTGTTGGGATGATCTGGTTGAGTAGCTCTGTGGTAGATCCTCACAGTCATGGGCGTGCTCACACTCGTCATCAGCTTCGTCACATCAGATCCAGTGAACTGGGAGATCAAAGATCACTCCCTGAGGGGGATGAGTGACGTACCTTATTGACTGAGATGACTCCATCGTGTTCCCAATCAGTGTAGAATACTCGATCCTCGAAGATGGCGAGGGAGAAGGGATGGCGGAGGAAGGAGTGAGAGTGCAGCACCACCTTCACCTCCTGACCGTAGTAGTCCGAGGAGAAGATCGACTTCACCTACAATCCACCCATCACTACTACCCATCATATACAGTTTCAAGTGTTCCTTCCCATGAGATGGGGACTACCGACGCACCTTGGCATCAGCCCAGTAGAGTCTCTCCTCTAGCAGATCGAGTGCCAGTCCATTGGGCCATTTGATGTTCTTGCCCGATAGAATGACTCGTCTGTTCTCTCCATCCATCCCCGCCCTCTCGATGCGAGCAGTCGTTCCCCAGTCACTCCAGAAGATCAGCCCCTGCACGACAACAGACTGTCACTCCCCCCTCCCTCTCCCTCCTCACCTTCTTGGGGTCGACAGCAATTGCCCTCGGTTCCTCCAATGCATCTGCGAAAAGGACGCGACGACGAAGTGTCTTCAGATCCATCACAGAGATCTGCAAGGAGTGGGCTGCTTCTCCCCTTCCCACCTCTCTCTCCTCTCTCTCACTGTATCGAGTGCTCCATCAGTCCAGAAGAGTAGATCATGGATCCAATCGACGGCCAATCCATCGGGAGTGTGCACATCTCCGTCCACCAGCACAGTCTGCTCGTTGTCTCCACATCTGGAAGAGTATCCCTCTCCCTCCCTCTCCTCCCACCCTCCAATTCCACTCACTTGTCCTTCACTGCGAGATGCTTGTTCTGAGTCGCATTTCCGATCTTGCACATCATGATCTTGCGTAGTGTGATATCGGACCAGATGAGTGTCTGCAATCCCCCTCCTTTCTCTCTCCTTCCTCCCCCCCCCCTCTCTCTCTCTCCACTCCTCACCTGATTGTCCATATGGAAGTCCATGGCAACGGCAGACCCGGGACTCTGTATGAGTGGGACGTGAGTGTTCGTCACCATGTCGAACTGTCTGATCTGAGCCCGATTGGAGAGAAGAACGAGGGGATCTCCTCCCATCGCACGACAGCGAGAGGGAATCGCCTGAGAAAGGTGAGGATACAAGGGGGGAGGGGGGGGGGGTCTCACCTCGCCCTGTCTCCTGACCAGTTGGTATCCTCTATAGCAGGAGCACTTGTATGATCCATCCGTGTTCTCGCATCTCTGATCACATCGACCGGGGGAGGAACACTCGTTCACATCTCAAAACAAATATTCTCGTCTTTATTTTCAACTTTCAACTAATGGAGCATCTCCGATGGCCGAGGAGAGTGGGTGCTCTTCCACTCACCGATGCACATCTTGTTCCCGTCGGGAGTGAATCCATGCTTGCAGTGGCAGATGGTGTGGTTGAAGAAGGATTGTCTGCACGTGCACCACTTCTTGTCCTTCTCGGGGTCGCACATCACTGCAACGAGGGAGCTCCCTCCCCTCCCCTCTCTCTCCCTCCACTCACGTATATTACTGGCGCACGTCTCGTCGTCTCCGCAGGTCGTCTGTCTATCCATGCACAGTTTGAGATTGGGTACGCATAGGGCGGGCATGGAGGGACACGTGTAGTCTCGACCCTCCTCGCACGATCCTGACACTACCATCCCGCACTATTCACAGTATCCAAGGGACTAATCACAGTCTCGAATGAGGGGGGAATAACTAACTGGTGACATTGTGGGGACAGTCCTCCTCGTCTTCTCCTGTAGGACAGTCCTCCAATCCATTGCACCAGAGTGATTCGGGTATGCATCGTTTGCTCTCTCTGCACTGCTTCTCCCCCTCTGCAACCCTTCCCTCTCTCTCTCCTTCCTCCTCCCTACTCACTCTGACATCTCTCCTGGACGTCTTCGCATTCCCTCTCGTCACTTCCATCTGGACAGTCCTTCTCTCCATCGCACACCCACAACTTGTTGATGCAAGTGTTTCCCGATTTGCACGCGAATTCCTCAAGGGGAGAGGATGGATGGGGACTCTCTCCATTCCACTCACCATCTTGTTCTTGCACTGCGTGTGTGTCTCTCCACACGCGGCCTCATCTGATCTGTCATGGCAGTCTGCTTCTCCATCGCACTTCCACTCATTCGGGATGCATCCCTCCCCGATGGCACACTGAAATCCACCACCCTCCATCACTCATTCACTACCCACATCTTCCATTGACCAGTCGTCTTTCAGCCATTTTAATCTGCTGCGACTTTCTTTTCCATTCTCAGATACCTACTGTGAGTGTCTTACCTTGAACATGGTGTGTGGATTGCAGACTGGTTCAGTCCTGGAGGGACAATTCATCTCGTCAGCCTTATTCCCGCAGTCGTCCTCCCCATCACACTTCCAGTTCATGAAGATGCACAGATTGTTGCCGCAACTCAAGAGGAGCTTTGTAGTGGGTGAGAGAGAGAGAGAGAGGAGACAGAAGTGGGAGGGGGACTCACTCGAATTCAGCCTCTCCGCAGTGTTTCTTCTCCTCGCAGTCCTTCTCATCCGCCCCATCCGAGCAGTCGTTCTGTGAGTATCCATCCATTCCCCCTTCCCTCCCCCTTGACCTACCTGTCCATCGCACTTCCATGTGCTGGGTATGCAGATCTTGTACTTCCCTCCCTGTTCCAGACACTGGAACTGACTATCCTTGCACTGCACCTCTGAAAGGGAGGAACTTCCTTCTCTTCCTTCTCTTTCCACGGGGTCAGTCAATCTCGTCCCCATTCTTCTCCATTCTAATTCCCTCTTCTTATCAGTCTCATTCCCCATTCCCTCTTATTCCCATCAACTAGAGTGCAGTCCATCGACAACAACAACTAGATGGAAACTTTGCAGGAAATTTGCTATCCATAACCATATTTATAAAATTCCCAGACGATATAATTTAGCCGGTGTGTAGATGGAGATTTATACATTTTTAAAATTGTTTAAATCTAAATGCTCATTAGATAGACACCCTAACAAGTATACGATATTGGTCCTAGTGCCCTCAAAGTGCGATGTCCGAGTCCACAATCTTGTCCCCTATGGCATTCCCTCTCTCTCTATCCACAAGGGGGATCACTAACCATTGCAGTCCTTCTCATCAGATTGGTCGTCGCAGTCCAATTCTCCATCGCACACCCACTTCTTGGGGATGCAATTGGATGCTCCTCCTGACTTGCTCGCCTTCCCCGCATTCCCACACATGAACTGATCAGATGTACACACTTCTGCAATAGAGGGAATCATTCATCTCACCCCTCTACTCATATCCATCTACAGTATCCCCCCCTTGTGCCTCCTCTTTCGTAACCCTCTCCTTCTCTTCCATTCATCGTCACAAGGGTCTCTCTCACTGTTTTCTCCCCTTTCTTCCTCTGAATCATCTCTTCATTTCGGCTTCTATACAAAAGGTTGTCCATTGAATGTCGACATCTCTAATCAGTTATCGATCCACTACAACTCTAATACAGTAGTCGTCCCCATTTCTCCAAATCTCTGCAATTTCCCAACTCTTCTGATAACGTGAGGGTAGTGACTCCTCACTTTTGTAGCGTTTGAGCAAACAAGCGGAACACCGAGAGAGAGAAGGAGGGAGAGGGAAGGGGGGAAGGATTCATCGGATAGAGACCAACCCCCCCCCCCAACTCAATCCTCCCGTACTCGAGTAACCCCCCCCCCCTCCCCTCGCTTACGAATGTACTCAGTAGATGGGAAAGAAAGGGCATCCGAGTGAAAGTAAGTGATTGAGAACTACGTCTCTCATTTAAACTGCCCCCTCTGTCCATTCGATCCGTCGACTCTTACACTCCCTCTCTCTCGCTCTCTTTCTCACTACATCACTCTTCCAATCATATTCCATCCCTTCCCACAACACAGCTAAACAATCTCCTATCTCGCATAAGCTAAACCCTCCATAACTGCCCACCCATTTCGATGCATAAACAAGCCTACCAGGTACTTCCCAGTTTACATAATCTCGTTTGGACAATGGAAACATTCCATCAATCCAAGTTCCCTTCTTCTCACATGAGAATGAGTGAGTGCAACACCTTAGATGGATTCGTGGCTATGATTTGATTAGAGATAAGAATCGGAATGGAGAGGGACAGATTGGCACGGGAGATCTCCACTCTCAGCTTAGAAGTCATTTTCCATCGCCCGATTCCGAGAAGGTCAAATGGTCACTCCTATGACTTTATCACTCCATTTCATCACTCACTTTTTGGTGCTCATCTCCCAAGACTAATTAGAAGATGATGCCTACTCGTCAATAACTCTCTCGTATCCCCATGGGTATTGAATATCCGAATGAACTGACGTTCGCACTGTTCCTCATCCTCGTGATTTGCACAGTCGAAGTCTCCATCACATTTCCAAGTGGGAGGAATGCATCGTCCATCCAGACAATGGAACGAACCATTCGTACACGCTAAATTCAACATTAAGATTTTCCAACCAATTATTGGTGAAAACCATCGTGGAATGTCCAAACACACATACACTTCCCTCGTTTTCGTTGATAAGAGTTAAACAACAAATGATGAGTAAGCACTGTTCATTTGGACATTACATTCCCGCACCATAACTATGCACGCGAAGCTAATCTATTTGTGAGGGAGACTCGAGTCGTGAACTCCTCATGGCGGTAAAACCACTGATATTGAGTGACCATAGCAGTAAAGAGGAGATAGGGAGAACCAATGGAGGGAAGCAGAAATCATGGCGAGTCATAGGTTTACAGCACAACATGCAGTTAGTATCGATTAGTCGACTACAGTAAGCACACGACACAATGAATCATGCCTGAAAGGGACTACTGACTTATACCACCTGACGCTGTGCTTTCTCTGATTCGGGTTGGTCGCGGATCTAAAGAGATGAGCAATCAGATTGACATCAAAGAATGACCTTCCGAAGAGATCAACGATCATTTCGGATCTAAGAATTTAGAGAGATAAGGACACATAGGTACACGATTAGCCTCCTCCTTCCACCATTATCAGTTTCATTTCGAGGAGGAAGCTGATAATCGAGGAAGATTCCATTGCTGACTCAAGTATTCATCCACTCATTCTAGCTGCATATTAACTAAGCACAGCAATTTGGTGGAATAAAGTAATCGTAGTGACCTGATCGTGTCTCCGATCCATGGAATTGGGCGAGTAGAGCAAGAAGAAGAAGGAGATGGGAGAGAATGGATGAAACCATTCTGAGACTCCTCTCACGACTCCTCACTGCAATCAGATGCATACATTCAAGAGGATTCCTCGAAGACAATCATTGTATGTAACGAATATAAGGAAGGAGGGCAGGAGGGCAGGGGAGAGGAGGCTAGTATGGACAGAGACTGGGGGGGAGGAATGGAAGTGGAATGGATAATGAGCGCATGGATGAGACTGAGAGATAATTGAGTGGAGAGAGGAAGAACACCCTCTCATCAAGGATGATCGAGTAACAAATGAGAGACAGCAGAGTCAGAGTGAAGGAGGGTTTCGAAAGACGGAAAAGTGAGAGAAGGAGGGAGAAGAGAAGACGATAGAAAAGGGGAACAACAGTCCATGTAACACGTGAATCATAGAGGATGACTTAAGGAAGAAGGAGGAACGGATGAAATCATTGAGAGGAGACAGAAGAGTGATGAAGTGATCAGAAAGGTGAAATGATGATAGAGAGGAGCGACATTCGGGATGAGGGAGGAGAGACGAGAGTGTGAGAAGAAAATAGAAGAATAGAGAGGGAGAGGGAGGGAGAGAGAGATGGGAAGGGATGGAGAAGAACGAATGAGGAGAACGGTTGAAGCTTCCACTTATCAATATGAAAATGGATGGAATGGAAGGCACAAGAGCACGAACAACAAAATAATAAACACTTGAAAACGCACGGTCGAATGAAGGATTTCCGTTTGCAGATTACTGCAAATGACTAATCAAAAAGGAGCTAGTAGAGGGATACGGAAGTGAGAATGAGTTGGCGTGTCCCTCCCCTCCCCTTCCCTCTATCCCCGTTCACTCCTTCTCTAGCCGGGATAAACACGACCTACCTTCTCTCCCCCTTCCCATCTCGCTCGCTCAAATACCACCGTAGTCCCATCCACTCTCTGGGGGAGATCGTGCCGAGACCTACTACTCATTTAATCTCTTCGCTCTAGTCTCTACCCTATTCCTTCTGCTTTCTTGCTCCTGTCTCCTATGCTTTCAATATCATCGTCTTCTTCTCATATATTTCCAGCCCTTTCCATCTCTTCTCATACTTCGCAGTTCATTCTCTCCTTTCTTATTCATATCATTCTTCCATTCCTATCCATGACCTATTCTCTCTCTCTCTCTCTTCCTCTAATCACTCTCCTTCCAGATAGAATGAGTGACCGCAAGCATTCCTCCGTG
This sequence comes from Pristionchus mayeri, assembly GCA_036245805.1. NCBI lineage: Eukaryota > Metazoa > Nematoda > Chromadorea > Rhabditida > Neodiplogasteridae > Pristionchus > Pristionchus mayeri. Next base: position 21,746,362 of record BTRK01000002.1, on the reverse strand, counting down.
GAGGACATTCCCTCGTTCAAGGAGGACTTCCCCTCCCTTCCTCTCGATGAATCCACTCTCCACTCATTGGTGGAGGATGCGCAGGACTGGGCTCATGTCAGTCCCCCCCTCCCCCTCCCCTTCTCTCCCTGTCTCATCCTTCTCCTGCAGGCGAGTGGACTGGTGATGCGATCAGCGGATGCGAAGTCTTCCTCCGATTCGTGTATCCACGCCCCCTTCTCTCTCCTCCCCGCTCCCTTCCCTGCCTCCCTCTATCGACAGGCAATACAAGTTCAGGATGTAAGTCCCTCTCCCTCCCCATTTCATCTCCAACTCTTTGTTTACTATTCACGAGAAGCATGATCGTAAAATAGAGAACTAATGAGTAGAGAAGAGTAGTATTGGTGATTGAGGCAACGGCTCGTCTCTACCATCGCCTCGCGTACGACGCCCAATGGCTACTCGCAGCTCACGAGAATGTTGTGAAGACTGATGAATTCACGAGGAACCTATGCGACATCCTCAAGAAAGTGACTGACGAGGGTCAGTCCATTCTCACCCATCCATCAACTAGAGATGACTGTATACGATTACAATATCTACTTCATCTCACGTATTGACTAGGATGTCTTCATTCTCCCACTACATCCTCTTCTTCAGGTCTCGCTCAGCGAAAAACCCTGGTCATCCAGCGATCCGACTACATGTCTCACAAGGATCCCTTCAATTCAGAGTACACTCTCAAACAGGTTGGAACTTCCATTTCCAATACTCTACTTTAGAGACCATAACTTGAACGTGTAGTCAATGAGAAGTTTCTCGTTCAAAAACAATGTTCTGTGTGGTAGAGACTATATTCGGAAACTAATAATTTCTAAATTCTCCTTGCAAGTGTAGGTGATGCATGGAGTAGCCGATGTCCCTCAACTGTCTCTCCCTCCTAGGTGGAAGTGAACAACATGGCCTCTTCGATGGGGGGTCATGCAGAGCGAGTCTCTTCCCTCCATCGGAGAGTTCTCTCCCTCCTCGGAATGGAGCAGGCTCGAATCCAAGCTGCCATTCCTCACAACAAACCCATCACCATGATTGCACGTGCTCTCTTCCTCGCATGGTGAGCACCACTCTGCTCAATATCGATGGCATCTCTGTTGAGGAAGGAATTCGGTCGTCCCGATGGAGTGATTCTCGTGATCGTCGAGGAGTTCAATCAGAACCAGATCGATCAACGTCATGTCGAATACGAACTGGCTGAGCAGGGAGTCAATCCCGCCCTCATCAAGAGGATGACTCTCACTCAATCCCATCAAAGGTCAGCACAAAATATATATTAACAATAACACAACTGTACATATTTCAGTCTCAAACTGGACGGAGACCGTCATCTTGTCCTGGATGGATCTACAGTATCCGTAGTGTATTTCCGTGCGGGATACTCGCCTGATCACTACCATTCTCGTAATGAATGGGACGCCCGCCTCACCATCGAGAGATCCGACGCTATCAAGGCTCCATGGATTGGCTTGCAAGTACAGTAATCCCTTTCTTATCGATCGATGGCCACCGTACTCTTGAGGTGGCGAATACGAAGAAGGTGCAGCAAGTGCTAGCAGAGGATGGCCAACTGGAGCAGTTCATCACTGACTTCGCCGAGGCTGCTTCTGTCAGGTACTGTAGGCAACTGACTATCGATCAATTCTTCCTTCCAGGAACACCTTCGCTGGTTTATGGGCACTGGATGGAAACGATCCCGTAGCTGAGAAGATCATCAAAGTTCGACCTTTTTGAATGACCTTGTTCATCCATCTGTCAATGATGTGATCACTCTGATCATTTGATCGGTGTAGATGGAATGATTGCAGCATGCACAAGCCAAACCGGAGGGATACGTGCTCAAGCCACAATTGGAGGGAGGAGGAGGCAACTTCTACGGGGAAGAAGTTAGTCAGGACGGAAGGGGACGGATATTCACTCTCTCTCTCTCTGCAGGTACGCGACAAGTTGCTGCACGCGACCCCCGAGGAGAGATCTGCGTATATCCTGATGGAGAAACTGCGACCACTCGTCGTCCAGGTAAGAGAGGGGATGCTCACCATGGGTGCTCGTCCCCCCATTAATGACATCACAAATGGATCATCTCTTGATATCAGTCGTACCTCGTTCGTGCTCACCACGCGACTCCCTTGGCCGAGTCAGTCTCCGAATTGGGAGTGTATGGGTACGCATTCGGGGACGACATCGACCCGCCCGTTGTCGCCACCGGAGGACATCTGCTTAGGACTAAGGGCAAACTGGTGCTGGAGGTACTCTCCTCTTTCCGAATCTACAGTAAGCTTATCATCTCAGGGCGGAGTCGCGGTGGGAGCCTCAGTAATCGATTCTCCTTTCCTGTACGAATACCGTGGAGAATAGATCGACTTGATGTAGTACATTGCTAGCCACATTCCCTACCCCATTCCACTAATAATGCGTGGCATATCTAATGCACATCCCATCTCCTTGACCAGCCAATGTATCGAATTGATAGGAACCACAAATACCATCAGAGTAACCAATGCAACTCATGGATAATCAATCAAAGATTACCACCATAGTAAAATCATTTATTCTAACAAAAATAATGTATATTACAAATTGAGACAAAGGACCACCTTTAATAGACACATGTATACGTGGTAATGTAGTGATTTGATCTAACCAGTTCGATTCATCTCAGATGATTCTAGAATGGCAAAATGTAGGTACAATAAGCACAAGAATGAGACTACTGGTTAGGAGAGGGTAGGAGGATTGGTTGGAATGGACAGAGTAGATCACCAAAGAGACATTTCATTTAATTCGTCTCCATTGAACACTCGGAAGTAGACGACGATGGAGCCAAAGATGGTGAGATTAGCCAGATAGAGGAAGAAGAGAGAGACGAACGACATCTGAAAAAAACCGAGAAGATGAGAGCAATGACGGACAACTGTGTTCATATCACATAGTGAGCATGCACAAGGGGTTCTACTCGCCATTCCCCTTACCTTCTAGAAGAGGGATGACGATCCTCCCCAGCTCTCCTCCTCTCCGTGAAGATAGAACCACGCAACAATGGTGCCAAATATGGTAAATGAGGCGAGATTAGCGAAGACAGCTGCTCCCGCCGCGATCTGAAGGGACAACACGAGTACTGTGGCAGATTCAGAACTACACACGACACAACAGGAAACGGAGATCACGTTAGCTTCTGTCATGCGAGCATTTCCAGATGATCACAGATTGCAGGGATATATTAAGTGAATTTCTTCGTTCGTCGAAGCAAAGGGATAGGTAACTCACAGCTCCAGCATGGGCGAGGACCGTAGGAAGAGCGAATGCAGAGACAACGATTCCCGTTGTGAGGAAGAGGGAGAGCTCGATGCACGCAGATGTACCCGTCATATCTTCCTGGATACATACTTTTCGGTTATGAAATGGAAAATTTAACAACAAGTTAAATGCACACCTTCATTTTTACAACTAAAACGGTACTCTAAGAAATTATAAAGAGCATAAATATACTAGCCTGGTAGTGTCTGGCGATCATCAGAGGAAGCGGAGAGAGAACGTAGAAGACAATCGTGAACATTGGCCACCATGATCTAAATTTAAATTTTTTTCCTTCCAGAAAAAAAACAAATGTAACGATTGTGTATGTAAGTGGATAGTGAGAACAAAAACAAGGAATGAGTCAAACAGAAGGGTGTTTACCCGTAGGAGGGAAGAGCGCAGCCCAGCACGAGCAACGTCAATCCAACGACGCCCGCGAATGCCAGAGCAACCACCGCTAAAACCCACCGCATCAGGAACCAATAAAAAAAGAAAACCGAAAAAATTAAATCTCAATGCGATCAATTTGCAAATTACGGCTCACCTCTCACTCCTCCAGCCATTTCTGAGCACGAATATTAGGTTGAAAATGAAACCACTGGAATGAGCTGCACCTCAAATAGTTCAAGGTATAAAACAAGTTCGATAATCCTGTTGAACAGCAATGCGATATAGTGATCCTGAGGTCACGCAACCACCACGGATTGCTGGGTAGTATTCATGGATAGATCACAGGAAGAACGACTGAACAATATACAATCGCCACAACATTAAGAAGTTAATAAGGCTTGCACAAGCTTGGTAAGGCGCATGATCTTAGAAGTTAGCTTTTTTCCAGAATCAAACAGAGATATCCGCATCCTACTTGCTGCGAATTACTGTAATATAATATTCTGCGAATCGTTCACTAATTGTTTTGAGTACGCAAAATTATTTCTTAATTATTTTATGTTCTTTTTCACTATTACCAACTAAATTCGGTGGAATGTGCTCCCCACTTAGCTTACCACATCTAAGTTGGATCAGTTCGGAATCTCTTTTCGTTTTTCTTCGTGAGGAGTACTGTAGCTACTATTCCTCGGTGTAAGTTCAGATGATACTGCAACTATTACCATCCTAATTAGATCATTGAACTAGACGGATGTAATCCAATTAGATGCTCACCGAGACTGAGTAGGGAATCAGATGGATGGACGAGAAGAGGATCCTCGTTGAGAGAATGAGTGAATAGTAAGCAATCGTTCTTCACGAGTCCCCAATCGTCGTCCATTGGTGATGCTTCCTGCTTTGAATACACCCATAAACTGAATCTCACTTTAAAGCTTACATAACAGTAATAGACTGCAGTCATGGTCCGGTAGCGGAATGGAGAGGGAATCAGGATGGGTAAGGAACCTCGAGTCGGGGAGTAGATAGTTTACACGTTATGATCAGGCATCGACAAATTGTATATACTGATCTATCTTGTTTGATCTAGTTTCAGCCATCTGCGATCATTTCTGAATGGTCATTTATTTTCGTCCTCTAGCAGATTGAGCGATCAAGTTCTACAGTGGTGAGATGTACAATCTACATGACGATTATAGATATTACGCTTTTACGTTTTTCTGGATGGGCAGAATATTTTTTCCTGAACTTTCTTCATGTACTATGTGGCGTATGTAAAGTAGTATGGGGAGAAAATGGATATTTTTTGCGATCTGTTTTCCGTTGGCCATGAATTCTTCACATAGTTTCACAGGAGCAAATACATTTCCCGCTTGAAGCTGTAGTGATGGAAGCTGTGGTTCATTGAGTCATTCTCGATGGGAGTAACAGGCGGGATCACATCATAGAGGCAACCGGAATAAAGTTGGGTAATTGTGTGGAGGTGAGAGTGAGTGGCAGAGAGAGACGAGAGTGAATAGTTTCGGATACAGAGACCCCCCTCTATCTCTCCCCTTTCGAGAACAGAGATTCACACCATGTTTCCCTCCATATTACTATTTCTTTCATATTTCCCGTAAGTTTAACTTTCTCGATCATTATTCCTATTTAAAATGTCACGATTGCAAAATTATTGGGAGTATTTTGCCATAGATCACTCCAAATCACAAATCATAGTTCTAATTGTTTGACTGAAATCGATTGCCATATAACGATGGTGATAAATTATGGTATTCTTCTCTAGATGGGTTCTCCCCCAATTCCTGGGCAGTTCTCTCTACTCAGCCCTCTCGGGAGGATACGGAGCAGAGGATATGTGTAGGTCAGACTGACTCCCTTTCATCATCTCACTCGTGCATCATCAGATACATCTCGTGTCCCTTCGGACAGTACTGCTGGAATGGAAACTGCATCTCGTCAGCCAGTACTCTCGGGAAGTTCGTCCCTTCCCCTCTCCCCTTCTCAATCTCCCTTCCAGTGGTCTGGGAGGACTGGGAGGATTGGGAGGACTGGGAGGGATGGGTACAATGGGAGGACTGGCGGGACTGACGAATGCAGCAGCACTTTACACTGGCACTACAGGTATTCAGTAGTAAGATGAAACGACTATTGAAAGTGTTATAAAATGAAGGAGTTGCATTCATTCGGATCTTGTCGAGTTGCGTAATTCGTTCTCGGGGTCATAGTGCCATCAACCGTTATCCCCCCCCCCCACTCTCTAGATCGAGCCAGATGGAGATCTAGTCCCTCACTCGATATATGTATAGAGGAGAATTGTGAATCTTTACGTGTTGAGAGTAAACAGTCATTTTTAGAATATTTAGCAACAAAATCTTTTTTAAATGAGTTACATAAAATAAAAACTTCGTTCGAGAACTTTAAACAGGAAAATTGACAAATGTTGAGTAGGCCTTCTACGAATACATTTTTATCAGCTTTCTGAGGATATAAATGAATTAGGTATGTGGAATATAGTAGACAACTCGGCACATGACTCTCCTCACTTTGCGTGCTCTCTCGCTCCTTCGATGAGAGAGCGTGTGAAACGAGGAGAGTCAGTCTCCAACTGTCTACACTCGTTTTTAAAAATAATTAGCATAATATTTCGGCGGTTGAGGTATGTACGGCTCTTCGATGGGTCTCGGAATGGGCGGAATGGGAGGATACGGTGGTGGAGTGGGATCTCCCCTCGGAGGAGGTGAAGTGTACGGTATGATGTGATGCTTCTCTCTGTTCGAGTGCTCTCATTGGATATCCCTATATGCATGTTGAATCGATCTCTCTTCTTTGCTGTGATTATCGTATCCCCTGAGTAGAGTAATGGATGGTTCAGGAGTAGCTCCTTGCTCCCTCACTCAACAGTGTCTCAATGGACAGATCTGTGTGAATGGATACTGCAGCAAGTCGAATGTAGTCTACGCTGGATCACAGACGATGCAACAGACGAATAGTAAGTGGAAGGGGTGTGAACTTCCTTATGCTCAAAGATCTCTCAATGATCAGAGAAACGAAAGACGTAGGAAGAATGATCTTCATTCCAGCACTCGAATAAAGGAACACTAACAGCAAATCTAGGCAGCCCAAACTGACAACGCAGTACGCTGCAATTAACCTAATTGTAGGCCCGCAATGAGTTATCTATCCACCATTTTCGCAATCGTTTCATCTCTCTTTACGGGCCCGCACTTCCGCAATCGTTTAGCCAAGCCTAGTAAACAGTTACATATTTTTGAAATGCCGGTCTTGACATCTCTGATAGGAAACGAGCTGTGGTTGTTCCTCCTTTAAAGATCCCTCGTCCCTATCAGACTGAGTCATTCTCGCTCTTTAGATCTTCCCTCTTGTCATCATTCCAAGTCTTATCCTTTTGTTTCTCTACTCCTTCCTTTATCTTCCTTGTCAGTGTCACTTCCGACCACTCCCTCTGATAGAGAGAGGAATATCAATCCACTCCGGAAATCACAATAAAAATCAGTCAAACCGAACATAATAATAATCTGGAAAGGAGTCGCAATGTTTTCCAGTGATATCTAGATTGAGTTGCTTCCTTGATTCTCTCCTCTCTCAGCGTGCATGACTGGGGCAGTCTGTCCAGTGGGGCAGTACTGCATCGGAGGACAGTGCGTGCAGAATGCCCTGGCTTCCACCTTCGGTGAGACGATGTCAGTGACCCCCTTGACCTACCCCCATTCAGCCTGTTTCCATGGAGTCTCCTGTCCGATGGGGATGATGTGCCAACTGGGTCGATGCATCGCTTCAGGAATCCCGTACATGGGAGGAATGGGAATGATGGGATGACTTCTCCCCATCCAACCACCCTCAAGTCTTTCAGTCTCGTTATATACATCCAATGCGTGTTCATCCGATTAGGAGTCTATGATAAAATGAATTGATCACATCATATTGAACTACAAAGGGAAGACGAAGAGAGAACAGCCTATGCTACATCTGTGAATGAGCATCATCTTCAAAGGGTAGATCAATGGGAGAAAATCACACAATCATTTCATACAAATCAGGGCTAGAAACGTGTAATCACAGTAAATTGCTGAGCGTATCGAAAATTCACACATGACATCTACACAGGACTGTTTAGAACAAGATAGATATAATAGAGTCAAAGCGTAATCTGGGATAATATTATGTGAATTATGGGCATGTTAACTAACTCTAATAAATTAGATTATGTTAAACGTTATGAACAATGCAAACAGAACAACTTTGATAAAACGTAAGAGTGATGGGGGAATACATCAGGGATGGGATATCAAACAGACTCAGCGTAAGGGGAATACCAGCAATGTGCGAGCAGACCTTTCGGCAGCCAACGATAGGGATGATTGAGCATCGAGAACTAAGAAGTTCCCTCTCGGAAGATGGGAGCATTCTCTACTCCAATCTCTCTATCGTTCGCTAACAATGAGAAAACGATAAAGGGGATTGAGTCATGGGGTACGGTAGGCCAAGGAGTTACGGTAATTACTGAGATGCCATTGAGAAAGTATACGTTGTGCATTGGGAGAAGAAGGGAGAGCACTAATGGGACAATCAATGTAGAGGGGAATAAATAGCAAGCACTATGGATATATGAGTGACTATCTGAGAGGACCGACCTCAGGCCGTACAGCAAAAAATGAAATTTCATATAGATATGGTCCTAGGGGTAACTTTTCACGTAGAGTTCGAAAATCGACCTTAGGAAGCCGTATCTCTCACCCCTCATTTCTTGTTCTGCGCTGAACTTGAGCGGTCGGTTTTTGTAATTTTTGAACGGCGCATCCAAACCCCATACATGTATAGTAATTCTAAAAGAACTCGACGAGATAAACATTTTTACTGTTAGAAGTGAAAGGCTAGCTCATCTTTGAAAAAAATTGTGGCCATTTGAATTGTTAAAAATTTTATTGTGAAAATATATATTTCGGGGTGTAATTTTAAGTATGTTCATTGAATTTCCCGTGAAAAGTTGCCCCTGTTACCAAATTTTAACTCGTAAATTCGCGATGCAATGATATTTCCCGAAATTCGGAAAAGGGAAGTATGGTGAATCAGTGAATTTCGGAAATCTAGTACATTTGCGAGTTCAACATTTTATCAATTAGGAAATGTTCTGAATACTGTACTTCAACTTTTTATGCATAATTAGAAAGTGTTATCTTCAATAAACATGACTTACGACACCAAAAATTCATTTTTTCCACTTCACAATTTCTCAAATTTATACGTTTCAAACTCAAAATTTCGAGTCCGCTTGACGCTTTAGCTGTAGCCATTCTGTAGCATGCCTCGAGATGTGTGAAAATTGGTGGAACAGTCCTCCTCCAATATGTCGGGGCTGTAGTTATTGACGCCCGAATATGGGTCAGGAGCACGAAAATATTTAAATTCATTTTGGAGTTAATTTTGAGAATTCTGATTAGATATTGCTGTAAATAATATTTTCGTAATATGATGTATAAACTTTTACACAAAAATACACACCTCTCCTCCTTTCAAAATTTCCGAAATTTTCGATATTTTAAAATTTTGATTTTTGAAAAATTGTTCAAACGGTCACTTTTCCATGCGTATATGATTCCTCAGGTTACGAAAATAATATTTACAGCAATATCTAATCAGAATTCTCAAAATTAAATCCAAAAATGAATTTAAATATTTCGGACATTTTCATTTAAGCCATATTCGGGCGTCAATAACTACAGCCCCGACATATTGGAGGAGGACTGTTCCACCAATTTTCACACATCTCGAGGCATGCTACAGAATGGCTACAGCTAAAGCGTCAAGCGCTCGAAATTTTGAGTTTGAAACGTATAAATTTGAGAAATTGTGAAGTGGAAAAAATGAATTTTTGGTGTCGTAAGTCATGTTTATTGAAGATAACACTTTCTAATTATGCATAAAAAGTTGAAGTACAGTATTCAGAACATTTCCTAATTGAAAAAATGTTGAACTCGCAAATGTACTAGATTTCCGAAATTCACTGATTCACCATACTTCCCTTTTCCGAATTTCGGGAAATATCATTGCATCGCGAATTTACGAGTGAAAATTTGGTTCCAGAGGCAACTTTTCACGGGGAATGCAATGAACATACTTAAAATCACACCCCGGAATATATATTTTCACAATAAAAATTTTAAAATTTCAAATGGCATCAACTTTTTTCAAAGATCAGTTAGCCTTTCACTTCTAACAGTAAAAATGTTTATCTCGTCGAGTTCTTTTAGAATTACTATACTTGTATGGGGTTTGGATGCGCCGTTCAAAAATTACAAAAAACCGACCGCTCAAGTTCAGCGCAGAACAAGAAATGAGGGGTGAGAGATACGGCTTCCTAAGGTCGATTTTCGAACTCTACGTGAAAAGTTGCCCCTAGAACTATATTTATATGAACTTTCATATTTTGCTGTACGGCTCATAGGTAGAATAGCTCAATTCTCTCAGATAGTCACTCATATGCAATAAAGAAAGCGTAAAAGTATGTGCATTCTAGAGAGATCTACATTCACGAAATAACTTATCAATCGATTCTCAGCGACATTTAAAATATTTCTATTGAATCTAGAGCGAATTTAGTCATTCCCAAGAACTAAAATCACATGGCCAACCATGCATTACTATACATTACTAGGTATCTCTCTTAATTTGTCGATCGATAATTGGGTAGATCTCTCATACTCTTGCATTCATCTTCCTCAGTTGTGCCTCCATCTGTTTCAGTCTCTGCTTCAGACTCGCGTTCTCGTTGGCGAATCTGCAAGGAGGAGGGGATGATTGGTCCTAGTTCATCTCTCGTACACTTGGCATCTCTGCTCCAGAGTGTCGATGTACTCCTTCCTCTTCCTTCTCGACTCCTGAGCCGACAACTGAAAGGAAAGGAATATCATTCTCTCCGTCCCTATTTCCCTATCGATCCCCCCTTGATCTCTCTCTTTCTCTCTCTCCCTCACCTTATTCTTGATCTTCCTCCTCACAATTCTGAGTGCTTCTTCCTCTGCCTTAGTGAGGGGCAGTTTGGAGGGGATCGAGTATCCCTCCTGGATCAGAGTTCTCTTCTCCTCTGCTGATAATTGAACGTGTCCTGAGCCACGAGGATCCTGCAACGACCAAGTTCCCCTCTCCCTCCCTCTCCCTCTCCCCGCCCCCTACCTGCTCAGTAATGAGTCGATGGTGCAGAGCCATCTCGTGCATCTTCGATCGAGTTCGAATCTCCAACCATGATGTCATTACTATGGTAAGATAGATAGATGATACCTGTAGACGGTGATGGTAGAGAGGATCGATGGGCGAGGATTGGGAAGGGGAGAGGGGAGAGGATTGGGAAGGGGAGAGGGGCGAGGAGGGGCCATAAGAGAGCGACTCCATCTGACTGCACATCTCTTCTGAAGGGATGGTTAATGTGTGATTGGGGGAAAGAGTGTAACCTTTGGGAATGGCCATTGGATGCATCGAACTCTCATCCAATCCGTAGAGATGATCCATGGTGGGAGAGGAGTAGTGGGAGAAGTGAGAGACAGGAGGAAGGCCAGAGAGACAATCCACTCCCAATTGCATCTTCAGACTATCACAACTGAAAATGTTAAATGGCTAAAGACAAAGCCGGAAGAATGCAAGGAACTGCAGCCGTTTACTAGCTATATCTACTAGATGAGCAGAAGAAATCCCCCTTGCATCAATTAAATTAACATTCGCGGAAGGTAATATATAAATATTGATGGAGAATTTTGCGATATGCTATGAACAAAATGCCAGGAATACTGGAAGAAGAAGTCCCATCAACAAAGCGCCAGTTACTGTAGGGTGTAATGGTTGATATATCGCAGTCCTATGAGGTATAAGGACAGATAATGATTAAAAAGAGTAGTTACCCGTTGGAGGAGGATGGAGAGTGTAGGATGGGATGGTGATTGGCAGAGGGGAAAGAAGGATGAGCATTGAGAGTGAGGGCAGAGTAGTCGCACACTCCCACAGAATCACACAAGGAAGACGGAGAGTTAGAAGACGACGTGTGGTAATCTGAATTACTCCATTACTCATCAATAGTCACCATTTCCCTCTTTCCAATTCTACGCCAGTTTCCAGGATGAGAATGAATGAAGTTCGCTCTCTGCTAGAATGAGCCTCTTCTTCAATCCCTCATCTCCATTTTCGGATGGGTCTCTCTTTTCCCCAATTCCATCTTGATCTCTAAGCAACGAAATGGCAAGAGGATGAATGAGTTGGCACAAATGCGAAAAGGAATAATGAAAACAAAGAGATGGCGAGCTAGTGAATTGAACCTTCAGAATGATGAATACGAAGGAAGACTACGCCTCAATGAAATGTTCCCATTTAAAGTGAATGTATCGTATTCGTACAGTACGTCGCATCCATTCCCATCTAAATGAGTCCCTCTATACAAAGGAATGGATGCATAAGGAGAAGAGATAGAGATGCTCAACAGTCGTTTCGGAACCAAAGTGTTCTCTTTCTCTCTCCCTCTCTCCCCGTATCCACATTTGAGCTTCTCCGTGCAGCATTTCCTAACTATCCTTCTCTTTCCAATCTCAATCTATCAGTGTCTCCCATTTGAAGGATAACAAGTATCAAGAGATAAATAGTATTCTCCCCTCAATATCCACTACGTATCATCGATACCGGAATCTGAACGACGAATAATCTCCCTACTTTCCTTTTCATCCTCTCAACAGAAACACCCAGCGAAATTGTACTCGAAAAGTATCTGGATATATTGGAATGAGGGAATAAGTCGAGCCTAGGCTATTCCACATACCGTAGAGAGAGGGAGTGAAGGAACAGGTCTGAGAGAATCCATCTCTCCAAGGATGACTACAGGAAACACGCATACGAATGTTCCAGTGAGTAAGGGAGACTTTCTTGAGTGATAAGTGATAGTGAGATTAGAGTAGAAAGGGAGTCTCCCCACCCCTCCCTTGTCACCCTTCTTATTACGATGCCATTCGGAGGGCGTGATCGTGTCTGTTGCAAGCCAAATTGACTCATTCCGGAGACAAATCAAAGAAACAATCTGAGAAGAGAATGAGCCAAATTGAAGAAGAGAGAAGAGAATCGACGGAACACAAAGAGAGGCTAATCTAGACAATTTTATATGCCAATGTTTCTTTAGTCTATCACTTTCAGGAGCGTAAATAATTCATTGAAACGAATGAAACATTGGATTAAGATTAATACTTAATAAAAAAGCTAGGAACCATTGGGATAAGATAGGTAAATATGAAAAAACAGTGAGCGTAATGCGATTAGATATGGAAGACATACCCGCTTTGTTTTTCGAGAGGACTGTATGAGTAATGAGGATGGAGGATTGAAGGGAATGGAGAAGACCCTTCGACGCCACTTCTTACTCGTATACGTCCCATGTGTTATTGGATATATTATCGAAAGTGAGTGATCGGTTCACCATTATACCATGCAGATTATGAAAAAGATGGTATGGTAGAGAGTAGAGGAGGAAAACGGAGGAGAGAGAGAAGGAGAGACGGATAATACCACCCGTAGACTTCGGAGAAAAAGGACGTAGATAGATAGACAGAACGAGAGAAGGAAGGATAACGCAGTATTTACAAGAGACCCGAGCGAACAAGTTTGAACTGCTCCCTACTTGCACTCGACTAATCTATTCCTCTATCTAGACACTCTCATCAACAACAAGTGCAGTCCATATGCAACTCGCAGCTGCATCCCATCTGGGGCCTTCCTTCTCTTCCCTTCCCTTCCCTCACTCACCACTGTCTCTGTCCTCTGGCTCCAGCTTGATCTGCTCACCCGAACCTGCAATGTATCCCTTGACTTCCCCTCCTCTCCCTCCCATTCATCCCTCTCCCTTCTCCAAACCGTCCCAAATGGTCTTCTGCATTGCTCATCTCCATGCTTTTCATATATTGATAACACTTCCCCTCTCGCCCTCCCTTTCCCTCCTACATAGTATCCTTCCCCTTCTTCCCCCAATTATAAATCTCCTTGCTAGATCCACCTCTTCCCGTATCAAGATTGAAAGGGATCCGATAGAGATCTCGTCCTTCTAGTTCATTCCGACTCGAGAATCACACCGGCAACCCATATTCACTACTACCATCCTAATTAGATCATTGAACTAGACGGATGTAATCCAATTAGATGCTCACCGATACTGAGTAGGGAATCAGATGGATGGACGAGAAGAGGATCCTCGTTGAGAGAATGAGTGAATAGTAAGCAATCGTTCTTCACGAGTCCCCAATCGTCGTCCATTGGTGATGCTTCCTGCTTTGAATACACCCATAAACTGAATCTCACTTTAAAGCTTACATAACAGTAATAGACTGCAGTCATGGTCCGGTAGCGGAATGGAGAGGGAATCAGGATGGGGAAAGGAAGGACAAACAGTCGAGTAGAAGGAGAGAGAAGGAAGGGGAAGATGGGAGAGGACTATGAGGACAGGTGCGCAAAGTGGTTATGGAAAGGCATGGAAGGATGGAATGAGGATGAAGGATAAGAGGAAGAGGCGGGATTCTAATCAACGCCCTTCCAAGGTGCGGTCGATTGATGCAGAGAGAGAGAGAGAGAGAGAGAGGGAGAGAGGGGGGAGGAAAGAGGTGGAGAGATGAATGGAGGAGAGGAATCATTGTGGAAGAGAAGGGGAAGGACCTCCTCCTCTCTTCTTCGATCCTCTTGGCAACCCTAGTAGATCCTGCTTCTTTTTCTTCTGTCTCTCACAAAAGAGGAGGGCAGAATGGAAACTACTCTCCCTCCTCTTTTCCTCTTCTCTCCACCCACTACCAATCATATTCATCCGCCCTCGCTCTCCCCAATCTGTTTAATATTGGCAACTCTCGTTCAAGCTATGAAAGGAAGAGCGGAGTAAACTGAAAAGGGTAGGCGGACTGTGAATAGACACGAGAGACACAAACATGCATCCACCCCCCCCCCCCTAGGGGTGAGAGGAAGTGATAGGACTCGAAGGGAAAGGGAGGAGTATGGGATGATAGAAAGGAGGGAGGGAAGGGCAATGGATCATGGAGGAGCGAGTCTCTACAAACAGAAAGATCATAAAGGGAGAAGGAACGACATGGATATGCATCGCCCCCCCTCTCTCGGACAGTACAATCAAAGATGAAGAGGCCAAAGGGAGAAGGAATTCACTCCAATCATTCTCGAGAATTCTCCCGCATGACACACAAAGGCGAAGGAGCAACGAGAAAAGGGGAATTGGAGTACATGACCGATCCTATCTGTCCTACTCATCTAATCCATCGAGAAACGACTACATATCGGAAGCGAGCTCTTATCGAGTCATCGCATCGCCCTACTCAAGCCCCTTCGGCCGTAATCGGAGGAATTCACAACCATCAGAGACCAGCTCACCCTTAAGGTAACAAGCGAAATGCCGTGCGATAAGGCGAAGGGAGTATGAAATTGAGAGACGAAGATTTAATAGGACTCAACTGAATTACAGATCAATTTTTGAGCAGAAACGAAAGCGTTTGAAAAAAAGAAGAGTAAGGAAATCACAAATATCATAAACGGAAATGCTAATCAAGCCAATCCAATCGATAGTGACTAAATATAGTACTTTTTAATTTTTAGCATTGTTTTCAAATTACACCGTAGTTGAAACCTACAGTAATTATTCGAGTTAATATTTTTTTTTAAATTGCTTTGCTTTTATTTCAACGCTATTTTTATTTTACCGGTGGTATTTTGCGCAAATATTGAGCTCTTTTACTCTGTGCAATAAAGGGACTCTCATAATTCTACAGGCCAAAGATAGTCACAGTGCCATTCATTGCACTCAATCTGATCCAGAGGGCATATTGTCACCTTGACTGTCGCCCAGAGGGGAAATAGCAGTCAGCTGTTGGGTGTTCTCTCCTCCCTCTACTACTTTCCCCATTCTTCTCCTCCTCTCCCACGTGCGTCCTCTCTTCCTTGATACACGGTGTACTTTGTTCTTTGAGAGTGTAGAGATACCAGCTCTTCATCCATTCCTTTTCTATACCCTATAGATGAATGCTGATTCCTTCTCTCTCTCGGTGAGTTCCCCTCCCTCCTTCCCTCCTTCCTCCCTCCCTTCTCAGTATCTTCTCATCTCTCCGTCCCCTGTCTTCTCTCTCTTCAGTCACTCGTCATGGACGACTACTGCGAGTGGAATGGGACGATGGTCAGTCTCTTCGACCACTCTAAACATCCCTCTTGTACTCTAAACTCTCCCCAAACTATCTTGTGTTTAGTCTGTGGTGAAAGTTGATCCACCAGTGACCCTTCCCAATCACGGGTATATCAAACCTGTCAGATAAAATCTATCTGCTTCTTCTCTGGAAACTAACAATATTTTAATGCCTAAATTGAAATTCACTGAAATTTTAAAAAAACTCAGGCGACTTAAGTAAAGGTTTGTTTAAAAGAATGGTGTGTTGCAGGGGAAAGGGGCGATTTCCCGATGGTGTGGATGAGGGATTCGTCTCCCGATGCACACACGTACTCTCTCTCTCCCGCCATGAGTGCACGGAATCTACACATGAACACATTCGATGTGGAGGTACAGAATTGATGGAGAGATACAGTTGATCTTTGATCTCTGTAGGTCGAACCTCTCTCCTTCTCAATCTCGAAGGACAACGAATTGCACGTGGAATGGCCGGGGAATGTGACTAGCAAGTGAGTGGAGTGCCCCTCTCCTCCGGGTCAAAGGTCACTTCAGATTCTCATCGGAATGGCTGCAACTTCGCAATCCGTCGAGTGAGTCTGCAGCAGAGAGAAGGAGGAGGTGGTATCTGTTCCCTTCCGAGACATGGGGAAGGGAGGAGATCAACCAGAGACTTGCCACTTTCAATTACAATGATGTGATTGCGGATGATAAGGTGAGTACTTCCCCTTATCGGAGGGGCACTCCCCCCTCTCCCCCTCTCCCTACAGACCCTGTACGACTTCCTCGAGAGCGTGTGTCTGGATGGAATCGCCGTAGTGAAGAATGGCCCGAGAGGAGAGAGAGGAGCAGTTGAGAAGATAGGAGAGAGGATTGGATTCATTCAAAGAACTCACTTCGGGTCTGCATCACTTCAGTCCGATATGGCAATAGATTTTGATTTGCAGAAACGTGTTCGAAGTGTGCACTAAACCCGATGCTTCTAACATGGCTTATGCCGTTCCTTCTACTCTCCCC
The DNA here is from genome assembly GCA_036245805.1 of Pristionchus mayeri. Classification (NCBI taxonomy): domain Eukaryota; kingdom Metazoa; phylum Nematoda; class Chromadorea; order Rhabditida; family Neodiplogasteridae; genus Pristionchus; species Pristionchus mayeri. The sequence continues at coordinate 21,729,444 of BTRK01000002.1, read as the reverse complement.
TTCCACACTGACTTCCCCTCTCTGAGTGACCCTCCTCAGGTGATATTTGATCTCTCTCTTTCTAATTCCCCTTTCAGCTCCAAATGCTGCACATGTTGATCAAGGCGAAGGAGGGAGGCAATTCGCTATTCGTCGATGGATTTCATGTCGCTAATCAGGTTCCATTTCAACGTTCTTGTTGATGTGTTCGAGAAACATTCGTATGTACCTTCTATTTGCTCATCTTGGCATCAGAGATGAATTATTACGTGGTTATTCCTGTAGTGGATCATGGATGAGAGAGAGGGTGGAGGGGGGGGGGGGAAGGAGAGAAGAGAAGAGGGGGGGGGGGGAGGGGAGGGGGGGCTGCAATGATTCCCTCACAAACAATTCACAGTTTCCACAGCTTTGACACAATTGAAAAGGTGCAGACAGAAGGGAGAAAAGGGGAAAGCGAAAATATATTTGAAAAGGAGGAACAACAAAGCAGCGAAGGAAATAGTGGAAATGGTGTCTGGGTGTGGGGTGGAAAGGCTGCATCCTAATGGCTCTTCTTGAGTTGCGAGTGGAGAGACCCGAGGTGTTCTCGATTCTCTCTTCGATGTCGTGTGAATTCATCGAGGAAGGCTTCGACGTGCACGATATCAATGGAGAGACCATCAAGTTCCCCTTCAATATGGCTGCCAGACACACGACCATCAAGTGAGAGAACCAACTCTCTCTCCAATCACACTTATCCACTCATTCTACAGAACGGATTCATCTGGCAGAGTCGTCCGAGTTCAATTCGGGAACGCGATGCGCAGTTGGTTCTACGACTGTGAACCCGATAAGATACAGGAGTTGTATCGGTAAGTGACTAGATTTCCCTCCCCCATCACGATTCCCCTATTCAGTGCACTGAAAGTATTCACTGACTACTGCTACCAGGAAAGGAATCTGCTTAAGATTACTCTACAGGAAGGTCAGTCTAACATGTGAAACTGATTCGATTTGTATCAATCGTACTCTATAGGAGATACAGTACTCTGGGCGAATACTCGATTGCTTCACACTAGAGATGGCTACGTAGAGGATGGAGATAAACGGTGAGACTCCATCGATACTCCTTGTGATTCCGCACTCTTCAGACGAACTCTGACTGGTTGCTACTTCGCATGGGACATAGTGAAGTCTCGAGTTCGTTCCTTGAGTAGGAAGCTGTCCCTTCCCTCTGCACAGCCCTCAGCTGTCGGCAAATGATATTTATTCACATAATATTTATATTTATTAAGATGGTTAGAACGAACTCTTTGTCTGACTTTCTCTGTTTTGTCCATAAAGCGAACGAAATTGACTAGATACAAAGAATGGTTGACTTAGTTTGGGGGGGGGGGATAAGCATACAATCGTAAAGATATGCTGCCTTCTTGGGAATTAATGAATCGGGAGGGGGAGAATCAAGAGTAGGAGAGTGAGTGTAGTTTACTCGTTTGGATCGGGTATCAGATCATTCAGTCGAGTGGGTGAAAGAGAGAATAGTCGTGTACCCTGTAGACGATCAATCGATTATCGATCAATTCTCCCTCGTGATCTACCCTCTCAAATGGCCGACTTGGAGAAGGAAACTCGTAGGTGAGCGTTCTCAGCAAGTTTGAGATTGTGCATCCTGGAAAGATCAAAGATCAGTGAGGGAGGAAGAGAAGGTGGGGAGGGAGGACTGACTTGATGAGCGCATCGATGGCCTCTTCACAATCTGCCAATTGCATCAGAGCCATCTTATGGTCTTTCCTGAAAAGAGAAGAACCATTGAAGAGGGGAGAGGGGAGAGGTGGAATACACGTACGGGAAGAACTTGAATGCCTTCACATCGTATCCTGCTTCTTTGAATGAATCTTGTAGAGAGGAAGCAGTGACATTGGGAGGGATATTAGAGAGATGGAGAGTAGAAGAAGGAGCGTAGATGTTCAGATAGTTCTTGCTGCCTTAACGAGGAAAGGCATTCCAACCACTTCCCTTCCGGCCTTTCGATAACTCACCGGGCTTCTTGAATCTGTGTAGAGTTGAGTGTGAGTAATCTTTGGTCAAACCCGCATCTGGCTGGCCTCAAATTCATGGATTAGAGTGGATATCAATAGAGATTCCTTACTTTCCTTCGGCATCTGAACTGAAGTGTGTCTCGATGGAGTCACTCTCATGATTCGATCGTGCCATTTCACCTTGTCTAGATGCTGACAGGCTGGAATATCGATCGATCAGGTGGGTCAACGATGGAATATCGATCGATCAGGTGGGTCAACGATGGAATATCGATCGATCAGGTGGGTCAACGATGGAATATCGATCGATCAGGTGGGTCAACGATGGAATATCGATCGATCAGGTGGGTCAACGATGGAATATCGATCGATCAGGTGGGTCAACGATGGAATATCGATCGATCAGGTGGGTCAACGATGGAATATCGATCGATCAGGTGGGTCAACGATGGAATATCGATCGATCAGGTGGGTCAACGATGGAATATCGATCGATCAGGTGGGTCAACGATGGAATATCGATCGATCAGGTGGGTCAACGATGGACCACCCACCGAGCTGAGCCTGCTGATTCTCCGAAAACTGAATGAGTGCGTTGTCCTTCTTGTTGAAGAGGATTTTCACGCGAAGAACATCCCCGTAAACGCCTAGATAGAATATCGATTGGCCATCGATCGATTGAGTACGGTAGGAATGGACACTCAACGATCTACTCACATACTACGGTAAGAGACGAGAAGAAATTGATCGCCGTTGTCAGATTCAAATAGAAGGAAACGGGGAAAGGAAAAGGGGAAAGGGAAATAATAGAAGAATCTTCGTACCGAATAAAGTGAAGAGGTCGTCGGGGTTCACTTTCTGAAAGAAATAGAAGGGATAGGGAAGAATAAAGCCATGCTGGACACTAGAAGACATCCTGACTATCCATCGACTATCCATCGAAGACGAGGATTCAATCGATTAGAGGAGGAAGAGAGATAGAGGAAAGAGGGAGGGAAAAGGAGAAGAGAGAGAGAGACTACAGCAGTTCCCAATCGATGGATGACCTACCTGTTCTTCCAGATTGGAGACCAGAATGACAGGAGTGGTCTGGGCGAGTTGGAACCGAAGGGGAGAGACTGTGGCAGGTAGACCAGAGAGAGAGGCCAGAGAGGGCAGATAGGGATTGGAGGGTTGACTGAGAGGATCTCCAGCTGAAAGAGTCAGTTCACGATGGAGGGAGTACGGTAGAGCTGACCGAGGATGGAAAGATCCTGTTGAGAGGAGTTGAGTGGATGGGCGAAGAAAGCAGTGATGGGGTTGGGGAGAGAATAAGGAAGGAAGGGATTCCCAGTCAAGAGAGACGGCATCGAGGGGCCTGAGGCTGCTACTGCAGAGAGAGGGGATTGCATCAATGCCACCCCATCATTCCCCTTCGGTCACTTTACTCTTCCCTTGTTTCTAGTTGTAAATATTGGTTCTGTTCCTTTCTCCTTGATGAGAGGATGGGAGTAAGATACCGATGGATAATTGCTGCTCCAGTGTCAATTCCCCTGCAGGCAGATTCGGATTGGTGTAATCCCTGCTCTTGTCGTTGTTGTACTTGATGTTGAGTGTAGACAGTTTACTGGAATGAATGGAATGAGTTCCTCCTCCACTCCCATCACTATCTCCCTCTGGGGTAAACACCCCACGAGTCTCCTAGCGACCACGACTGCTAATGATACTACTCCCCTTCGAGAGTACACCTCAATTTCCCCCTTCCCCCCTCCTTCCCCTCTCCACTCCAGATAGAGTGCCTTCCTTCCTCACCTGTAGTCAATTCTGAGGGTGCAGCATCCATTGTAGATGCACTGATTCTCAAGGGAAACCTTCGCTGTCTGGGCTGATGTCGCCTCCGACAATTGCACCAGGGCTTGGAATGTATCTGAAGAGATGATGGAAGGGGTAGGGGGGGGGGGTAGGGGGTGGAGTGGGGACGAAGGGAGAGAGGGGGAGACTCACTGTTCTTGTTGAAGGTGATGATCCTCAAGACTTTCCCATATCGAGAGAAGACCTCAAGAGAATGGAGTTATCACTACCCTCAGTATCCTACTACTATCGAGAAAATAGTGAATGAATAAAGCACAGCCCCTTCTTGTAGAGTAGAGAGAGAATTGGATGGAAGAGGATAGATCACTCACATTGTATAGTATATCGAGAGTGACAGGGTAGAGCATATTCTCGATGATCACTCTGAGGACACAATTGGGAGATTGCTGAGTACTGCATGAGATATCCAGAGTTGAGTTCGTAGATGAAAGATTACCCGATGAATTCTGAAACGGCATCTTTACTCAGAGATATAACGAAATCTTCCCTGATTGTTCTCTCTCTCTCGGTAAGACTAGGGGTACTGTATCTACCTGGTAATTATCGATCTGGTTAGTATGATGGGGGAGTGGGGTGGAGTGGTGGGGAGGGAGTACGGTAGAGGTCATTCTGCTCCTCTTGCTTCCCTCTGCACTCCAGTAGTCGACAGTATTCCGCTTCCCGATCGTGCTGAGACCCGAGGAAGAGGAATGGGTTACGGTAGAGGGCATTGATCGATTGGAGCCACGAGGAAGGGAAGGAGGATGAGTAGGGAGAAGCATGATACGAAGGGGATATCACTACTAGAGTAATAGGAGAGTAAGAGGGAGAAAGGAGGGAACTATGGTAACGCCCTTTTGAGAAGGGAAGAAGTGAATGAAATAGAGAGGGAAGAGGCAGAAAGAGAGATAACTAAAGTTATATGAGAGAGAAGAGACAACCAATTTGGGATTGGTGTCTATTGGTGGAATAGAAGGAGATGATGATGATGAGTAGAGGAAGGAAAGAAGAAAGGGAGGAAGGATAGGAGGAGGAGAGGGGAGGGAGAAGGAGGGAGGAGAGGAGAGGAGGAAGGGATGAGGTGAGATGAGAGAAGAGTACAGGAAGAATCATTGGGATTGCTCTTGATGACATGTCCACGTATACTCAGCTTTGATTACAAGGGAGAACAAGAGAGAAGAGGAAGAATACCGAAGGAGAGGAAGAGAAGCCTATGGATTCCATGACACATACGAAATGAGGAAGGGTCGAATGAATCGGAAGTGTTCAGGGAAGATTTAGAGAGGGGAAGGGGCTTGAAATGAGAGGATAGAGGATAGATAGGCTGTCTAATGAATGTGGCAGAGCACTAGGTGTCAATAGAAGGAGAGGACGACCATATATTGAGGAGGAATTTAAGTTACGATGGGATAGAGAGGGAAGGGGGAGGGGGAGTGGAGCACACCACATCCGTCTCCCCCCTCTCATTTCCCCTTCTGCTAATCAAAATCCACTAAAATCCTCCTTTTATAAGCCCGTTTTGGGCAATGGCGGGGTCTTTTAATTGAGAGAAGAAGGAGAGGAAATGGCTGGATACAGTTGATGGGTGAGTATTCATCCCATTCCACATAGGAGACGCAACTCGAAATTGGAGAACTGTCGTGTTTCCATTGTTCACATTAAGGAAATTCGTATGAGACCGTCGTAATCATGGTAACTCACTCATGGGATGGGTTGGATTCCCGATGGGCGAAGGGGAATTCCATCCAGTCTCACTCGAACTATTTCACTTCCCCCTTCTATTATGCAATGCATGGCTCATGGCAAATAATTAGCAGTCCATTCGAGAAGAAAGGGGAAAAGATCTACTCGATATTGACCATTAGAGGGGTGATGAAGACTCATTGAGGAATTGGAGAAGAAGTGAGGAGAGCATCCATACAAGGATAAAGAGAGAGAGAGGGGGGGGAGAGAGGCTGTATGAGTAACAGATTGAAACAGAAGTAGACGGATTGGGATGGGTAGAGGTATTGTATCCCTTTCAGTTTCGGAGGAGAGAGCGAGAGAGAGGGAGGAAGGGGAAGAAGGAAGAGAATAGAAGATCACGACGGATTATGGAAGAACGAGAGGAGATGAAGTAATGGACTACCGAAGGGAAAGGGAGAAGGAGAAGAGAGGAGGGGAGACCCATTCAGATTCGACCCATCTATTCAATGAGTTGAGAGGGACTAATAAATTAGTGATAGTATTCAATAATGAGCAATTTGAGTCTCGAGATGGAATGGAAGGGAATCTACTTCATTCATTGCGTGCTATTGAGAGAAGGAAACTTAATCTGCTGCTCGAGAGCTGATCTGGAATAGACAGGTGGATAGAAGGAGAGAGGGGAGGGGAGGGAATGAAGAGGAGGAGGAGAAGGAAGAGGAGGAGGAGGAGGAAGGAGTGGAAGGAGCTCTAACGGGATATTCGCCCTCAGGCTACCATACTGAATGGATATATTAATTTAGTTGTGAGAGGGGGATTGAATGAGGCCTCTCTCTCTCTCTCTCTCTCTCTCTCTCTCTCTCTCTCTGTGGATACACAAGTGGAGGGAAGGGTCACTCATTGCTTTGCTGCTGATGAAAAAGAAACCGTAATTGTGATTGCAGGAGTAGACAATCGGTCTCGTTCTCCACTCCCATGCTCTCCCCCCTCTCTCTCTCTCGATGGAAGAGAGATCGTCTTTATCGTTCTCCTCCTCCTTGCACACGGATCATTTCCTTCCCTTCCAATTCCATTCTTCTCTTGTCCTACTTCTTCCTCCTACTTTATGATACGAATCAACAAGGAATACTCATGAGAACTTCGAACTATTCAGTACGTTATCTCATATCTCTCCCCCCCCCCTCATCTCTCTCTCTCTCATTCACTTCATAACTCGTCCTCACTTCAATATTTCCGTTAGTGTCTCCCTTCTTCTCAGTCTTCAATTCCGTATGGGTACTGTACTGAGCGAAGACGGTTTTCCCTCGAATCTGCAATGATGACTCATTAGGATCTCCATTAGATTCTTCCTCTCTTCTCACCTGCACTGGAATACTCTCGAGTGATCTCACTATCGACGTCGCCCCCACTTCCTCCTCGAATTCCACGAAGGCCTGCAGCGATTCCCTTCTCTCTCTCTGCATCCTATCTTATCCCGAATGTTCCATTATCATAACAATCTAGTTGAATGGATGTATGGTTGTTCTCTTCTCACTTGATTCTTCCCCTTGAGTAGAAGGATGTTGGTGATTGATCCGTGGGGGGAACACAACTGCACGATCTCCATCTCCACCATATCGGAGGGGATATTCCGTAGATGGACAACTCGGGAGACTCGAGCAGAGGGGGAGACGGAGGATGAGGACGCTGATGGATGGGATGGCTGAAGATCACCCAATCAATATGAACAATTTCCTCCTAGTTAAGTCAGAGAAGACGACCATTACAATTTCCATAGATACACAGATATTCTAGATAAATAATCGATAAGGTTAGATGGGATTTTTAAAGTAATTTTCATAGTGACTATTGTACATAAAAGAAGTAATTGTATTTTTAAGGAAGCAATGATGAGAAAGTTAGGGAGGGAGTGGTCTTCCTTTCCTTCGCTCGCTCGATTTCATCCCATGCTATCTTCTCATTACAGAGAAGCTGAATAATGTATGGGAAGGAGGAGAGAAGAGACTTCGTTCTGATTTGCACCCCCTTCTCTTTCTCGACCATTTCAGTACATCCTATACATATCTCTTTCGTTTTCAAAATGGGAAGCATTGAATAGAAGAAGAATGAGGAGGAAGAGAATGAAGAGAAAGATGAATCAGAGGAGAAGGAAGAATGAATCACTTCTTCCTCCGTTCTCTCATTCCCTCTTCTATCCATAATATGGATTCCATATCATTTCATCCATCCCTATCAATTATGATGGTGGTGTTACCTGTGTATGAGAGAGTGCTTGGCCAGCGAAATAAGAGGGAGGGAGTTGGATGGGAGTCATCAGTTGAGAGTAGACCACTGATGGATCCAGTTTAGCCTGCAAGACATTCCTATATAAAATATTCACAGTTGCAGTTTGGGAAAGAAAGAAAATGTATCTAGTAAGCTCAATTTAGCATAATGAAATAACATTATCGAATAAGATATGTGAAATAATAAAAATTAAAATAATCCTTATTCAAATAGTGACCTTCTTAGCTTCTTGTTCAACAGTCATAATGGCAGATAGGAAGGGATTGTGTAGAGAAGTGAACACTTCATCTGCTGATCTCTGCAAGGAAGAGAGAGAGAGAGAGAGAGGGAGAGGACTCCTCGCATCCACTAAACTCCCATTCCACATCCCCATCGAGTATCGAATGAACACATGAACGATCACTATTCAATATGAATATGGTGGATAGTGTGAATACGGGGGAAGGGAAGGGACATTTTCTACAGGGAGAACCATCGGGAGTGAAGGGACTGCTAAGTGTCTTATTCACTCTCCACTCTTTTTGTGCCCTTCTTAGCAGAGAAGAGAAGAGGGAAAAAGTAGCTGAACTCTATTTGATAAGAGAAGGCTCGGAACTAGAGACGGAGGACATCTGATCATTCTCTAGAGGAGGTGGGGGACGAGCTCCTCTCTCTCTCTCTCTGGGACGAGCAGCGAGAAGAGCATCTAATCTCTCTCTCCCTCGTCCTCTCTCACTCAAATTACTCGACGATCCTAATTAGAGATGCGTCGAGAGAGGAAAAGAAACCAAGGGAGACTGAGAAGAAGACAACGTGACCTATTACTACCATCGAATGAATACACCATGATTATATCCATTATGCTTTTACTTTTCATATTTTATTCACGCGCTAGAAACCATTTTTGATGAATATTGTCTCATTTTCTGAACAGAATATTACGTTTACTTTTATCCATTCTCCCAAGGAAATATTGATATCCTCCACATGAATGGCTACTGTATGTGTGATGGGAGGAGGAGTGGAGGGGGGGGGGGGGGGGGGGTTATGATCCGTCTTGGAGACTCACCTTAGACATGAAGTGATGGTGAGGCAAGAAGCGACAGCATGGAATGAGAAAGGGAGGAGGAAGAGATGACGAATGGATGAATGGAGAGAAGAGATCGATTGATGAATCGAGGGTTGAGAAGATGAGAGAAAAGGAGAAGGAGAGTACAGAAGGGACTCAGGGTTTAGTGTTGTTCCTGATCCAAGACGATGCAAGTTGACACAGAGAAGAGGGCGAAGAGGAGGAGAAGGGGGGAGAGGGGAGGGGAGAGGGGAGGGAGGGGGGGGAGAACGGTAAGACAGGGGAGATCTCTTCGTGTAGAGTGCAAACAGTAGTCGATGGGGGTGTCAAAAAGGGAGAAGAATGGGGGAGTCGGATGGAGATGGAGACAGTATGGGAGATGGAAGGGGAGAAGGAAGGAGAGGCAGGACAGACAGGAAATTGCAACTCAAGAGCTAATGCGACTAATTTGAAGAGCAGATTCGGAAATAATTTTGATGAAGTGAGAGGAAGAATCGATGTGGAGAGAGGAGAAATGAGCATCACATTGAGTCGATGGATCGAATGGATCCAGATGTGAATGGAGAAGAGAAGAAGAAGGACTCCACATGTGAAGGATTCCCACCCATTCTACATAATATGATTCACTCCTGTTCAATCCTCTTCAACATCTACGGAAAGAAACGGTTCTAATTTATCCCATCCCGATCCTATGCCTAGTAACGATATTTTCACGCGTTCATGATGGTACTTTTGCTACACTTCGAATTATATTTCTCTTGCTGTAAGACGAAATAGATACAAAGTGGAAATGGTACCTTCATTCGTATTGATCTGTGTAGGTTGGAGGGATGATTTGGAGGAAGAAGAAGAGAGGGAAGAGACATCTCTGGAATCCAAGACATCGATATAAGAAGGAATGGAAAGGGAGGAGAGGTGAGATGAATGGGAGTAATCAGAATATGAAGAAGGATGAAGGAAGGAAGGGACGAGAGAGAGACATAGAGAGAGATAACGGATGATATTAGAAGGATGACTAGGATTGAGAGGAGGAGGAGGAGGAAGACCTCATTAGAGACAGTGATACTCGTATGCCATCACTCATTATCGATATGAAGAGGATTGAATGGAAGGTGAAATTGAGACTACCGAAGGAGTGGAAGTTATGAAGAAGCCCCTCCTCTCCACTCCTCTCCTCTTCTCTCATCTCTCAAACGGAGGACAATTTGATTGTGATTCCATTACAAAATAGATAGAGATGGTCGGGAGAAGATAGGTGGAAGGGAAATTGGAAGAGAGGATGGATGGAGAGGGAAATTAGAAGGAAACAACGATATCAAGAGAATATCGAAGAGAAGAAAGAAGGAATGATGAGTAGTGAGAGGAAGATTGGAGTTGAAGCCCCCTCAACCAACCAATCCGACCTCTTGTCTCTAAAGAATCCGGAGGGGACTCAATTGAGATGATTGCCTTTTGAGAAGACATGGGAAGGAGATATTTATGATGAGGGAGGGAAGAGGAGTCACTACCGTACACTACAAGATAATATAGACCTAAGAAGTTTTGAATAGGGGGAGAAGGGCAGGTATCTATGGAGATATCTAGGAGGTCGAATGTGATGAAAGGGAATGAGGGGATGAGAGGATGGGAGGCTACTTTCGAAGGAAACAAATTCCAACTACTAGTCAATTCGACGCCCATTTGGTGCAATAATTATGATCTAGGGCATGAATGAGAGATACGGTACGCCTTCTGGTTAGTGTGCTATTGACATCATAACGAACATAATTCTCAATAATTCGTCCAACTATGAAGTCGTTGCACATCAGACATTATTCTTTCAATAAAACGAAAAAAGCAAAAGTAGAAAGAGGGAGTGCAGATTTGTGTGATCATAGAACGTAATGGAGGGCTCCAGCGAGTAGATTGATGTCCGAGCGAAGGGAATTAATGGCCAGGAAGAGATTCTGCTTGTTGTTCAGCACTTGGATGCACTCCGTGTACGCATCGTAACGGACGACGAACGGACGTTTCATCGAGGATGTGAACATTCTGAAGATAGAAGTCACTCCCCCTCCCCCCCCCTTCCCCCCCCCCCCCTCCACCTCAGTTTGGACTGCGCCTCTTCGAAGTTCCTAGTGTAGAAGTATGCAGACTGGAAGGTAGTGATGAGACACTCTTGTTCCACCACTCGATCTGGATCGAATCTGTAGATGGAGGGAGATCCTTCGATGGCATGACGCAGTTCCTCTGCCGAAGAGAGAAGTCCCGCCCCGTAGACCTTGTATCTGAGGAAGGAAGAGTCCCTCCCTCTCTAGACCATTCCAGGAAGAGGAGATCTCCTCGAACTCACTTCAGTCTCGAGTCCAATCTGTCTGCATGAGAATCACAAGAGAGACCGAATTCAATGGAGAAGAAGTACAACTAAAATCATTTCTATTATCGATCGATGTCTCTCTCTCTCTTGGTACCGTAGCCAGTTTGGATAGGTCATCCTCCGATGCTCCGAGAGATGCGAGGCCAATCTCCTGGGAGAATTGTGCGAAATCAGGATCAGCGAAGAGAGCCATGTGCCCCATCAATTCGTGTACAGTATCCCTGGAAGAGAGAGGGGGATCAATCAATGAGAGGGGTTCATACGGTTCAGGAGTGTAGAATGGATTGGCTGAATGGCGGACGTATTGAGTGCAGAAGAATACTCGGAAGGCGAGTCCCGCGAGGAAATCTCGTGCAGAGAGATACCCAGCCACTGGACGAACGCGGAAACCAGTCTTAGCTTAATTCCAATCATCATCTTATATCAACGCGGATGCCTGAGAATCGAGCAAGACATGGCACACCAAAAATGGTCGCTTCTCTGAATCTGTGTGATAGGGGGATCTCAAGGGAAGTGATGAGGATGGATATGTTCAATTCGATCGAGAATACCTCAATGACCCAATATCACGCGTGCCGCGTAAGAATTGAATAGATTTGTGAACAGCCTGGTACATTTTTTCACCCCTTCATCTGTGAGCGATTTCTGATAGTTCCTATGGTCCCTCAACCGAAATCATCAAGTTTTGTTCCATATCGCCATCTTCGACGATGTAAGACGCCGTCAAAGTCGACGGCTTCCGAAATTTGCCATTTTTGGAGGCATGATGCTCTGCCTACAGGGCGTCTAGTAACACGAGAAGAAAGTTTTCCGCACCAAATTTAATGGAGAATAAGCCTGTGCTATCTGTTCATCGATACGATCATTAGTATTTCATAAATCGATTAATATTATTGATATTTACTGCAAGTTCGTACCGAAGCTGTTTTTCAGCTCAATCGATAGAGCTCGAAAAGACGAATCGAATGGTATGCTGAATGCATATACAACTCGCGCACTAAAGATGTCAAAATCGCGAAATTAGATTTTCACTTACACCCGTTTGATCCTCTCGCAGTAAGTCTCGCCTTTTCATCGATGTACTCTATGCCTAGCGCGAGCCCACAGCAATGTGCTTCGATAGCTGACGGGTTGTGTTCTGAGTGCTTTGCCCGGTCGACGCAGGTTCGAAAAAGTTTTATTTTTCAATATTTTTATGAAGTCCAGAGTACTTCTGGTGATGAATTTCGCAACTGAATCCCACCAGCGCTTCGCGACGAGTGATCAGTAACCCAAAAAATTAACTCATCGGCACGCGAAGTGAACCGACGCCGTTCATAGGACGCTTTTCGTTAGTATTCTTACCAGTGAAGGTATCTGATTAAACGAAATATTTGAATACTCCACATCAATAAAAATGAAGGAATCCACTCCCTCATTTTTATTGATGCGGTGATTATGGGTGCGCGCGGACAGCGCGGAGTGGTGAGAGAACTGCAGGGGACAGTGCCAGGTCTCACTCGATTCTTAGGTAAACGGGCTCATATTTATGATTCAAATAAAGTTAATTCGATTGAAATTACATAGAAAATGTGAAATATGATTAATTTTTCTGAAAACGAAAGTTTCTTCGAATATTACGCGACCCGCGTGATATACCTGGAGAATCCGTCTCTCCATTTTACATACTCTTTCTAGATATATCGTGGACGGACTAAGTTTTTCAACGTCGAAATTTGTTTGATTCCGACTTGGAAGTCGGAATCAAACAAATTTCGAAAAAAATAGATATTAGAGAATAAGATGGAGACGGACTCCCCAGTGGCGTCCGAACTTGCACTTCACTTGGAGGTGCACACCAGAGTATTTCGAGTCTCTGCCTCTCTCTCTCTTCTTTGTCTCTAGCATACCCACTAGCAATGTTCGCCTAATTTTACAAATCTCGGAAGCATAGCTATCTGCTTCCATTTTACACGATTTTACATTGATAGTTCTCCCCAATGCTTCCCCCCTCTTCTGAAATGGTTGTACAATGTGAACGTGAAGTACATCGACAGATTTGTAGGGGTGAGATTTCTTTCCCTTGAAACTCGTGAGAATGTCGTGTTCACTTCTCTGAATGTGATTGTGTAGAATGAGTGTCTCACCCTTGAGGAATCTGCTGATATCCTCCAGTTGGGGGATATTACTCTCAGAGTACCCACAGTGTCTCTCCAACTCCTCGAAGTTATCCAGAAACTCCTGGCAAGCGTATCTGAAGTGGAGACTGTAGAAAGGGAGGGAGAGGTACAACTCACTTGAGATGAAGTTCTCTGAGTGTTCTGTAGATGAGAGACCAGGTGTTCGTCTCCTCTTGGGTGTACTCGATGCGAGGAATCTTCTCCCCACTCAACTCTCTCTCTCTCTCTTCGATATTCACTCCATGCTCACTGTTTGTAATTGAGTGCCACTTGGGCGAACATCATCCTTCTCTTTCGATAGACCTCGTCTTTGAATCCCTGTCGAGAAGAGGAAATGAAGAGAAGACTGATGACACCCCCTCACCCTCCCAACGGGGAAAGAGACCCCCATCGATTCCTTCTCCTCCCCTGTTCCCTTCCCTCTCCTTACAGGATGATCTGCATCCAGTCCAGCTCCATACATGATGACCTTCTTTGCAGAGATGTCTAGATCGTAGATACTCTTCGGGAACCATGGAGCTCCCGTTATTGCATCTCAATCAATGAATTGTCGATCACTCATTCTCTTACTTACCATTAGTCCCCGGTTCAATGAACTTGGGTTGAACTGAAGGGGCGATGGTGGATGAGACTTGTTGTACCTGCAAGAGGGGGGAGGAAGGGGGGGGGGAGGGGGGGGGTCTCACCTCCAATCCGTTCTTCTTCATCTCATCCAGTGCTTCCTGATTCGTCAGTCCTCCATGCAATTCCATTTCAATGAGTAGATCCATCTGGGAGGAAGACTCCTTCGAATCACGAGTCTCCAGATGCTTGATCACTATCATCTTCTGCAATCATTCTCTCCTCCTCCCATCCCCCCTCTTCCCCTCCTCCCTCACCGGCAGTGCTTCGATAGTCTCCGCTATTCCTCCCTTAGCTCTCACAGTCTTCACAATGGTAGTGAGAAGGGCGACTCCTTCATCCACTTCTTCTATGACCAGTTCCCTCTCAATTCCTCTCCTCTCTTCTTCTTCTTCTTCATCTCACGCACCTTCAACACCTTCATATCTTCCTCGGGAACGAATGGAATCCCGAGTGATCCACTTCGACGGAATCGCACCTTGAAGTCCTCCAGATGACTCGACTGACTGCAATATCCACCGTATCCCCCGTTCATTCATCCCTACCGTACCCTACTCTCTCTATCTCTCTCCCTCTTACCTGGTAGTCATAGTTCTCACTAGAGGTTTCTTCGGTTGGTTGTAGTAGAGGAATTTCATGGCAGATGCCATAATCTCTTCGGATGATTCCAATGTTTCTGCAATTGAGCAAAAGCAGAGAAGACAAATGAGAGAGGAGCTAACAATCTGAAGGGAGAATAGGAGGGAGGAGGGAGAATGGAAGGGGGAGGGATTGGGGGGAAGGTGGGAAGGGAGAGGGATAAGTTGAGAAGGTGGGAAACTGAGAAGGGGCGCTAACGATGATTATGAATTAGTGATGGGTGACGAAAGATAGAAACACCCACTCTGTCGATGGAGGAAACGATGGACTCGAACACGTTCCTCTCCATGATCACTCTCCCATCACAATCTACCCCCATTTTGTTCAGTCTCTGTTGCTTCAACGGATATTGCGTTAGATGCACATAAGTGCTGAATTATGCGAATGTTGTAAGTATTGGGTATCTCAAATCGTGCTTCTTCTGAATGTGTTCCAGATTACTCAGAGATATCGACGAATCCCGTCATTCGTTTGCAAACAATGCAATACGCGTGTTCTCGAATACGGTATCACCTTTTCAGTTCAAATATACTCCTTAGGACGCGCCCAGCAGCGTCCATTCGGCATCCACTGCAAATTGATTGGGGAGCATCAGAACGAAGGCTGCCCCTAACTACCATCTCCATTTTAGATAGCTACTTCTGAATATTCAAATGTATTACGGCCCACTGTTTATTTGTTTTTCCTGTTGTTTTTTTTCATCCCTACGTTTACTTAGATGTGATCCGGACGTTCTAGGTTTGCCTATTTGAGCTATTGTAGGGTTGCTTATTTGAGTCAAGAAACTATATTAGCGAGCTGACTACGCCTCCCCTTGGACTAATACGCAATCCGAAGAGGAGAGGCGTAAAAAGTATTAGAAATAATAAAATGAATTTAAAAAATAATTCAGTTAATAATACTGTCATTATTTAAATGCTACGGTGCTCCTACCGTATTCACATTCACTGATTCTAGGAATGGATCTGTTTTTATATGCTTACAAAGCTTGTATTTCTTGGTATATAATAGTATACATGGTATAGCTTTTACGAATAACGTTCAACTTTTGTTTGTAACTAGATTCTATCACATAGAGCTTCTGCATTATCCCCTTTTTTTCGAAGGACCTATCACCTCCATTTTTTTACAATTTGATTTTACTGATCTGGTTCGGCTACATGTTACTCTTTCTTGATGCTAGGCGTTAAATGTACACGCTGTTTCAAGCATGAATATGCGTTTCTGAATAGGCTACGCGTTCGCCTTAATCCACACTTCTCTCACTTTTCTATACGTCAGAGCTGCGTGGCAAAGATTTGCCCTTGCCGAAATTTTCCTTTTTTTGCCGGTTCTTCGTGGAATAATTTGCCGTACCGGAAAAATAATTACCGCAACGGGGTGACAATTTTACGAATGTAAATTGAGTAAATTGGGCATCTCAAGTTCGAAACATTCAAAAAGTTTGCTATAGATGATGTGTACAAAACATAGACCTTCGGAATGTCTTTTCTTACCACGCTCTCACCATTCTGACTAATCTGAAGAAGTCGAGTTGAGCAATCTGACGAGGATTAAATTCCTCAATCACACTAGGCGAGAATGATCATTTGGACAAGTGTGCTATTGCCACTAGTTGAGAATGTTTACACCTGGTACACTGAGGTAGTGAGGTCTCTCGGTTGTGTCTCTTCCTTCCCTCCTCATTTCTAATCCCAATCCAATGGAGGCCTTTCAATTTCCACAACCTTCATCATCCTTCGCTCCATCCCCTCTTTCCTTTTTCTCTCACTTTCTTCCTTCCCCACCTATATTCTCTCTCATCATTATATTCCTCTTTACTATTACGATATATTGCTATGAAGCCCCGCATTCGGTTCGAAATCTCGAGAGAGAAGAAAGGGAGGGGAGCTTTCTCAGTCGTGCTCAATTTCCTATCAACTTCTTTCCTTCTCAATCTCCTAGTCTCTTTTTTCATGCAGTTTTCGTGTTGAATTCCTGATGAATTCCACACATGCGTACTACTTGTCTCCCTCCTCGTGTAAGGTGGAGTGAAATTACTGTCTCTCATCTTTCTGCATCTTCTTAGTCTTCAGGTTTCCTCTTGTACCCTGCAAAAGGAATTATCTACTCTAGTAGTTTTAGTGTGTGCAATCGAGTCCATTGCTTGTCTGTCCCTTTTCTCTGCCCCTTTCTCGCCCTTCCATTCAAGTCTTTTCACTCCTTTCCTCTCAATCATCTCTATCTCCTATTCCAAATATAGGGAATAGATTCATCTCGAGTCTTATCCATCTCTCTAATCACATTTCATTAATATGAATCCCTCGAGGGGCGATGGTCTCTTCTCCCGTAGTATCCCCTCCCCTCACCATCTCCCCTCTTCTCCCTTCCCTTCTCTCCTCACTTCATTTCACTCCACAATCTACTCCCGTATCTCACTCTCTCTCCTCATTCATTTTATCAGCTGTTCATACCTTCTTTCTCCACTGATTCGCTCCTTCTATACTCCCATTTCTCTTTATCACCATGTCTCTTGTCCTTCCTGCCCTTCCCTCCATCCTTCCCCCTCTTCTCTCTCCTCTGCTCTTCGTCCCTTCCCTCATCTTTTCTCTCCTAATCTTCTTCCGATCACATTGCAAACAGTGCCTTCTCTCCATTCCTTTCTCTCTCTCATGACTTCTGGTCATTTCATAGCTCGAGTTGGGGGCGTCTTAATCTTGCCATTCAATCACTGTCGTATCTATCCAATCTTTGAATCGCTCTATCATTTTATTGCCGTATCGTCCTCATTCGTATGTTGTCCTTCTCTTTCTCTCTCGATGTATGAATAGGTGAGAGGTGAGTGATTCCATCCGTGTCCCTCTCCTCTCTCCTTCCACTCTGCCTTTCCTTCCTCTGACCCCTCAATGGAGAGAGGGAGAAGCAGACACCGCACAGGCAGAGGCCCTCGTCCATCCCCATCCCTCAACTCCATCCATCCATTTCCATCACGGAGCGCCACATTACTCTGCTCGTATCACTGATTCTCTCATTTAGGCGCATTTTCTGTATTTTGCAGAATAAACTCTCTCCCTTTTTCTCTTCTCTAGCTCTTCCATTTATCTCGATCTCCTCCGATGACTCGTGTGGAAATGCAGCTATTCGTTCTGTCTTGAGGAGAGGGAATTTGTATACCTCTCTTCCTTCTTGTGTTCTTCTCTTCGTCTTCTCTCCTGCTTGTAGTATATTCCATCTCAGTTTAGAGAGGGGAAGGGGGGGGGGGGCGCTCTCTCCCCCGTGGGTAACATTGAAGTGGAGGAAGCTATCTTCTACTGGCTAGGAGTGGTAGAATCCCTTCTCTCGTTGTCTCTTCCCTCTCATACTATTTACATCCTCATCTCTCTCTGATTAGACCTTTCTTCTGCTCGTATGGACTTGTTCATGTCGCTTGATTGCCTCTTGTATGGCTGATCCCTTATCTCTTGCTCTCTTCAGATCGGGTGGTCGACATGGATTCGGAGGGACTTCGCACTTCTTCCTCTAGGCTCAAGACGAACAAGGTATCCGCATCCTCATACTCTTCTCAGGTGTGTCTGTCTATTCCCTTCTTTCCTTTCCCATCCCTTCTCTTCCTCCATTCCCTCTCCCTCTGCCTATCTCTTCCACCTTTCCATCTATTCGTCCCCTCTGGCTGGAGTATCGTAGTTACACTAATCTCTGATTTCTCTCTCCTTGATGGTAGTCGTTCCCCTCCTTCTCTCCTTCATTCCCTCTCTTGCAGGGTAGGCCATCGTCAGTGGGAAGTCGTCTCGGTCCTGTCATCTCCAAGTGAGTCAATTATCCTTGTAGTCACAATCGGGAGATTCCCTCACTATACCTTGGGATATACGGTTTTTTGAGTGATGTATTATAAGTATAAGCATAGTTCTCATTCATTTGCGTGATGTGGTTCGCAGCTGTGGGGACCCCCCCCCCCTCCCTTAGGCGGTTGTCATATCCAATGAGTAACGGTGTCACAAACACTCGCAGTGCCTCCGCTCCCCTCCTCCCTCTGCAGTGGTGCTCGACTAGCACTCTCTCCATAATTACTCGAGTTGTCTTCCCCCTTTCCATCTCCCTCCTTCTTCTGCTCATGACTAGGCAGACGAAGTAACTCGATAGGATAGGCGTCAAGAAGGAGAGGAGCACCTATCTCCTCCATCCCCATCACAGCAACCCTAAATTAGAGGAGATTGCGGGACAGTATTTTGATCAATTAGCATGCTTGGCTCTTTCTATCTCAGTTACGATTGTTCGTATATTTTTATACATGTGCATTCACGGATTTCTGGTTTGGAGATGATTCTTGGAGGGTTATTCTGTTTACAGTCACACCGAGGAGTAGTTATCAGTAGGCGATAAGAGAGGATTGAGGTCATCACGAGGATTGGAAGGGTTCCATAATCGGAAGTGAAGGGATGGAGAGATGGTAGTGACGTCATCCATATCCATCTATCTCTAACAGATGAAGCAAAGATGAATCCATGGTTTATCGAACAGTGTTAGTCAGTAAATATATGCGCTGCTAGCCTATTATGCATACTCTAGACATTTTTGATATATTATAGAAAAAGGTTGGGGGGGGGCTGGAATGGCAGTAATTGGTTGCCCAAGGAGAAGGATGGGGAAGGAGGAGAAGCTCAGTCTCTTCATCACTCTAATTATCATAATTTCGCCACTGGAAATTAAGCTATCGAAAATGTTGGTTACAAAATGTGAATTAATGCTGAATTCATGTATATATTCTGCAGACTCACTCGATTCGGGTCGTCGTCGTCGGAGATGAAGATCACGTCAGTAATCATTAATAAATATTTATTCATTCATATGATGAGATGGTCCATTTTTTTGCAGTCCTGGGGATCAGATCGATCACGAATCCACCCAGGGGAGACAAGAGTTCTTCGATCAGGTAGACACTCTACCCTCACCCTCTACTCCATCTAATCAACCAGCCATCTTTTTTGTGCACAATATGGTTTCCGGTTGATTTGAGCCATACGGGAAATCGTTACGTAAACCTAAAACTTAAATAAAATTAACAATAGCTAAAACCTAATAAACAGTGCGTTTACTCATGACTTGACATAGTCAATTTCCTTTCCAGTTGTGCTACCTTATTCGCCAGAAGCTGAAGACTTCTTCGAAGAGCAAGAAAGCATCTTGAAGTCCTCTCTCCGATTGAATTCATTCCTCTTTCACTCCCTCATCTTCATCTTTCCATCAACTCACTCTTCCAAATTAACACACACTCCATTTTCATACGTTGTTTGCTTATTCCAGTCTAGTCTTCTGTTTTCAATTTATTTATCTATTTTTCTCTCGTTCCTATTCTGTCTATTGCAATACGAGTATCACTTTTGTATTCTCAACTGTAGTAGTTTAATTGAGGTTCATTTATTGATTGTATTCATACGAGTATCACTTCCACTCTATCGTAGTAGGCATCCGTCGAATCTCCTTATTGATCGGCCAACGGATTCGGTGCACCCATATTCTATTTTCAATCGACTTGTTAGTTGATGCACCGCTGTTATCTTATTATTGTGCAAGGATGAAACATGTTTCACTCGACAAATCGTCTTATTATTACGGTCTATTCATAATCTAGATGGGTTCAATGTCACAGATGAGGATCTCTCTCGCTCTCTTGCTCTCTCCTCCCTCTCCCTTGGTAGATCACTCTTACCACCCGCTTCCCTTAAGTCTGACCCGTCTCTCCTCATCCTAGTCAGTCCATTCCCAATGGAGCGTCTCTATCTCTTCTTACTACTCTCCTCTCCCCTATTCCTCTGTGAGAGTAAGTGGTTCCCATCTAGCTTCTCTAATATCTTCCTCAGGCAACACCTTCTCCATCCCTCTTCTCTTCGGTAATCTCTCATTCGGCAAGAACCCCGACGGCACAACCAAAGTCAACGTTAATCAGGTAGAGTCTCGATATAATTTTGTACATGACTGATTGATGGCAGTTCAGAATGTGAACATTCTCGGAAACGGAGCGAAGCGAAACACGACGTTCACAGTGGGCAACGGGACATTCCTCGTCAAAGGTCACCTTTTCGTATAATTGTTGGAGCTGTTTCCACTAACTAATGTACAAAATCGCTCGGTACGGTATTTAAATAATATGACTGCAGATGGGAATGCGATCGTGAACAATTCTGATTTCGGGGGAGGAGGGACATTCGGAGTGGACAAGAGTGGAGTTATCGTGGATAACAAGATAAATGCAGGAAACAAGACCATCGAAGGGGGATTGGGAAAAGAGTCCACCTTCCTGTCTTCCCTATTTGGAGCTTTCGGAAGAACGTAAATTGCTCGCAGTGTTGATAAAGTTTTATATACTTGCACAGACCCTATACAAAAGCATATTCAAGAAAGAAGTGCAGCAATTACAAATCTTTATGGGGAACAAAAGTCCAACGGAGAAAGAGTCACTCTTTCGCCTAGGAGTCAGTCTGTCAACATGCGAGTTGTCGCCTTGTTATCAGTTTTGTACCCACCTACCGTATCCCAGTTCCTCTAATCAAATGTTTCTAAAATTTTACCATTCATGGGTATGTAAGGTTGGCAAACCATCGTACGGTCCAATTGAGACATTTATTTTGGGTACAAATGCATATAATACGACAACTCCCAACTACTAAACCGACTGAGTAATTCTCAGTCGGCCATTTGCCCCCCCCCCTCCCTATGCATTTTATTAACGTTTGGTAAGTATGACTATATAATACCACATTCACAAGAAAAAAAATGTAACGATCAGACGCTTTAATAGGAGGGTTTTATCTTCTGTACACTTAAACACATAGATGTGGCCCAGAATACATGGAAGAATACATCGGGACACATCTAATTACACACAGGGATGAAACAGGAAATTCGTAGGAATAAATAGGGATACGGACCATGTTAGCTGAATATTACAACGCATTTAACTGTACAAATCATCATCATCGTTAGCGGCAGGCTGAGCTGCAGGCTGTCCAGCAGCGTTCTGCTGTTCTCCGGGGAACTTGAAGTTGTTGCCGAATCCACGCTGTTGCTGAAGGGTCTGGGCGAACATCTCGTACCTGCAATGCGGCCATTACGAACATGTATCCGACATTTGCAAGGACTAACTCTCTAACACTCACTTTCTAATGTCGTTGTCCGAGACGGATCTGCGAGCGAACTTCATCGCCTCCTCGAAGTGTGCTCTGACAATAGCGGGCACCGGATCCTGGACATCATCGTCCATGAGCTCCTCTCCTTTGGCACGTCTCTCCTGACGCTCCTTCTCCTGGCGAATTTCCCTTTCAATAGACTCACGGATAGCTAGCTTGCAGGCCCTGAAAAAAATACAAAATAAACAGCGTTCCTCACTGCTTTCAAAATTTCCCAATATCATGTTTATGTAGAGAAAAATTTCTTCGCTTAAATCATGATCATACTTCTGGACCGAAAATTAAGCCGAGAAACAAACTTTCCGCTATTTATCTCGCACACATATGACACACAAGGAACATTCGAGGAACCACTCCCATAATGCAATCTTCAAAACGAAGATCACAAAATGATCGTAGCCTCGGGTTCAAAGGGTTCTTAAGATGTGCTCAGCCCATGCAATTGAGAAAATAAGAAACAAACCTCTGGCAAATCTCAGTGAGATCAGCTCCGGAGAATCCGACAGTGCTCTTGGCAAGGAAAGTCAGATCGACATCGGGAGCGATGGGAGTCTTTCTGAGATTAGCCTTGAAAATCTGGAGACGAGATGCCTCATCGGGCAGGGGAATGTAGATCAGCTGGTCGAGGCGACCGGGACGAAGGATAGCGGAGTCTATGATGTCGGGTCTGTTCGTGGCTCCGATGATGAACACGTTCTTCTTGCTGTTCATTCCGTCCATCTCCGTGAGGATTTGATTGATGACACGGTCGGCAGCACCTCCAGCGTCTCCGACAGATCCTCCACGAGCCTTGGCAATAGAGTCAAGCTCGTCGAAGAAGAGAACACAGGGTGCAGCAGCACGAGCCTTGTCGAACACGTCTCGCACATTAGCCTCAGACTCTCCGAACCACATGGTCAGTAGCTCAGGACCCTAAAAAAAGAGCTCAATATTTGAAAACAGCAATATCAAAATACCTTGATTGAAATGAAGTTAGCCTGGCACTCGTGGGCGATGGCCTTGGCGAGAAGCGTCTTACCGCAACCAGGAGGTCCGTAGAAGAGAACTTAAAATATCCCAATTATGCATAATTCATTGTCCAAATTTAAAGGAAATGTGGAAAAGAATAACTGGGTTAAATTTCAGCGTATTCGATACCAAAAATGCCAAAATAGCATTGACGGTTTTACACTACGCTAAGCACCATCGGCAACTACCTAGTCTGGTTTACCTCCACGAGATGGCTGCATTCCGAACTTGAGGTACTTCTCAGGGTGCTCCACAGGGTATTGCACAAGCTCTTGAAGCTCGCGCTTGACATTCTGGAGACCACCAATGTCGGTCCAGGTGATGTTGGGAGTCTCGACAACAGTCTCACGGAGAGCCGAAGGAGCTGCCTTGCCCAATGCGAACTGTAGAATACAATATTTTACAATACAACACATATTTCATCGAGGGGATGTCGCAAACTCACTCTGAAGTTCTCCATAGAGACAGCAAGCGAGTTCAGAACCTCAGCATCAATAGTATCATCTTCGAGATCGATGAGCTCCATCTTCTCTCTGATCTGCTGGAGAGCTGCCTCGGAACAGAGAGAGGCCAAATCAGCACCAACATATCCGTGGCACTCATTGGCAACCTGAAAACATTATTTCGATAAGAATTTTTAGAACGTCTCGTCGCACCTGCTCGAGATCGACGTCGTCTCCGAGCTTCATGTTCTTCGTGTGAATTCGGAGGACCTCAAGTCTTCCAACTGCATCGGGGATTCCGATGTCGATCTCGCGATCGAAGCGACCTTAAATTTTCATTTGGAATGTCACCGAAACTCCCACCTGAAGCAAACAAAAAGCAAGACTATGAGTAAGGTCTCACCGAAACGTCTGAGAGCAGGGTCGATCGAATTGGGGCGGTTGGTGGCCGCCATGACAACAACATGAGAGCGTTGCTTGAGACCATCCATAAGAGTGAGAAGCTGCGAGACGATACGACGCTCGACTTCTCCGTGCGTCTGGAAAAAAAGGAAATATTTTCATTCCAAAAATGAGAAACCACCTTTTCACGCTTAGGGGCAATAGCATCGATCTCATCAATGAAAAGAATAGCGGGAGAGTTCTTCTCGCACTCCTCGAATGCTTTTCTCAAATTAGACTCGGATTCTCCAGCAAGCTTCGACATGATTTCGGGACCTGGAAGAAGAAAATAGCACCTTCGTCTTAATTAAAGACAAACCGTTAAGAAGGAAGAAGAATGCTCCAGTCTCGTTGGCAACGGCACGAGCGATCAGAGTCTTTCCGGTACCGGGAGGACCGAAAAGAAGGATTCCACGAGGAGGCTTGATACCGATGGCCTTGAACAACTGGGGGTGACGAAGAGGCAGCTCAACCATCTGAAATTCAACTTGATTTTAACATTTCCAAGTTTTCCAGTGACACCTCCTTGATCTGCGCAAGCTGCTTGCGAACTCCTCCGATATCATCATATCCGACATCATTGATGTTCTCCTCTTCTTCCTCACGCTTGATAGGCTCTCCTTCATAGTGAATTACAGTGTCGGGAGCGACAATGCACGACGGAGAAGGATCCGTTTCGATCACTTTGAACTCGACAGTGCGCATGGCAGCGCTTACGGTGAATATGTCTCCTTTGTGAAGAGGTCGGTAAGCCTCCACAAAGTAAGGCTTCAAGAACGCCTACAAAAAATGTTTCCAAATTAGCAAGTCTCACTATATACCTCAAAGATGTTTCCGGTGAGGCCCTCGATCGTATCGTCGATGGGCAGAACGTGTACACGCTTTCCGTAAGGAACATTCGTTGCAGCATTGATGCTGGAATGTTAGCATCAAAGTAGAAGACTCGAACACATGCTCAAGTATTCTGTTCAAGAAGCATTGGATGGATAAATCCAACCATGTGTAATTTTCGAGAGTTGTATCGATGTAAATTCCAAGATTTCGAATTTCCACCTTCTTATCTCTCGTAATTTGAATAAAAAGGGTAGAAATTTACCTCACGACGTCTCCGAGGCGAACTCTGAGGTTGTGACGAACAACTCTGTTCATCCGAATCTTATCGTTTGTACAGGTTTCGTCGGCCAGGACGATACAGACAGTCTCCTTTCTCTTTTTTCCTTTGAGAACAACGGCATCACCCCTAAAATATTGTGAGTGAACCGAAAATATTAAAGAGCGTCATGATCTGGATTAGATACCTGAAAAGTCCGAGCTCGTCCATCTTGGCCTGAGAAAGAGCCACGACAGAGTTGTCATCCTTCTCGATCTGATCAACGATAAGCCTGTTCGGCTTAGACTTGTCTTTCAGAATCGCCGTAGCGAGTTCGTCGTTCTTCTTCTCCTTCTCATCCTTAGCACTGAAATGATGAAATATGAAGGAAAACAAAATAAAGTGGAAGAATCGTGGACACTCACGTGGGGACGGAAGCCATATTTTGGAGTTGATGAGGAGATGTGCCTGAAGTAGAAGAACAGTTAATAAACCAATAAAGCATAAAGGAATAGAAACTAGCTAGCTAATGCGATGTGTACAACGAATGCCCGAATGATGACAAAGATTTGAGAAGAATGAAGATTTGAATTTGGAGTAAAAAAGTCAGGGTATGTCGCTGAAGGATCGCGGTGCGTGCAAATCCATATAAATCTGGGATCGATAATTTTCGAGTTTTTCCTCATTGTTACAACAAATAATCATTAACAGTCTATGTAAACTAATAATGTACCCTTTGAATTTATCTCGAGGAGAGCTCCTAGGAGAATATCATGCGAAAACAAGTTTAGGCATTCGACATATTTTCGTCATGTGACCACATACAGTAAAGTATTTTTTGCCGAGTTATTTCGTGTTTTAACTTATGTTTTCGCGTTTTTGACCAATATGAATGATTACCGGGGGAATAGTCGAATGAGAGGGGATTATTAAACTATCGACGATGTTCGAGCTCAAGTCCCTTACTTTGTTCGATATTCTATTCTCAAGGAAACTGGACTTTTTTCGTGAGCCTTTTTGAGAGATCTTACATTTAGTTTGTTAAATGGCAGCGTCTGAATATATGTGTAACTCTTTATTTATTCGGTTCCTCCATCTTTTGAGTGTCCCTTTGCGCATCGGAGAAGGCAGTCTGGCTAGCCTATCTCAAGAGCAAGTGTGCACTCTTGCTTCGGTCGATTTGCCACCGCTTCCTTAAAGGCAAGTGTATACACTTTCTTTATATTATGCTGCGGTGTAATGTAAAACACAAAATGCCTATAATATTTTTAGAATCTTTTATTTTTTAAAAGAAAGTATCGATGTATTCGGTTATGATTTCTTGTGTGTTTTGCATATCGTGAATGATAGAGCCTTAGTGTGCATAAAATAGGAAGTTGTGGAAGTAACCTTGTAGACAAGGCACAGTCACAAGATTTGTCTGCCAGGGTGTCACGCTGCTATCTCTCTGTGTTGTGCACTCTCTCGTCTCTCCTCTATCTGACTCTCTCCCCACTTTCTATTCTCATTTCTCACCCACTCGTGTTTCTCCTCTGTCTGCTCTCTCTCCTTTCTTATCATTTCCGTTCTTATAAATATCGGAATAGATTTCAGTATTTCGTTGTATTATACGCTCTCTTTACTGAAAGTGAAAGTGAATATGTCAATCCTGCTTACCCCTCGCTCTCTATTCCTGTAATCGGATCGAAAACAAGTGCAGCCAAATCGCTTTCCGAAATAGATAAGACTGCGTAAATAACGGTTGCGGCTTCATGTTTATCAGTTAAAGTTACCGGACGAGGACGAAACCCTGATCCGACCCTGATCCCGTCGCGTGTACGAGAGAGTATGCAAAAGTGAGAGAGCGCTGATCATTTCCCGCTTTCCCTTGAGGCTAATATTGATTTTTCGCATTTTTGTATATTCATTATCAATTAATTCAGCCATCGGCTATTCGATGGAGGATAAAAATAGGGGGTCAATTTTGTCCTCGTCCGGTAACTTTAACAACCTTTGTTCTTTCACTATGAGTATGAGTCGTACTGATTCCGTTTTTAGTAAGTGAATTGTAGGTGCACCCTGGTGGAAGGCGTCCCTCCTTCCCCCTCGCAGTCCGGTAACAGCTTGTGTAAGAACTCAACGACAATGTTCTACTTCGACGAAGATCGCGAAAATGGTATGCACTTTTCTTATGCGTTTGAATAATCAATGTTCATTCTTTTTTTGTCTGAATCGCGGATCTGGGTGCCAATTAGTTGGACTGTTGGGGGGGGGGGGGGGGGGTAATCCCTTTATTCTCTCAGAGTTTCTCTGTCCTTGGAGAAAATATCCATGTCCGTTTTTCGTCCAAGTAACCATTACAGTGTTTGTGTGGAGAAGAAGAGGATGGTGGCATAAAAAGAGTAGTGAGAGGGTGCCTCACGTGAGAGTAGACGGCCACGTGCACATAGGAAGATGATGGGAAGGAAGGACAGAGGGGAGAGGGAGAGACTCGTGATAGATAAATGGAGAGGCAGACAGAGAGGCTTGATCAGCACACCAATGATTGCCAACCTTCTCAGTTCGGTTAAACAAATAGATTAAAGGCCAATCACTAGAAAGAAAGAGTTCTGTAACTTTTAGTGGGGAGTATGGGATGATAATAGAATGTTCTTTTCTCATTCTCCCTTTCTTCAAGTAGTCACGAGTTAACGTGCGGCGGGTTATTCAAATTACTGGGGGGAGTCGGAAGACGGGTGGAGGGAGGGATAGGGGCTCTGACCCCTTGATGTATGGGGCACCAAAGGACTGTCTTGTGACAGGCCTTGAGCGAGAGAAGGGGATGGAGAGAGAGCCATTGTATTGCAGACGAGTCGAGGCTCAGCGAGGGGGAATATCCTGAAGACGAGGAGAACGGATTCATGTCTAGCAGGTAGGATCTATTCTATTGATTTGGTTGTACATTGTTTTCCTCTTGGCCATTAATTTGTCCCCTGACTCACCGTGCGTGCGTTTGAATAGAAAGCACGAGAAGGGACAGTTATCTCTGTCATCACCCCATACACAACCACTCTCTCGCACCTCTCTGTCTATTATCGAACGATCTGTCGACGTAGACTAGATCACAACTAGAATGAGTGGGTGTTGCCGCTGCAGATATATTTAGTACGTTAAATTGTGTTCACATAGTTTAAAATGTTCTCACAGAATAACGGCTGGTATACCAACTCAAGTGCAAAATATACAAGGATCGATACATCGAGTAAAAAAAGGACAAAAAGAGTGGCTGTGAGGGCATTATGAAACCGTTTGGATATAAAGAGGGATTGTTGATTCATCCCTCGGAATAGCGATCCAGTCAGATTCCAAAGATTCGTTTATTCACCCTACGTTTTCTGCCAGTCCATTTCTCCTATATTAATTTATTCCGAAATAGTGTTAAGGTATTTAGTCCATGGTTGTATTACCGGAACCCTTTAAACTATATTCTGTGGATTGAATTTATTGTATAATAATTGAATAGTTAGTGATTGATAATGAGATAGTGTTGTGATGGATTGAATTGAGAAGACGCGTGTCGGCCCATTCTCGTCCCTCGGAGGGATTCATGGTAGGAGGATGGGACAGTGATGAGGAGGGAGCGAGTGAAGTGGACGAGACACCCTCTCAACTGGTGCCCATGAAGATGACGATGAGTATCGGCACTGGTCTCAGAAGGAACAGAACTCAATCGAGGAGCAAGAACTGTTCATTCCAAGGTTGGATCACCCGCCACCCCCTCCCCTCTAGACGTATCGCTTTCGTCACTTCGTATAGCAGTTTCGCCATTCCTATGCCAATTGCGAAGAACGAGCTTTCGCAATTTCTCCTCTATTTCTTTTTGATGTCACTCCGAAACAGTGCTCATGGAAAAAAGAAGAGAGAAGGGGGGGGGGGGGGGAGTGACTAAGCAAGTGTAGGAACAGCTTGTGTAATCTCAGATGGAAAGAGGGGATGGGGTGGACGGAGAACGAATGCAATAGTAGCTCGCTCCTTTGTATACAATTGTATTTTATATGACTAGACTAGAGGGATTTTGTAGAATGTCATGTGCGAATATGATAATTGCAGATTTCTATTCGATGGGATCGGAATCTTTGGGATGCGGGGCGTATGGATCAGTGAAGACGTGCACCCAGAAGAGTTCTGGCGTGGAGATGGCAGTGAAGGTGGTTGATAAGGTGAGGAGGATAGCAGATGGACTATCGAGACTTGTGTGCACTGAATAATGAATGATGGTTTAGAACAAGAGTGGCCACTCGCGTGCTCGCATCATGAGGGAGGTGGACACTTTCCGCATATGTGCAGGACAGCAGAATATAGTGCAGCTGATTGATGTGAGTGGAGGTAGAGGAGGAGAGAGGGAGAGCAATGATTGCAGTGGTTCGAAGACGAGGACAAGTTCTACCTAGTGTTCGAGAAGATGCGTGGAGGGCCTCTCCTCAATCACATCCAGAGGAAGGGCGCCTTCACTGAGGCTGAGGCATGCATGGTCACCAAGGATATCGCAACTGCACTGAAGTTCCTCCACGACCACGGTGAGTACTCCCCCCCCCCCCTCTTGTCTACCCTTCTCCTCTGCAGGCATCGCCCATCGCGACGTCAAGCCAGAGAATATTCTGTGCACGGACGCGGATCGAGTCTCGCCAGTCAAACTGTGTGATCTCGATCTGGCGAGTAAGGCGGTGCCTTCCTCTCCTCCCAGACTCTCATCTGTCGCCAGTGAACCCGATCTAGCCAGTCCCGTTGGTTCGGCCGAGTTCATGGCTCCCGAGGTGAGCAGTCCCTCTCTATTCCCACCCTCTCAAAGGGAGAAATGAGGAAGCATTGGTATTGGTTGACTGAGAGATGAATGAGTAGTGTCGTTGAGGTGGTGGATGCATTCGTGGGCGAGTCTCTCAAGTACGACAAGAGATGTGACATGTAAGTTCATTTACACCAATTTCATTTTGTTTAACTTGATTGTAGGTGGTCGCTCGGAGTTATCATGTACATCATGCTGTGTGGATATCCGCCCTTCTATGGAGGAGACTGCGAGAGTGAAAACTGCGGATGGAATCAGGTGAGGAGAGGAGGGGAGCACTACTGGTGGTTACGTTAAAGAAGGAAGTAGACCGGGTAGTGCGATAACGCAGATTGGGTTT
Organism: Pristionchus mayeri; assembly: GCA_036245805.1. Lineage (NCBI taxonomy): Eukaryota > Metazoa > Nematoda > Chromadorea > Rhabditida > Neodiplogasteridae > Pristionchus > Pristionchus mayeri. Next base: position 21,699,539 of record BTRK01000002.1, on the reverse strand, counting down.
GGCAGCAGGGAAGAGAGGAGTGATCAATGTGTGTTGAACAGGCACAAGAGAAGAGGGAAGAGAGATGAGAGAGAGATGCGAAGTGGTCTAAGTGATCGGGATACGTCACGTAGGGAAGGGCAGAAGGGAATTGTGATAGATGAGATGAGGAGTGAAGGAGAGGAGAAAGGGGAAGTAGTTTAGAGGGGTAGTCATCAACGAAAAAACAATTGTAGGGAGAGCCGTGTGACGACTGTCAGCAGATTCTCTTCGGACGGATCCAGAGTGGATATTACGACTTCCCTGAGGTTCCCTATTTAGAGTTATTCAGTTGAATTGAGAAAATGATTGTCGTCGTGCACAATATGTGAATAATGACTAATTGTAGGAGGAATGGGACGCAGTGAGCGACGAGGCGAAGCATCTGATCTCCTCCCTTCTGGTGAGAGACGCACGCAAGAGACTCACTGCTGAACAGGTACTACTCAACTCCCATTCAACAATCTCAGTGCATAACCACGAATGTAGCGTAATGTTGTATGTGAAGGTACTCGCTCATCCGTGGGTGACTCGTGGGGCGCCTGCTACGAGACTGCAGACTCCCAGCATGCTATTCAGGTGGGAATGTATCCAGAGTGAATGGGGATGAGAAGGGGGAGAGGGAGAGAGGGATGGAATGAGTATGAGTGTTTCCCTCTTAAGGAATGATTCTGCTCGCGACGTGCATGAGATGAGTGAGCACTTCGCGATGGTTTCTCGTTTGGGAGTGGTTGGATTGGTAGAGGGAGACGACACCCCCTCTCCTTCCCCTCCCAGGAAGATCACGATGCCCTCTCTCTTCCCTTCTCCTCCTCCTGATCGGTTAGTAAGGGAGGTGCAGGGATGGAGTGAGTGTGCCATTGCAGTCGTTGTTCGGAGGGAGCTCTCTCGTTGGCCTCTGGAATGGGAGCATCCTTCCCCTCCTCCTCCCTCCTCTCCTGCCAGTCGGCCGTTGCCAGACACGATTCTCACACCGAGATGAGAGAGGGTCAAGTCAACGTATAAGCTCCCTTCCCTTCCCCTCCCTCGATCAAATCGATGGAGTCGTTCGTTATCCTGTTATCTCGGTTCTTATGCTTGCCTTCCTTTGGGTTATTCGATCCTCTGAATGCTTCTTCCATTCATGTAGAGCACTCCTTATTTGTTTCCATCTGTTCCTTTCCTTTTTCTCTTCGATGCGTGTATATTACTTGGCTTGTACAATTTAATAATGCTACGTGTTATCACCACCCCCCCCCCCCTCCCACTGTTCTAGATAGAACCCCATCTGTATATCCCTCGTCTCCTGTTTTTTTTGTCACGTGTATATATTAGAGTGCATTGCGTATCATGGATAGCATCAATGACCACCCCCCCCCCTCACCCCTCCCCCATCCTCTTCCTCTTACCAATTCGTGGTGGTACATAATTTCATAAGTTAAAAGCGCTCAAATAGCATTCGAATAGCCAGATCGAGAGAAATGAAGACCAGTGTTTGTAAATATTGTACAGCGAACTCGCTCTCCCGTGGCACCCTTTCCATCGTGTTCCACTTTGATTCACTCGAATCACACTACTACCCTCTCTCACTTACTATTACACGCATTCAATTGTTTGGCCCTCCACCCTCAGGAGATATCTACCACTGTTCTATTTATGAGTAGTATAAGTATGAGATACTGTTGAGTTGTTTTACTTCTTCGCGTACCTTCTCTCCTCTCTGTCCTCCCTTTCTACTTCCTAATCTCTTTTCACATTGTATTTCGTACTCTTCTCACTATTTGTAAATCACCCTCGACCCTCCTCCTAGGAAGCACTGCCACGATAGTTTCCATCCTTGACGAGTGCTTCTTCCCCTTGGTGCGAGTTGTATCCCCCTCCCCCATCTGACTCCATCTACAGATGTCCCACAGTACTCTACCTTCCATCCAGATGTGCTGTCAAATTGATCGATCTATTTCACATTATTAGTCGATAGTGGTTTTGTTGCAGTGTCGTAGTATTTACTTCACTCGTGTCCCTTCCACGATCGATTGTTGTTCTCATCTACCGTAATCAGATGATAGTGTCACACGGTGAGTGAGAGCTGCTCTCCTCCTCCCTCTAGATGCTCTTTCTTGTCGTAGACATGAGTGCTCTAGGTGTCTCCCCCTAGGTCTAGATCCACCCCAAGTCTCTAGCTCCTCCTTATTATGTAGCGTATAAGCAGGCCCCGAATCGGACTGAAAATGGTTGTTCCCCTCGGTTGAGACTGTATTCGTGTAAATGGTATGACGTAGTCGGGCTCTGTCTATCTCCCGATCCCGATCACATATGCTTTGGGAAGTAATTGGAATAAATGGAGTTGATTCATCCCATGAGGAAGTTACATGCGATGGAGGGAAACATTGTTTGTGAAAAGATGTACAGATGACTCATCAGATAATGACTGCCAAGAGATGCGGGTACTTGTGTTTGAATCAGTGGTCTTATTTTGTCGACTTCCTTTGACAGGGTAACGGTTTGAGGGAGTTGGATGGGTAGCGGGAGGAGATACTATCCTCCCTCCTCCCTCTCCCTTCTCTCGAGAGTCACTTTTCCTCCTTCCGCCCCACAGCACTCTAAATCCTCCCGTGTAATAAGCTGTTTCATTATGAGTGAATGATGTCTCTCTTTGCTATCCTCTTCCTCTTCCTCTCCCTCCTCCTTTCGAATGCCATCGTGAGTTCTCTTCTCCCTTCATTCCTTTTCCCTCCTTCTCATCAGATTCCTCCATCGTGTTCCCTCGAATGGTGTGGAGAACGTGAAGTTCGTCTACCCTCCAATTTACTCATCGACGCATGCAAACTAGCAGAGGTACGGTAGAAGAAGATGGAATGATTGCAAACTGAGTGCATCTCAAGGAGGTCTACAAGGTGGAAGTGCTGAACAAGAAGTTGGATTATCTGCAAGCAGCGTGTCTGGATGTTGGAAGTGGGGGGAAGGTGGGTCTCTTCTTCCTTCTCTTCCCTCTCAGGGACGTTTTTTCCTCGTCGGGAGTGCATTTCTCAACCGAGTGCAAAGACCGATCTAGGTTGGGCAAGACAAAGCCATTGCCCTCTATTCCGACATAGAGATAACATCACCAATGAGACACCCGCACTGAATGAAATACCCATTGAAATTTAAAAGCTTCTGTAAAAAGTACTGAGAGTCATTGTATAAATACATAATTTTCTCCAACAATTTTCTAATTCTTTTAAATTCTGTTTCAACTATCGATTCTGGAATGTTTTATTCTCAATTTCGCTCTGATTCTTCTCACTGGATGAAAAATAGGTGAATGGATGTAATCTGACCGAGTGATCTGAGAAGGAAATAGAATGAATAGAGGGAAGGAATGAGAAGTGGAATGAGTCGCGAGGATCGAGTAGGGAACCATCAATTCTTCATTACTCAATTCCCATTGTTACGGAGTCAATCGAGTAGGAATCAGTGACTGACTGTCAATGATACAAGAGGGGCTATCTCCATTCAGTCTTGCTGGACTGGTTCATCGTGCTCCTGTTCTGAATGCTCATCCCTCATCGAATGCTGCATTGCCTCCCAAAAGTGAGTTCACCGCCCCCCCCCCCCTTCTCCCCCTCCCCTCCCCCTCCTCTTCTCTTCCAGGTGCACCAGTCGTATTCTTCGTTCTCAGATCGGAATTTCCTTCCAACGATCTCTCTCCTTACTCAACGGGGCAATCACCAAATGCAGATTGAACACTCAGAAGGCATTGATGACTGGGATGACTAAGTGAGAGACTACTCTTTTCGGAGGAGAGATACTGTAGATACTGAAACTCTTCCTTCCAGGGAGGAGAGGAGCTATTGATGTAACCCTTTCTTCCAGGGATGACGCCGATGTAGGAGTGCTCATTCTGGAGGAGATCCGATTATTCAATCAATATTCACCTAGGGCTGTTCTTGGAAATCGCACGAAATCGCTACTTTCTGAGAGGATACGGTAGAGTGAAGATTGAGATTGTAGAGGAGGGAAATTGAATGGCAGGAAGGACCTCCGCCCTGTGATATTGGGAGACACGAATAAGGGGGAAGGGAAGCCATTGATTGTGTTCTCTAGGAAAGGAAGAGATCTACTTAGACTACTCGAAATGGTGAGGGACCTTCATATGCAGGGACGATTCGAATGGAGGGTTCATGAATAGAGAGAGAGAGAGAGTTGAGGTGGAAGGGAAACCGATGAGTAAGCAGAAGGAAATAAATTCGATCGTCGATGGAGAAACAGGCAAAGAAAGCACTTGGATATACAGGAAAGGGAATGAGGAAGGAAAGAGTGAACAGGTGGAAGAACAGTGAATGGGAGACTGATGACCAATACTCTTCTAGGTTTATCCCTCCCTCTCCCCTCCGATTCTCAGTCCTCGATCCATTCCCGACTCCACGACTACAGTATCCAGTATGGAACCAGCAACTACCGTATTTCCTACCACAGTAGTTATTGCTCCGACATCTGTCGAGACGACGACTAAATCTGGAGAATGGCATAGTTCCATTCCTATCGGGGTGCCCAATGCCTCGTCCACTCTCCCCGATTCTTCTCTCTTCACTGCCAATTCTTCGAAAGTGAGACGGAAGGAACGACTATTCGATCATCTAAAGGGGAAGATGAAGAAGAGAGTGACATTCTATGATCTGAGGAAGGTTGGAAGAAGAGGAGAAGTGAGGAGATCTCCTCCTCGACGAGGACTCACTAAGGAAGACAAGGAGATACTCAAGAGTATCGATGTGAAGGGAATGGAGAAGATGCTCACCAAATTCCCCTATGAACTATCAAGTGAATCAGAAGGGAAGAAGGGGGGAATCTCTTCATGGAATAGATTGGGAATCAATCTATTCCCTGCTCCTTCCTTCTCTCTCAGTCACACTCCGATGAAGGAAGAGAAGGACAACGAGGACTTCTCTTTCAAGAGAATCCTCCAGTTCCAAATACTCCCCTCACCAGTGGAAAGTGGGGTTGAGAGAGGGAAGAGTGATATCAGAAGAGCTCCTCCTCGACTTCCTTCCATCAAAGATATCGAGAGACTTGAGAAGGAAGAGGAGAAAGGGAAGAGAAAGGAGGAGATGAAGAGACCGAAGATGCTTCTCATCAGGACGAGAGTAGAGGACGAATCAGCCTTCCTCCCTCTCCATTCCTCCTCTCCCTCCTTCCCTCTCCCCGATAGAGTGGTTGTCCCCCATGCAGTTGCACCTCCCAGGAGAGATCACCCCCACCCTGTACCCATACTGAAGGATCGACCAACGGAGAACAACAACTGTACTGCATCGGTAAGTGAACGATTAAATTGATTATGAAGGTAAGAAGGAAGCTTGGTTCAGACAGATTGGTGTGCTGCCCTCTCCGTATGTCTAATAGAGGCCACGTCTTCTGAGAGACGCGCACTGGATCAAATGTCACTCTGTCAACAGGTACAATCCTTCCTCTTCCACTCCTCATTCCTCCCTTCAGAAATCATTCTCGATGGCTCGCACTTTCGCAGTAGTATACGGGGAATGTCTGATGAACGAATCGTGTACATCCTCTCCTTCGGATGTGAGTCCTTCCTCCCCACCCCCTCCCTCCCCTCCATCTCTCTCTCCAGTGTCTCCACCCTTCATCTCTTCCGATAATGACTCACTGTCCTTCCTACTTCTCCGAATGCTCTCAACTCGCCTCATGCTGTCCACTAACTCACAGGTAGAACCATTCTTTCCTTGTGATCAAGTGCCCAAGTATTCCTGGTCCTTCTTGAGATGTTCTCGTCTGTTCTCTTCCTCTCCTTCTTCCTTCTCCCTCGATGCATCTTGTCTACTCTGCAGTCCATCTTGATCTTCCCTTCCTCCTCTCAATTCTCCCAGGGAATCCACTCAGAACAAGTTCACTCTCACTCATTCTAAACTAATAGAAAAGCCTCGTAGTAACTGTGATACTCTTTATGTCGTGCAATCTACCTCTACTTATGTTGTATGTATATACTGCGAATTCAATTCTCTTTCACTAATAAATTATTGCTTAATGGAGATTCGAACTGGCAGAATTTCGTGTAAAGGAGACTAGCACGTCGAGCGGATGCGAACGAGTAGAGAAGGACAAGTGAGAGAGAGGGACTGAGAGGGGAGTAAGGAAGGACGAGAGCGACAACAGAGAACGTCAAATGGATCACTCATTGAAAATATCGTGTCTTTAAAAATACGTTAACCGTCAGACGATTTTTAGTCGGGTGCTATTTCGACAATCCTTAACTTTCTTGAATCCTCTCTTTATTCTCCTCTGGCGAGGATTTTGTTTATAGTTTTCCGTACGGGATTCGTGCATAACTGACTATAATTCGTGATCATCTCCCCTCATTCCCTGAGCTCCGCCCATCGACCCCTAATCTCAATTATCTATTCGTTATCTGGTGTCGTTTCTCTCCACGATCACTTTATGATAGATGATGCAACCCCTTGTGAGACTACAAAAGACTTCTCCTCCCACTGGATTCACTCCTGAGAAGGATAAAGAATGATCTCGTCCATCCTCTTCTTCTTCTCTCTTTCTTCTCTCGTTGGAGGATACGCGAATGACGGGAAGGTCGTCTACGATGGGGAAGTAAGTCCCTCCCCTCCCCCTCCCCTCCCCCTCCCCCCTCTCTCACTCCTTCCAGAATCATCTCCGTAACATTCGTCAATTGACCTTCGGTGGATCGAATGCAGAGGGATATTTCTCATTCGACAACAACAAATTGACGTACCAGGCTACTCTCACTGGATCGACCAACTGTGATCAGATCTACCAGATGGATCTCACTCTTGATCCACGCACGCAGGTTCCCAAGAGGATGAGCACTGGTTTGTAGAGAAGAGAGACAGGAATGATCTTTGATTTCTGTAGGATTGGGAGCTTGCACTTGCTCTTTCTTCATGGGGGACGATGAACATTTTCTCTACGCAGGCACATTCCACCATGTGAGAAGAGAGAGAGAAGGGGGAAAGAGAGATCAATCGATGATGGTAGGTCAAATACCCGGATGTGCAGCCTCCGACTGCATCTTTCGACACTTGCAATCCGAAGAAGTGCATCGATCTAGAGGTGATAAAAAAACAAAGATCAAAGATCAGCGATCGATTGGATTGCAGAAAATCGCGGATCCTAAACTGCGCGATCTGTGCAATACTTCCTACACATGGGACATCTTCAACGAGTACGACATATTCCTCGTGAGTCTAATTAAATTAATCAATCTTTTGGTATTTCGAAAAGGGGTACCACCCCCCCCCCCCAAAAAAAAACACCATTCCTCGATTGACGAATGAGTACAGGCAGACAAGTACGGTAACATCGTCTCTCGTCTCACGGATGCACCTGGATACGATGCTGAAGGAGTCGTGTCTCCTGGTGAGAATACAGTATCCCCATAAACTGAAGTGAATCGATTGAGATGGGAAGTTGATTGCATACACTTCGATGTCCTCTGGAGATCTCGAGTTGTGGATCATGAATACAGATGGATCAGGGAAGAGACAAGTGAGAGAGAGAGAGAGGGAAGGGGATCACTCCTCCCTTCAGTTGACAGACACTCTCGGATACGATGGAGGATCCTTCTTCTCTCCCGATGGAAAGAAACTCATCTTCAGAGCCAGTCGACCGAAGACTCCCGAAGAGATTCAGAAGTACAAGGTGAGTGGATGAGGGGGGGGGAGATACGGTATAGGAGTGATCGTTGCAGGACCTCCTCTCTTACGATCTCGTCGCTCCCACTGACATGGAATTGTTCTGGATCCCCGTGGATGGAAGTCACAAGGAAGTGCAGATCACGCAATTGGGAGGAGCCAATTGGGCACCCTACTACCATCACGATAACAAGAGAGTGAGAAGGATGAATGGAGGAGGAGGGGGAGAGGACATTCAGATCATCTTCTCATCCGATCACAACAACACTGCGGGATTCGGTGCATTCGATCTGTGGATGATCGAAGAGAGTGGAGATCTGAATACTCTCGAAAGAGTGAGAGAGACACAGAGATCAAAGATCACTTCTCCTTCTCAGATCACTTGGGACGACGACCAATTCGATGCCTTCGCCATGTTCTCGTGGGATGGCAAACAATTGGTGTGGGGATCGAGCAGGTGAGAGCTACCAGGGTACAGAGATCAAAGATCATTCCAGGAATGCCTCCAACGAGTACGACATGAATCTCTTCATTGCTGATTGGGTGGATCCTCCCTATGAAGACCAGTGGACCACTACCAAGGGAATCTCTACCCTCTCTCTCTTCTCCTCCCTTTCTCTCCTCTTTCTCCGACTCTCCCTCTGATCTCTCCCTCTTTAATCACTGGTAACTACCAAATATATCACTTATTCCATTTCATACCAGGATAAATTCAATATTTGCAAAGTCTATTGGGGGTAGTGCGAAGGTCGACTTCGGTCTCTAGTGTACATAGTCTGAAGTCATTCCTTATCACTGATTGGCTCATTCCCCTCATACGATGCCCATTGATGCTATGCTGCTACGAGGACCATTTTGATCCCAATTCTGACTGAGTCTATCAATGGATCAGCGAATTATTACGAAGTTAACAAGTGCAGCCGTAGATCATCGCAATATTAGCCCATCAATGCTTTAACAGTGGAAGTAGATGCAGAGTCCAGAAGACGACCATGATGATAGTCTCTAGATGCTCGACAGACTAGGGATTAGCTGGAAGATCGCTTCATTCATAGGGCAAATACAGCGGAGGCAAAGAGGCAATAATGGGATGGAGAGTACTACCTGTAAGGAGGAGGACGGGAAGCATTGAGATATGCAATAGAGAGATGCTCAAGAATCGATTCGAGATCGGGGTCCAGGGGAGGGGGGGGGGGGCTATTCGGGTGCGAGTCTGGTGGGATCGAGAGGGCGTAGTCTCTGCTGCAGAAGGGATTCATCAGCGAATGGCATGAGTCGAGAGAGACGACGGAATTCCTCTCCCATCAAGAGAGATTCGACCCCTCGGCGAGTGGAATCGACTCTGAAGAGAGAAGAGACGTGAGGGGAAGGATCACGAGATACTACTGATGAACCAAGAAGGATTAGAGGAGAGGAAATTAAAAGAGGGTAAAGTGCACGCAAATTAGGATGAGAAGGAGAAGGGGGAATGGGAGGGGAATCTACCCTGTTAGACACTCATCCACTCTTTTTACCATTCGAATTCTCCGCTGAATCGGCACTGAACTAGTTGATTTATCTTTGAACTTTTGATGCTCGAATGATCATACCTCGGATTAGCGATTGAATCGAGATGGATGTTGATTAATTTGTTCCTCTTTTTATTTCCTCCCTTCCCAGTGCATGAATTCCACCACTCCGAGATCTAAAATAAATGCAATTGCATATCTATATTCTCCCCTAATTAGTTGCTTGAGCAGATGTTTATCTGCGCTTAAATCAGTTATTTGGATACCTGTCCGAAGAGAGTGAATTGAGTCCTGAATGAGTCTCCTCTCCTCGATTCGATGCAATATTCCCCGATTGCCATGAGGAGAGCCACGATGAGGCCAGTCCCCAACACATAGAAGATCCCATACACTGACTGGAGAGAAGACGTCGGATTGCCCTCCACTTGGGCAGAGCAAGGGGGATGATCTACAGAGGAATGAGGGGAGAGCAAAGAGCACTTCCTACCTCCTTTCATGTCCTTCCACCACTTGTTCTTCAATGCTTCAAGTATCGTTCGTTCCTGCAGTCTGAGTACTGCTCTACTCATGATGTCTCGAAGTGGAGATCCCTTCGGCAATGCGATACCGTAACCCTGAGATGTGGATGAATGACAGGCTATGGACTGGGCAGACCTTTGAGTCGAGTAATCCCCCGATCGATTGCAATTGGCAGTCCCTCTCCATGTAGTACTCGAGCATGGTCGATTCCATCATATACGCGTAGTTTCCAGCCTGGAAGTAGACTGATCCCCTCCCCCGAGGGGATCCATCCCTCTCACCTTCACTCGTGCGATTCCTTCTTTGCTGCTGTTCACGAATACGGAAGGGGAGGAACTTTCCATTATCGCCCACCTGAGAAAGTTCATTGGATTTCACATTCACCTATGCAATATCTCGTTAATGAGGTATTATAAAAGTGAGGGTATAATAACGGTGATTGAGGATATTTTTCTCTAAATGCAGCCAAAGGCTCAAAGTAGTATTCAAAAAAACAACTAGTAGTAATTGCCACATTGAAATATTAAAGTTTGAGTGCATGGCATTGTTTTAGAATCCCTCTTTAATAGGAGGTTGATTGATTGATTCCCTGACTGACATCCTTTCGTAGATGGGGATCTTGCTCTCTCGGAAGAAGTCCATGGTGGATCCACTCTTGAGTGTCCCATACTTGATCTTCTGCTGATTCGCCTGAAAGGAGTGGATGGGAGAGTCTCTCCCTTCTTCCTACCAGATCAGCACTGCTCTCGATCGGAGTAGCCATCCTCTCCACTGTAAGGAAAGCTGCCAATTGAGCAGTGTAAGAAGAGATGAGGATCTGGGTGAACATCCACCTGGAGAGAGAGAGAGAGAGAGAGAGAGAGAGAGAGAGAGAGAGAGAGAGAGAGAGAGAGAGAGAGAGAGAGAGAGAGAGAGAGAGATGGTCCTCCTTTTCCTCTCCTCACTCACCATATCACTGCCACAATTCGAGTAGCTGCAGCACGAGGAATCACATCGCTGCCCTGAGAGATAGAGAGAGAGATCAAGGGGGTGGGGGAAGGAGGGGGGGGGGGAGATACCTGCTGCATGAGTGATCCGACGGCGAACCACAGTGAATTGAGCATCGTGAACTGATTCTTGTGTTTCAGTATCGATTTATCCCGTTCGTCGACTTTGTCCATATCGTACCTGCACATCAAAAGTCCCTCCTTTTTGTGTCGTACTCACAACGGAACCACTGGACCTCTATCTTCTGCTTCTAAACTCGATCAATTTTCTAATCTAATTACCATACACGTTGATCTGGATGTGCTTAGCATAAGTGAGTCAATCTTTTAAAGAGGTCTCTCAATTGATAGTTTGCAAGTCCCTCGATGCCCTTCTTTCTCTCCCCTCATCACACTCAATTCTCTCTTCCCACTGCGATTTGCATTGTGCTTGATCGATGGTTTGGAACAAGCCGCTTAGACTGTTTGCAGCTTCGATTGGGTTGAGTGAGGAGAGAGCTTCTCTGGCCTTCGTCTCACCATTCATAGGGGGAGAATCGAGCTAGCAACCACATGGAGAAGGAGACAGAGAGATACGCACCTGAATTAGAGGGAGATTAAAATGAGAAGGGAAGAATGGCTCACTCTTCTACTTGAGAAATCTGATCATCCCTTTCAAATTCACCATTGTACGAGAGTGAGTGGGTAGTAAAAGTAGCGTTGTCATTAGTACTAACCAGCGAGACAAATCCAGACGGAGAGAGAGAGAGGTTCGAGGAAAGTGAAGAGAGACGTCTTCGAGGATTCCTCTGTAGACTTAGCCAGAAGGATGGAGATACCCAGGTGCATGAAGGGAAGAGTGAAGTCTGATGAGGGGGATGGATACGGTATTGACGAGATAGGTCATACCTATCACTTCTACTCTCGAATAAGTGATAGTGACTGCTGAGATTGAGAGATCTGCTTCGTGCCGTTGAAGAACGCCGATGATTCCATTCCATCGTCCACTTTCATCCTGAGGAATGCCATGGATAGAGGAGAAGGGGGGCGGAGTACCTCTATTCCGTATGTCCCATCTACGACTTCTACGATTGTGTAGTTGAACTCGAGGTTTTTAGCCATTTCCTCTAGTAGATCAATGCAGAATCCTTCGTATTTCCCATCCGATTTCTTCATCACAAATGGTTCCTCCTTCATTGGAAATATTTAGATACTTCAATCCCAATAGACCTTCGACCTTTAGAGAGAAGGCTTTAATTCGATTTAGCGACTTTTTGTTGAAAAATGTTCGGACCAGTTCTATTCAAAAGAAAACCACTCCAATCTTTCATGCTCCCGTTGTGATAAATGATGAATGTGGAAACTGTTGATGAGTTGTTTACTCTTCTTCCTCCTTCTTTCTGCACTTTCACACGAATCGATGCATCAACTTGCCATTTTGACTCACTTCTTTGGAAAACAGGAATGCAAAGAAGAGAAGGACAAACAATAGTTAGGAAGAAGGAGTAAATACTTGTTCCAAACTGTGTACTCTCAGTTCGCATTCATCCCAATGGCAAGGGAACTTCCCACAAGAAAACAAGTGGAGAATATAAAAATACGCACGATGTATACGACGACTCGTAAATTGATTCCCTTCAGGGAGGTCGCATTCGGGGAAACATTGTACTTCCATCGATTGGTGAAGGCTGAATCGAATCTCCAGCCTCTCTTCTCACTCCATTTCCCGATCTGCAATTGAGGAATGAGATCACTACAAGTGGAAACTTCATTTGTCAAATCCTCTGAACTGTGGTGTGAGATTGAAAAAAAATGAGGAGTTCACTCATCCCTCTGACTAAGCACCAATTCTACGCTTAATCTGTTCATTGAGACTCGAATTGGTCAAAGAAGACGAGAACAGCTAAGTTTCGCTGAATTGGCATTGTGTGAAAATGGAGAGAGAAGAGGGAGAAGAGAGAGAAAGAAACGTGCGTGAATAGAGTTCGCAAGTATAAAATGGTGGGTGTTCCTCCCTCTTCAGTCTCCATTTCCCTCTCTGAGAATGATCGCCCGTCTCTCCCTTCTTGCTCTTCTCTCCGTCGCCATCTACGCCCAAGAAGGGCAGAACACGTCCCTCCCTTCCTCCACAATGTCAGTCTCTCCCTCTAGAGATCAAAGATCAATCCTATCCTTCTCAGGCCGATGCAGCCACTCGTTCCTCTTTCTTCGCTGTTCTACAGGCCTACAAGAATAAGCCCGAGCCTCAGGTGATCTCCCTCTTCCCTATCGTATCACTCCTCTGACCCTAACAGTTCCCTCTCCAGGTGAATGCTGCAGTCGACCAATGGGCCTCTGCCCAGTCTCCATCCGTCAAACTGGCCTACACCAACTTCAAGGCCGAGGTCGAGAAGTGAGTTGAAAGACATTTAAAACTACACAAATAAAGTCATCCCATTCCGAAATTCAATTCTTGATCGGATCACCATAACCAATCGATAATTGAATACCCCCGAAGATGACAATGAATGGACGATTCCCTCGTATCAGGTACCAGAAGGAGGAGGAGTCTGCCCATTCTGCTGCCCTCGCTGAATTCTCCCCTGCTGCGAGAAACGCCGACCAGGAGCTGTCGAAGGTACGAGAGTGAACACTCCTCTCTACCGTACTCCTCTTCCTGTCTACAGTACTCCATTGCAGATTGCGGCTCAGCAGGGACTCTCGTTCGAGGCGAAACAACAAAAGATCAACTACATCAATTCACTCGATGAAGGGGTGAAACAGGAGATACTCAAGGCTATGGGAGGACCGCAGTAGAAGAGAGAGAAAGAGAGTAGATGCACGTGTTTGTCCATAAAGAGATCCTTCTATCGTCCTCTCCACACTGGGTCCAAATGAGATGAATTGATTAGAGAGATACCTCATTGAATTTGTTGTTGATCCTTGCGATTCCCTTGTAGACGGGATCTTGACGGAATCCCTTCGGATCGAAGCGAACTGTGCCAGTGAGATGACCAACTTGCTCGCTCTCAATCAGACATCATCAACTGAGTCATTCTGTGCCATTGGGGAGATCGAGGCAAAGGAACAGCTAAGAGTCAATGAAACAAAAGATGGCTGAATAGCGATGTTGGAGGAAGGAAGTGAGAGGAAGATGAGAGTACCGATCGAACGAATTCATTCAATTTGTCTCCATCTTCCCATTTATCAGATGATTCGCATAGCAGTGCTTGTGGATGAATTCCCTCGGGGTCCGTCGAGAGGGCATTCCACAGTCCTTTTGCGAGGGCGAACACTCCTTCCACCGTCAGGGCCAGTTCAGTCTGAAAGAGGTCTTGAATGGACTCTCCATTCCCTTCTCACCTTCATCTGGGGATTGCTCTCCACCAATTGGAGGGCTGAGATATTGCACTGCACTGTTCCGTAGACATTGTTCAAGAAATCTTGGAGGATCGATGCATCCTGCAGTCAACAAAGAGTACTCCACTTATCGTCTCCCCATACCGTATTGAGGAGGAAGTAAGAGTACGGTGGCTGAGTCATATTCAGGGGCGTCCCATTGGCTATCAAACTGTAGACGACGGAGAGATTGGAAGAATGAATCACCTAAGATGACTCCTTCCCCCTTCCCATTGTGATCTTCATACCAGATTGGTCTCCTTGTCTTTATTCCGTACTTCTTTGAGGAACCATTCCATCTGTTGTGAGTCATTGACGGGGATTCTCTTCGATTTGATGATTGGTCTCTCTTCGTCAGTTGCCACTGAGAGAAGAGACGCCATCTCCTCCATCTCTTCAATTATGAATTGACACCAACCAAGACTAGGAAATAGTTGAGAATGCATGGTACTCCCCCCTTCTCTTTCTCTTTCTCTCTCTCTCTCTCTCTCTCTCTCTCTCTCTCCTACCTGATTCTTCCTCGTAAGCGATGAGGAAGGAAGGCCATCGAAGTGCACGAATGAATTCACTGGATGCTCTTGCAAGTGTTGCTCTACTCGGTCCAATCCAAGTCACCATCTCTGTCTCTGACAACATCTTACTTGATATGATGAAATAAAAATCAAACCGATAAATAATAAATATTAATTGTTTTTTGACATGACATATCTAACTATTATATTTTGAAAAAAATAATGCATTACATATTTGAATAAAGGGATACGAAATCTAATCTTGCAAATGATTGATTTTCGCGATAGCAATTTCTCCCGAAGGAATTTTATTCTTCCTTTAACAGTTTTGGATTTTTCTTAATATGTACTAAAATATTAAGAAATGACCTGACAGAAATGACATGTGAGCTCACACATCCCAATCTTTATCTAATTTTCTTATCCCCTCAAGAGCTTATCCTCAAAACGATTTTCAAAAGTTGCCCAATGATTCTAGAAGTTATGCTTTGAGCGTTCATAATTTTGAGTGATATGACCACTCGCTCTCTCCAGTGCGTATCACTTCATTTAAAGTTACCGGACGAGGACAAAATCGACCCCCTATTTTTTGTCCTCCATCGAATAGCCGATGGCTGAATTAGTTGAGAATGAATATGCAAAAATGCTAAAAATCAATAATAGCCTCAAGGGAAAACCGGAAATGATCAGCGTAATCCCGCGCTCTCTCACTTTTGCATAATCTCTCGTACATGCGCGAGATCAAGGAGATATCAGGGTTTCGTCCTCGTCCGGTAACTTTAAGCAACTCTCTTCCCAACCATACGTGGTCGATTGGTGAGAGAGGATGACTTTCAAGCACTTTTGAAATCGGTCTTGATCATCTCTTGCGGGGAAATAGGTATCGTTAAAATTAGATAAGGATTGGGATATGTTAGTTCAGTTCAGGTCATTTTCATGTAAATATTTGCGTTACAGTAATAACTGAGGGATAGTGCACAATGGAATTCAATATTGGAGGGAAGAATTTCTAGGACTCACTTGTTTTCTATTTCTTTATATTTGGTGCTGACCTTTGAGGGTAGATTTGGGATGGAATGCTATGCAGGGTATTCTGAAGTGAGCACACATGGAAGTAGCCAGATGGGAGTCCGCGAGGGGATCTTCTCCTCCTTTCTGCTCACTGATTATGATGCCGACTACTCCTCTTCCGATCAGGTCGCACACTGCAATTCATCCTTCTTCTCCTCCTTCTCTTCTTCATCTCATCTCACTTTTGTCTTCGATTGTGTTGGCCTTCGAAGAAACGAGAGTCAGATTGATAGAATACAATCCCGTCTCTCGATTCCATTTCTCCACTCCGAATTTCACGCCTACAATTTTAGAAACAATAACAACATTGAAAATATGAATAACCCTCGTAGAAATTGCTGCCTTCTTGCTCGGTCGTGCCTGGAAGAGTATTGGAATAGTCTCATTCTCTCTCCCTCCCCCTCCCCTTCCCTCTGGCAGTCATTGGCATTCCCTCGCCGAATGATCGTCTAGCATGTAATCGGAGATGAGAAACGACTGCACTTCACTGACCGATTCGGAATGTGGTTGAAGCGAGGGAGAGAGGGAGAAGAAGGAAGGAGACGAGAAGGGGAGGTGTGTGTGGCATCTCCCCACTCCCACCGAGGAATGGACTAGATGTCTCTCTCTCGGATAATGAACTCCCCCTACAAAGTAAACGACCATTAATGAGCTACGAGTGGACTACAAGGGAGAAGAAGAGGGAGAGAGAGAGAGAGGAGAAGAAGAGAAGGAAGCGACTAGCCGAGTTCATGAAGGAAGGAAAGCAGAAGAAGGAAGAAGGAGAGAAATGTGATTAGGAGGAAGATATGGCAGATGAGAGTGTCAATTGAGAGGAGAGAGGAACCACGAAGGGTGGGGGGAGAGATGGCAACTGATCCCAGGGAATACCATGGAGGTTGTGGTGCTGGAGAAGAAGGGAGTCAATTGCTGGACGAAGACTGGCCTCACCTCATTCATTTTCCCTCTCCACTCTACGTTCTTTTTCATTTTCAACGAAAATAACGAGGAGAAAGCTAAGGAGACAACGATGGATCGCATATCTTCTTTCAATTCATTCAAAAGGCAGAAGTCTATTCGATTTTCGGACGTGAATGAGTAATAAATGATGTGAATGTTGGAGACGGAGTCTATTGTGATGACTGCTTTTGCCAAACTACGTGTCTAGAGAAGAGAAGAGGAGTTCCTCCGTCTCTAAATTGAGTCGTTCCCCCTCGAGAGATGAGATGCTTCTCTGTCTTCGAATGGGACTGTAGTGGAGGGAGAGACACTTGGGGAAGAGGGGAAGGGAAGAGGACACTTTGCACCACGAACGGATACGGAGAATGAATAATGAGAAGACGTGCAACGAAGATGATGAGATAGATGAAGAAGAGATGGAATGAGGAGGAAGAAAGAGGAGTGGAGAAGGAGGTGAGGGCGGGGGTTCAGAGGGAAGGGAAGAGAAGAAAGAGAAGGAAGACTCAACGGAAGAAAACGGAAGATAGAAGAGAGATTCGAGACGAAAGAGTTTGTCATGCATATATGATTGACTTTTCGGCTGTTTGGGGAAGAAATAAGTTATGATGACCTCTTCCACTCAGGACAAATTGAATGAGTTGGGAGGAGAATATGTGATCTGTCGGATGGAAAGAAGGCCCATTCCAATGTGATGCAGTGAGCGAATTGAGCAGAAGAAGTCTCCCCCTCTCATATCTTTGATGTTTCTTCCGTCGTGGGAGAAGAATGGAGTAAAACGAAGGAAGAGAGGGAGAACGAGACTAACAAAGTGTATTCAACAGCCACTTCTCAGTATTCCTCCTTTCATCCATAACTTCGTCCTTCTCATCATCGTTTCTCATCTTTAAAGGGGAAGGAGAAGAGATGGGCAAGCTATTAATAGGGAGGAGTGAATGGAAGTGGGTTCTCACGGGAAAACACTAAGGGAGGCGATCGTATTTCGTCGCGGTTTCTCAAAGGGAAGCAGGGAAGGACTGAGTGACAAAAAGTGGAGGTTGATGTGTGGAAAGGAAGGATGAAGGGACACGCAGGGTGTGGCCAGTTGTCGGCCATTCAAAGACAACACAGGACTGGTAGCAGGGAATAATGGTCGACAAGGCCGGAGTACTCATTAGTCTGCCTCTCTTGAGAGTGCGCTTTTTGTTGTGCCAGTCCTTTTCTGCCGACTAATGTGTCCCTTTGATGCTTGCAACAGGTGGGTATCGAGAGAACCTCGCCTTTACAAGACCAAACAAGATCTCGGCTAGCCTTTGTTTGGTCTTTATTAATCCGCATGACTTTATTTGATCACTAGGGCCTGTGTTACTTACACACTCAGACTAGGTCAAGTTTGAACCGTCAAAGCACGACTGCTTCTTTGTAGAGATCCCATCGGTGATCGATGTGAAATAGGATAACATTGTAGGAGTTCCCCCCTCATCCTCGTTCGGATCAATTGTAGATCGCTGTCTGAGGGTAGTTCCTTGATTGGGGATGGGTGGATAATGGATGGTTGAGTGTGAGTGCGACCATGTGTTGAACTGCCAGATGAGGATGAGGATGATCCTTCCTGGGTCATTAGTACGAAGCTGGCTATTATGGATAAGTGGACGTCCCAGGTCGAATGCACTCATCCAGAAGATCCCATTGAGTATATTAGGGAGAGTGGGAGGAAGAGAGTCTAGCACTTTCCATATGAAAGGAGGGATGTGACAGCTGAGAAGAAAGATGATTACCGACTGGGGAGGGACTGTTTCATTCGAATCGGAAGTGGGACAGAGTGAGTGACAGATTAAGAGAGTCTCTTAATCTAGACTCCTATCGGATCTTCCTTTGACTCCTTTGGAAGTATCGGGTGGCTGAAAGGAGAGAAAGTCCCTTGGGGTCAGTCAGTCATTCAATCAGTCTATTCATTCCCTCTCTTCCTTCTACCTACCGCCTTCGTCCTTTGCTACTTCCTCCACTCGTGGCAGCTGTTCCCTACTGTATCCCCCCACGGGTAGGTAGATGCAGTCCTCTTCCCCTATATCTCGTGTACTCTTTCATTGGTGATAGCTACTTCCTCCCTTTGTCCAGTTACAGTATTCGTTTCGTCCTCTGGTTCATAGCTGCCATTCCCTTGAGTTCCTCCTCTCCTCTTAGTCACATGCCATCACTCTCTTGTTTACTTCGCATTTCCATCCGATAGTTGCGACCTGTTGCAAAAGGGCGGGAAAGAAGGAGAAAAGGTATAGAATGAGATGGAATGGCAACTCTGCCAGAGTGGCATTCTCTCTTCCCCCTCTGTCTCTCGCGAGTCCTTTCCCGCGCACTCTCCGACCATCCCCCTCCTCCTACTCCATGTTGCATAACAACTACGGTTGGCGCGAGCTTTGTTCGCTTAGAAGAACTGGAATACTCATGAGATAAGAAGTTGGCGCGAAGCCAAAGCAGCTGAGAGGTGGAGATGGACGAAGATAGGAGGAGAGGGGGTATTCATGGCATGAGGAGTGATGTGCATGTGAATGTTGTGGCCGGTCACTCGTATCAGTCAGATTGGAAGGGCGGAGTTTCCCACGGGGAAGAGCGATCTGTGATGATCCCCTGCGTTGATGTGGAGTTACGGATCTGTGAATTACATTCCTCCAGCAGTTGACCGTGAAGTTACGGTGTACTTATGTAAGGATGATGAGTATGTCATCTCGCATCCATTCTCCTGTCCATCTTCATCTGCCCTTCCTTGTCTCCCTTTTCCTCCTTTCTCAATCTTCGCTTCAAAGTGCGAGATCGTTTATCCGATCAGGGGATCTCTTCTGTCTGTTTCTTCTCAGTTGCACTTTCAGGCAACTGACCACCACTTTTTTCTCCTCTACTTGTTATTGTAAGTGAAAGTGGCGGGAAAGGACTGTCCTCTCCTTATCCCCTCCTTCCTCCATCCATCCCATTCCATTCTATCGCCATCTCTGCCGTGTGAATATGGCAGCAGAAAGACTTTTTTCGCGCCAACTAGCTGGTTGCATTTTAGGAGAGGATAGGGAGGGGGAGGGAGGATAGGGCGAGAGGAGGAGGGCAGAGATTAGCTAGGCGAAAGGTCTCGCGAATAGTGGGCGGAGTCAGTGGGCGGGGCGTGGTGGTGGGAGGAATAGTCGCGCGACTATCTCTCCATTCGCCTCTCGCATCACTCTCGAATCGCGGTTGCTCGCTCTCCTCTCCTCCTGTGAATAGTCTCGTCGTGATAAGACCCTACCACTGCTATCATTTACATTCACTCGCTTATCCCTTATCTATCCCGCCCCTTTTCTGCTTCGCTCTACACTTTTTGGCGATAGGATCTCGTTTTGTGATGCTGCCATTTGCTAGCTTATGATTCATTCCTCTTAATCAGCCAATTTCCACCCTGCTTCCCATTACACATATTACATCTTGCGAGTCCTTACAGTCTCAGTCCTCTCTCTCCTCCTCTTCTCTCTCGACCCCTACCCTAATCCATCTCTCATCCATTCATATCCACTCTAGTGTCCTGTCCTCTTCTCTCCCCTCGTGTGACCCTCCCTGCCCTCATTGACCCTTTATTGTTAGCCTTCCTTCTCCCCTCTCGTTCATTTGAATATGCTCTCTCCTTCTCCTCTTCATTCTTCTCTCTTCAGATGTCCTCTTCTCTCTCTCGTACCATCAAGAAGCCTCGTCTCTCCTCAGCTCGTCGTTGTCTCTTCGGTCGTCCTTCGAAGGATGAAGTTGACTCGTGGCTCTCTTCGGTCTCTCAGATGATTCGTCGTAAGGATGAAGAGAAGTGGGGATTCTCATTCGAACGAGAGATGCCCCTTCCCTCCACTTCCTCTCCCTACTCCTACCAGTTGGTCGATGCATCCACTGTCCCATCCTTCTATCGTCTCTCTCGATACGAGTCTCCTCCTTCGGTTCCTTCTCCGATGGAGGAAGACACTTTGGATATCTCGATGGATTCAATGCACGAGTCATCATCCGACGAGTCCTTCTCTTCCCTCTCCTCTCATCCTCCAGTCACTCCTAAGAAGTCATCCAAGAAACGAGAAACGCAATCGAAGATCACAAGTGAGTATCTCCTTCTTTTCCCTTTAGCTTTCCTTATCTAACTAGGTGATCTCCCCTTTGGTAATCCATTGGATACAAGCGAGAGGGGCTAATCGGATTCCCCATCTTCTAGCTCTTTTTGAACAAACCGAGAAGGGAACCAACTGATCCTCTGTCCTCCTATTGACTCCCTCCTCATCTTTCTCTTCCAGACTTCTACGTGCATCGTCGTAAGAGTGGGAAGTTCTCGAAGGAATCGACTCCCTCCTCCTCCCCTCTTCCTCTTCCCTCTGCCATTCAACACATCTAAGTCACTTCGAGTCCTTCTCCATCTCCATCCCGAGTCCAACTCACATCGTGTATATTCCTCCATCCGGGTTTCCTTCCCCTCTACTCCCTTGTATCTTATTCCCGCTCATCTCCTTTCGTCACAATCATCTTTTACGTCCAATGTTATTCAAAATGTGCAATATTTCTAACAGCCAAGATATGACGATTGTTTAGTACAGACGTAGTTTAAGGAGATAAATGATCATATCAAATTGTGTATGTAATCAGTGGAGAGGCATCGAAAGAGGGAGGGGTTGTCACGGAAGGTCCTGAGATTGACCATATCGACGAGAGGTTACTCCTTATTGAAACGACAATATGCCAATAGAGAGATGAATTGACCCCTCCCCACTGACCTCAGATTACCTCTCACGAGAGTTAAGTGTCATGAATAAATGGATGAGGTGAACAGTTGTGATTCATCGGGTGATGGGTAGCGCTCTCCCTCTATCTCCCTCTATCCCTTTCTTCTTTCGGGTGGTTACAATCGCTCCTCACTGCTTCCACTGGCAACAATAGACTGGCGGCATCGAAGAGACGCCCTCATTTGCATAATGAGATGCCTTGGATAAGACAATGGTCGGAGGGGGCCTTGATCAGAGAATGACTGGACACGACTGACTTATTCATCCACTCAGTTCCGCTCTGTTAAGTCGATGCAGTCTTTGATAGACCGCCGAGTTCGTCTCACAATCAGAGAGGAAGAATAAACTAGTCCGAGTATGAAAGGGAAAGGGAGGGTCTGGTGACCATATGATGAGAAGTCTGGTATTGTATTACAGATGACCGGCCGAGTCGATTGATCCACTTGAATAGAATGCTTTCCCTTTGAAATGTATATCTCAACGGGGGATGAAGGGGTAAGAAAAGAATGACTGAAATGTCAAGTGTACAAATTATACAGAAATGGGAAATTGATTTGGTTTTTGGCCGAGTAGTCTCATCTCATGAAGGATTTGCTTGTGATGTTCGCCCGTTGGCATAAGTGGAATGGGGAATAGTTTGGGAGTGTTGGATGTGAGTGTATACTCTCACTTTCACTCATCCTCCTTCTTCCTTTGTGGCTGTCATTGAAGGGATTGATAAGGGAGGACTGAGCAAGAGGCAAAAGTAGTGACAGCAACCTTCGAGAGAAGGCACGCGCAAACTGGAGATAACGGGCAAGAAGGTTGGAAGGACTGTCTCTTCTCTCAACTAATCATAGATCCGCTCCGTCTGAACTACGTTACGGTAGCTTTCGAAAAGCGCCAAACGAGCCGATTGAAATCGTTCATTGCGAATTCAGGTTACTTCAACTGAATTTGATGTTTCCATTTGCATTTGAATGGGTCTTACTCTCACCCTCACAATGGGACGATCGATCGATTGAGAGTCCCCTCTCCTCCCACTCTCTCGTCTCTCTCCCACTGCCTGTAATGGGCCTCTCTCCCTTCTCTTTCTCTTTCCCCACTCCTTCCACCCTCTGCCCAACTCTTCTTCCGCTGCCTCTTTGCCATTGCCCGTATTTACTCGAATACTCGTTTTCCATCCTATGTATTGGCTTTTCGGATATTGTTTGTGATTCTGATTGATTTAACCTCCATGGGAATGCTTACCCTCCTTCCTCGGGGTGATTAAATGATCAATTTGATAGGGTCTGGATAATTTTATGCCCCCTCCATTCCATGAGTCAAATGAGTTGCTGTTTAAAGTGTAATTGATGGATGGGAGATAAATCAATTAAAGGATGGCATCTTCCTCCACTCCAACTCGGGATAAACTCCGAGCTCGTCGATGCCTCTTCGGGAAACCTGAACCTAAGGAGCTGGATGAGGTATGCCCTCTCTCCTTTATGTATTTATGTCTAGTTATATACCAAATAAGGGCTTTTGTACTGTATCAGTTGGAAACTTTTCCCTTTCGATTTCACTTGTTTGTTTGAACGGTACAATTTGCACTTCCTGTTCGCTATGTATTATGGATTAGATTGATTGGTTACTATAATATGATGGACTCTACCCATTGTAAGTAATGTGTGTTAATTGAGTGGCTGGGTGAGAATGCTGCTCGGATGGCAACGGAGGCATCCTCTAAGTGGGCCTTCGACTTCGCACGGGAAAGACCTCTCGACGAGCCTGGTCCTGCCCTCAGAAGACCACACTTGGAGTATGAAGCAATCCCTGGTGATGAGGTATACTTGCTTGATGTTACACTCGATCACCCCATCACGTGTTCCTTCTTGTTCTCTCGCCATGCTAATAGAAAAAAGTAGCAGGACTGTCATTGTATGCGGATAGGAATGGCTATAGAGGAGGGGTGAGGGCGTGACCCGTAGTGACCGGCATCCCTCTATTCAGTCCCTCTTGTAGAGTGACCCTGGTGCTACTGTATCTATCTCTATACTGGAGTATTCAGATGGAAGAGTATTATAGCAGTAAGAATAGAGAAGATGTTATATTTTAGGTGCCTCGGGTGTACCGTACTCGCACTTACCGTAACACGACTCCCGAGGGACAGCCCCCACCCTCTCCGATCATTCTGCTACGAGCTCCGATGAAGAAGAAAGCAGAGGGAAGAAGAGTCAAGGTTGGGAGGGATTGCGTAGTCCAGAGAGAAGAGGAGAGGAGATGATAGTGAAGGAATGGAGAGGACTCAGTAATGGGTACTGGCAAGGGGACTTATGTAAGAGGGGAGGTATCATTAGAGGAGTGGAACGATATCGAGAGATGAATGAGAGGGATCCTTTCGAATAAATGAGTTGCAGGAGGGAGAAGAGGAAGAGATTGCATCTCATCTCCCTTCCACTTCCCATGGAAGACCAGTGAGGGAGAAGAAGAAGGAGAAGCAGACCAATCTGAGACAACCCCGAATCACAAGTCGGTCCACTTTAGCAATAGTTGATTACTTTAAATGCCTTCGAATGTATGGGTGTGTTTTATGGGATGAATAAGTGTACTGGATAAGTTGTTTGGCGAGTCTCCAATCTGACTGGCTGTCATCTCTTCATATCTCTTATCGTAGCAGCCCCTCCGGCTCTTTCCGGTCTGTGGTCGGGTGATGCTTATCTCGACCTACCATCCCGGTCATCTCCCAGAGAGAGAGAGAGAGAGAGAGAGAGAGAGGGGGGGTGCAGGGTGGTATCACTCACTCAGAGAATGAAGACTTCCGTGAGAAGGAAGCGATTGGTTCCGGTTTGTTGTATTATGGGAGAGGAAGAGACCCCGAGGGTTGTCAAATGAATCATCTGTTTTTTGTGAGTGTTGGCCAATTAGTGTGACAGCTAGTACCTTTCATTCCCAATGGCTCTCTCTCTCTCTCCATCCGTACAGGTGATAGCTAGAGGGAATAAATGGATTAAGATGGATAGGGAAGGAGTAAATCTGTTCCCAGATGGGACACTTTTCACTCTCCAGAGGGGCGAATTACATAACGGAGAGAAGGAAGCTCTCCAATTGAGAGACCGAAGGAAGGTCAGGAGGAAGAATGAGCAAGAGAGGAGGAGAAATAGTATACAGAATGAGATGTCATTTGAAAAGGTTCCCACAGATGGGGAGAAGGAGATGGGTGATTAGATGTAAGTAGGCCATCATAACAAACGACTGTTCTTTCGCTCTAGTTGACCCCGTTCGTACAACTCCGTAGCGGGTGGAGTAGTACTATCTCAAGGCTAAAGGATTAGTTATTGGACAGCGTCTTCTTCTTTTTGCTGAAGGGGGAGAGAGGAGATTGGCCCTCCCGATTGAATTGAGATCCGTACAGTGGAGAGAGGAAGCATGACCTTTAGAAGGAGAGAGGAAGAGGAAGGAGATGATTCAGATGATGAAGGAGTAGGATGGAGGGATTGTACCATTGAGGGGAGAGCACCACACTCTTTATGAGGTCGTTTGAAGGGCATAAGAGAGTGTTATGACTGATTCCTCGTTAGAAGGAGAACATGTGAAATGTATCTGTTAGAGGAGAGAGTCGTAGTAGAATAATAGAGAGATCGAGTTACAAATGTGCATGAGTATCTTACGATTATGTGAGGATAATTATGATATGACGAATGAAGGATCGATGATACACTGGATAGAGTTGAACGCGTATTTTTGCAGATTACATGGCTCCTCGAAAGAGACCGTCGATGGAGAAGGAATCAACTGGGAAGGTACGGTAGATATGAAATATGATATTAATTGTATTTATCTGAGATAAGCTTGGCTATGTTGTCTGATGTTTCAGATTCGTCGTTTTGGAGATATAAGTTCGTCGGTCTCATCTCCCTCTCCCGCCCCTTCTTCCCCCTTCCGATTCGCTGATGATTATTCCATCCCATCGAAGAAAATTCCCTCGAAGAGAATCACCAGAGCTGTCTCATCCAAGAATCTATGAGGAGGAGGAGAAATGGTGAGTAGATGATGAGAGGGAGAGAGAGATGGGATGGTAGTCCTCAGCTGATAGAAACAGAGGACAACTCTGATGGTTAAGGATTGGAAAGAGATAGGGTAAGGGGAAAGGATGTGCCTCCTTGCTGATCTCCCTCTCTCCGTATCTCGTGTGGTCGTTCCAATGAGATAGATGGGTGCAGTAATTAGTCATTGGTAATTGATCCATCTTGGCTGTTACTCTACTCTCTTCATTCCTCCAGTCTTTCTCTCTCTATGCTATCTCCCTATCAGTCTCCTCTCCATTCTCTCCATTTCCTGAGTTGTGATGGTTATCTCGTGGCAGTGAATGGGTCAATGTGGTGAGAGAAGATAGGGAAGAGGAGGAGATGGATAGGTGAATCTCACTGATTGAGAGAAGAAGGGGCTCATATACAGACACTTCAACTCTCACTCCGGAAAGGTGAGAAGAGGGGATAAGTTCAGTGATTAGAGCGACAAGTTGTGTGATTGATTGGCTCCTCCCTCTTCAGTAGTGCACATGTCAGTATAATGTGACCAATGGCCATAACAGGCAATATTAATTGCAATAATTCTTCCGTCCTCCCTACTGTAATGGGCATAATATGCCTCGTTTATCGCTCTAATATACCGTTAGACTCATCCCTACAGTTATACGGTTATATTAGTGGTTATTAAATGGAGGAAGGGGAGTGGAACCTCTTAATAGCGAGAGAAATGGAAGATTTGGCCTTGGTATAGCTTGGACTCGACTACTCAAGTATTGAGGTGGGGCAATTGATGACCCGTGGATAGGATGGTTAAGATGGAGAGAGAGAGGTGTACCATGTGGGTAGACCCCTTCCCTCCTCTTCCTTCTACCCATCGTATCCTAAGGGCATAGAGAGAGAGAGAGACGATCTGGCCATCTGTCTGTAAGGAAGCAACCAGCTGAGAGGAAAGGAAGATGTCACGGGGAAGGCAGATACAGAAGGGGGAGGGCACGGGAAGATGTGGCTAGTTCACACTGTTACAGACAATCCAGATATCAAGTCACATAAGATGGAGAGTGTAAAGGTTAGAGATTGTGAAGAAGTCAGCTGTCACTTTGTTCCCTTCCACTAGCTTCCTTCCCTTCCCTTCACTACTCTATTCTTAGTCTCATCGCTCGTCTCCCCCCCCCTCTCATCTCTTGATTCCTTCTCTCAATTACTCCAATTATCTCGATATCAGAGTGTCATGAATGGGTGGATTCCTCCGAGGGGAATCAATTCCATTAATCTCACCTTTACTTCGACTCTTGTCATCGATGGGTATTCCGTGAGGGTATAGATCACTCTTCTCTCATTTCACCTCAGTCTAGAGAGAGATCATCTGAGTGTCGGTCGTCTTTCTAGACTACGCAGTCTTCTCACTCCTCCCCGATCTCTGTTGAATTTGCTCCTTGCTTTTTACACTCTCCTTATCTGATGACAGCGGGAATTCGCATGAAAAAGAGCCGGTTATTCGAATGGGCGAAACGCCTCATAAAGACCTCCAGTGTTCGGTTTGAATCAAACGAGAGAGTCGATAGAAGAGAGATTGTTATCAATCTAAGGGCATCTTTATGTGGCGAACATTGCGCAATTGGGTTATGTAGAGGAGGTAGGAAGGTCGGTGAAGAAGAGCAGGAGGACTGAATAGAGGGAGAGGGACTGTACACGAATACCCATGATCCAGTCTACTGCAGGTCAACTCGATCCATCGATTCGGCTACCCGGTCTACCTTTGTTAATCAATAATCTGTTCAATACTTCGCTAATAACTTTTTCCTTTTACTAGTACTTTTTGCACTACATTCTTTGCATGTCAAATAAGTTCGCATTGTCTTTATTTTATCAACGTTTGTAAATCGATATTAACGATTGCGTAATTGCGTCGATTGTTAATTCACTGAGTAAGCTCAATTGTCCACGATTTGGAGTGGTCGAGTTGCTCCATCGACTACTTCCTCCGACTATAGAGTACGAGAGATCGGAGGAGAATAAGAGAGAGACGATTCGACCATCTCAAACTAGACTAACCCCCCTCGAATGAACCTGTGAGAAAACGAATAAATGTTGATGATATGGAATGGAAAGTGGAGTGAGAAGGGATTATTTGGAGAAGTCTACAATTCCGAAGAGACGTGATCCATGCGAGGAAGGATCATCGGAGTAGAAGAACTCCTTCCATAGACTAATGAATCGCTTGCTGTCGATGGCGAAGATGGGCTCTCCCAGAGGAGTCTGCAGAGGGAGTCTCAGGGGAATACAGAGAGGACAATTCAACAAATCATTATTTGTTAAATATGATAACGATTTTTTTACAAAAGATTCAAAATGAGTTTTGATTCAGGATCCCTCCTGAATTCGAAAATGTATGGGAAGGGTAATGGTAATTATATAATGTGTCTTACCCTTCCGATGCTATCGAAGCAAGTCATGGCTTCGTCTCTCGACTTCCCGAAGAAAGCGAGGACATGCACGTACTCTGACTCGTCTATGAGTCCATCTCCTGAAGGGAGAAGAATGGAGGGAGGAAGGAGAGACACTCACCGGAAGGGTCGAGAAGCGTGAAGACGTGATCTACCATTGATTCCTCATCCTTCTCCTCCTTTTTCTCATTCCACAATTCTAGCCAATCCGTCTCCGAAATCTGCAAAGTCAACGTCAGCTCCATTATTTTCCTCAAATTATCAAGTTTCAGACTCGTCAATCTTTTAAGATCGCAGTTGTTCTCTTGATGGTTGAGTGGCATTGATAGAGAGAAGACTCATCGAAACAGTGGGATAAGTTAGAGAGATCTCCTGGTCAATCCCCTAGTCTTTGTTATTCTGTTATCGCTCATCTCTCACATGAATGCACTAAAGTTGACAGAAAGAATAGTTCAACGAAGTCAGTTTAATTTTCCATAAATAAGTTGTGTTTAAATGAAAGAGTTGACCTGCGAATCAGTGAGATCGTGCCATAATCCAATGAGAGCCATCTTACTCCGGATGAACTCATCCTTACGAGCAAGTATCTCCACTCTCTAAAGAATGTCCATCCAGAGACAGTGACACCAATGACCTACCACTAACAGTTCCTCTAGATCTTTCCATCTAACAATACCGTCTCGATCAATATCTGAAGAATATGATTGAATATTGAAACAAACTAGATCGTACCGAGAATGTTTCTGAAGAAATATCGTCTCTTTCGAATTGAGAAAGGGTCATGGGAAGATGAGTGAGAGATGGAAGGAGGCATTGGATGAGGAAGAGAAGGAATGAGTACGAAGGGAGAAGAGAAGAAGAGAAGAGAGGAGGAAGCGAGGGGAAGAGGTAGAGAAAGAGACATCACCTCTTCTTGTCTCACACACAGAAAAAACAAAATCACATTCAAATTCACTTTATGTTTCTCAACTATTTAAGAGTGCGAAAAGACTTGAGGAGTGACTTCAATTCGAACGATGATGAGAATGGGAAGAAGAATGAGGATAATGAATTGATAAGCAACATCCAATCGACGGACTTCCGTTTCTTGTATTCGCTCTCGTCATTCTTGAAATCTCACTCCAGCGGAATGAATGAATGATATTCTTCAACGGATTATTTTAACCGAGTTTTGTCACCCATACCCCCGTTCACTGCACTATTCAACTTTGTATATCAACATAAAAAAAATGCAAAAGATGGAACTATGGAGTATCGAGCACGTGGATGGGGTATCGGGCGATCTCGCGAGAGAATCCGGCCTATACATATCAAAATTTCATTCTAGCAACTGCAGCAGGCGGAATGCTGTGAGGCTGCTGTAAAGTTGAGACGTTTATTAATTATTGAGGTTTTCACCTATAAAGGTGGCAATTTTTGTTCACAAAAGTTATTTATGATTAAAGGAACGATATTGACAAAGACCGTTGCGGAGCATAGATCAGGCCAGGTCTTAACTTTCCACTCGAACACTGATTCCATGCTCTCTTCAAAACTTCACACTTTGTAGATCATGAAATTCTGCACTTGACACTTTTTGGTGATCTTACCTCTATGTTCTTGGTAACATCTTAAACGGACGAAAATTTCATTACTGACTGCACGGTTCACCCTTGGTATCTATTACCGTATTATCAAAATCATAACTTCGAACCCAATGCATTGAAAAAAGCAAACTCGAAATAAATATGTCACATACAATTTATGTGTGATTGCAATGAACTAATCATGGAAAAAAATGTTCACCATGACCGGTGTTGGAACATAAAACTTGGATAAATCAGTTCCACTAAAACCGTTCAGCCCGTGATGAAATTTTTGTCCTAGGAATTTACCGGTAACACCAAGAACAAAGAGATTGCCCGTCTCATCTTTGCATTGTTAAAACATGAAACTTCAGTTTCAATGAAGTCTTGTCAAGTGCTCGATTTCCCAAAAATAAGGAATGTCAAATGAAAAAAACCGAATTGTTCCGATTCTCTCGTACCTGATAAAAGCTTTTGCATCTTTGGTAGTTTCCCTTGCAGGGTACCAACTGGAAAAGTCTACTGTGATCCCACTGGGAAAGTCTGTGCAAGTCATTATCCTAGTGGGATCACAGTGGAATTTCCCAGAGGGATCCCAGTGGAATCACAGTGGAACAGACTTTCCCAGTGGGATCACAGTAGTATCCCAGTGGAAATTCCCAGTTGGTAACCTGCGGGGATCCCACTGGGAAACTTTTACCAGAATATAACTCGAGAGATAGAGTGGTGTTAAAAAATGTCAGCAGTCCTTTAAAGGTAGTTTGGAATATCCAATATAATCAGAATTTATAAGGTATCGCGTAAGCGCTGATCAGTATAGTCGACGGGTTAGTCCCCTTAACTGCTCTCCATTGGATTCTAATGATGATCAACCAAGACTCATAATTTCATCACTATGTTTAGCCATTCTCTTGTTAATATTGCTGATGGCCACAAGAGAGCACAGGTGGTGTACGTGTACGAACAACTTCTCAATAGAAAACAGTCTAGGCGTCGTCTCCAAATTTGCGCCACATCTCTAAATTGAATTTGATCTCAATTATGGTTGGCAAAAATATTCCGATATGTCCGTTCCGTTCACGACGAATGAGATCAGAATGAGTCGGAATGAAAATGATCTCTCGCTTTTGTGACTATTGATAGTCCGAGAAAGATGAAACAACTGGTTAGGACTATTAATAGTCCCAAAGAAAATTTCTTGAATTGAATTGTGAAACATATGTTGCAAAGGCCAATTGAGCAATGGAACATAAAGCTCAATTGAAAGCACAATTGTTCGGAACAAAATGTTTCAATTTTAGTACTTTTTTTTTTCGAAATTTTGGGACCATCAGTAGTCTGAAATATCCATTGGACTATTTTTGCCAACCCTAATCTCAATCGATCAATCAATTTGCCTTATCAGGCGATATACGCTTAGAAGAGTACATCTCTACATTTTATCTCACCGGCTAGAGAAAGTGGGAGAGAGTGGGACGTCCCCTCTAAATTGTGGATGAAAAGAGGATGCTGTTTTGAGCCCTCATACCGTACTTTATTAGTGAAGTGTGGAATTGGGGTATTCGTCTTTTCATTTCCCTCTCCTCCATTCGACTGTTCTAGAGTGTGTGAAATGAAGAGACGATAACCCGAATTGTACACTCTACAACTCCCTGAGGAATGCATTGCAAAATCACCGAAGGCTGCAGAATCTCGGACGGAATATCGAGAAGTTCGATTCGGGCAGGCAACGAAAAGTTGATGCCAATATACAAATGAAAGTGTATTTCCAAAATTACATATTGTGGATTTAATCGACTTCAAATTTTGATTCAATTAAACTATCGTTTAGTTTATAATATTAAAACAGAAGGTTAAAGCTTATCATCTTAATCGAGTATGCATTTAGTTCATCGAATTCATCTTCCTCCCGTGCAGTCCTTCAACATCATTCCCTTTCTACTTCCAACGCTGAGATTCTTCTTAATTTCATTCTCATTCTCTTCACCCCATCTTCTCTATTCAGTCTGGCCTTTTCTCCGGAAGGAATTCGTCTTTATCCTCCTCTCATTCAGTCACGGCATTAACCAACTCTAGTCATGTTCAATCTTCTCGTTCATTTGATACAATACTCGATCAATTTATAACAAATAATTGCACGATAAAGATAAGGAAAGGTCAGAAATTCACGAACTCATATCCACCTACAAGTTAGTGTATTCATTTCACAACTGTATATAACAACGAGTCTGTCGGATGTACCGTATTTTCTATGCAAAGCTAAAGGAGATGTACAATAATCAGAGCTGAGACAAGAAGAAAACGAAGGAATGATATGACCAGAGGAAACACAGGATACTCTAGTTTCTTTCACTAATATTTAAATAGGAAGTACGGAGGTGCTGGGTTTGGTGATAAGTCGACCGAAGAGAGACGCCATGAAACGGAGGCCTCTTTCTCCCCCGGGCACTGACGACATTATGAACCTGCCATATATTCATCTTCCATTATTAGGGGTTTGAGAGAATAAGAAAGGAGACAAAGGGAATAGAGTAATTTCGAGGACGAATCCCAGTTGTTGTTCCAACTACTCAGACGAGTCAAGAATGTGGTGTAGAGGTTAGAGGGAGAAGGGAAGAAAAAGAGAAGTCGATTCGATCACTCATTCTATTCCTCTCTTTTACCCAACCTCATTCCTACCAGCGGAAATTCATTCATTACCCAATCTTATTCCTTTGTTTCAATTGTCCATTCACGACTTCAATTCTCCCATTTTCACTATAACCTTCATTCACCGTATGCTCTCTCTCTATTAAATATCACTCCTTAATATTATGATAAATACTATTCTACCTTCTCTTTAGTAAGATCTAACAAGAAAGTGTGACATAATTGTCCATTCGTCGTCGTAATTGCATAATAGTGGTGATATAGTGAGTGCAAGTATTTCCCTTCCCATCTCCTTTGCCCCCCCCCCCCCCCACCTCCTCCCTCCTCTACCCACTCATTTATAGGTGTCGTTCCTTCATTTTCGGCCGTACAATCCCTTTGTGGTGGGGAGTCAATGATGAATGATAGGGGAGGGGGGGGGGGTGGGCCAAATATCCAAGAAGTGCCCTTTTCCTTCTCATTCTTCTACTCACCATACGAGGGAGAACAACTGGAATGCAGAGGCGACTATCGTGAAGATGTAGCTCTTCAACTGAAACAATAGATTTTTTAAATGATTTTCGCAGTAACTCATCTAGCCAGTATTATTATTTACCTCCGTTCCTCATCAACATATTCAGTTATTTTTCTTTCTTCAGTCAAAGTGTCTTCTCTTATTTCTTCTCGTTCACTTCATTAACTAGATTCAGATGGGGAATCGGAGAGGGTGTCTCTCTCTCTCTCTCTCTCCCTTCCTCCATCCCATTCACAACTCTCTAAGACTCTTTCCCTCTACTAATCCTCGTGTTCACTCATAACTCCTCTCTTCATCATCAATCTATCTCACAACTATAATGAACCTTCTCCATTCTTTTCCTTCCGCAAAAGCTCTAAGAGTGGGCGGAGTCATTGTGGACTCCTCCCCTCTTCCACTTCCATCAAACCCTTTCACGTTCCCGCTCCCTCTTCTCTTCCCTCAATTCAATCTGAGTCCTTGATATTTAGTGTCTCCGTTCATTCCGTCACTCTCTTTCTTTCATTGTTCCTCACTGGTTTCTAGTCAACAACTTCCTCGAGAGAATCCCTTTCTCTCCAGTACATCATCATGACTGACCAACGGAAGATGTCTCTCTTCAATCGATGGAAACAGAATACGACAGACAGTGGATTGGAAGGGATATCAGAGGAGGAACTGGTTGAGTACAAGGAGGCATTCCGACTATTCGATAAGGTACACTCCTTCTATTAGAGTCAATCGCCCTCTCCCCTTCCCTCGACTATTCATCCTGGCTCCCCTGGTTACAAATACACCCTATCCCTTCATCCATTCCATTCTTTCTCATCCCTCTGTTCGCTCTTCTCCATCGCAACTCCTTCACTCCTCTTTTAGCATTAATTGTATTCACTCCTTTCCGGCTTCAATCTTCATTTCATTCCATAACCCCTCCTTCCTCATCTCTCTCTACTCTATCCACCACACATTCTTCACCACTCCAAAAGTCAATCTAATTTCAGCTTATCATCCTAGCCTTCTTTCCGTTGCTAACTCTCTCTCTCTCTCTCTTTCTCATCCCTCTCTAGTTGATATCTAGGAATAGGAATAACTTTTCCCCATCCTCCCATCACCTCCCTGGGGAGTCCATTTATCATTTCCCCTCTCTTCTATTCCTAGTCACACTTCAGCTGCGACTGTTAGTCCATTCCGTTTCCCTATCTACAGTAGCTACAGACGGAAAGAGGAAGAGACCAACTTTGAAATGAGGAGCCCTTCTCAATCTCCTCCTATTCGCTAGACCATTGTCCATTTCCATCAGTGTCTACTTGATGCATGGGTGATACCCTCCTCCCCTCTTATACAGTCGATCCCTGCCCCTCCTCTCCTTCCTTCCTTTCCTCCTCTCTCTTCCACTCATAACAACGGCTCCAAGGTGTGAGAAGGAGTGTAGCTCTTTTCCACTCCATGGAAGAGTAGAAATGACGTCGAATCAAGTGAATAGACCGAACAGAGGGAAGAGAGAGAGAGAGAGAGAGAGAGAGAGAGAGACTCGTGATACTGCAGGAGGAAATCTCCACGCGTGTTATATACCCATTACAATGGGTGAGGGAGGGAAGGGAGATGGAAGACACTTGTTCAGAATCAATCACTTGAGAAGCATCCAAGGGGAGATGCGTCCATGGGATAAGAGTGTGATATCCAAGTGATTCACACTCCTTGTCCTCAGTCCGCGACACTCCGAGATTCCAGAGAGAGGGGAGAGATGGATGAAGGAGAGGAAGGGAGTCGTCATATCTCAAACTCACGAGACTTTTTCACACAACAATCTTTGGGTTTATCAACAACAACGATGTCTGATTGGCTCAAGATCCAGAGATCGAATGGGAAAAGAGGAGAGGATGGGGACTGTTATTCGACGAGTCTAAGGAGGGTTCTTATTCCGCGACGACGCTTTTCCCATTTCCTCTACAGCTTACAGAATGCCTCTCTCCCATTGGAAAGGCAGAGGGAGGAGAGAGATGCTAATGAGGATGAATGGAAGGGGAATACACATTCCACCACTCCAGCTACGTGATGCACCACAAAAGAACTGCCGATAACCACTCGAATCGTGTGACCAAGTGGTTCAATATTAGAGTAGTCCTCTGTCTTGATGATTCCGTATCCTATTGATCTCCTCGATTCTCTTCTCCTCCTCTCTCGACCATCCAACTCATACCCTCCACTCACAACAAGTGACTGCTTTCTTCCCTCATTCACAGCTTGTCTTTCTCCCCCCTCCCCTAAGATTCGAAAAAGAATATAAACCATGCGAGATGACGAGATGAAAACAAAAATGGAATGATTGAAATCAGTCCTTTTCAGGATGGAAATGGATCCATTTCCTCCAAGGAGTTGGGAGTGGCCATGCGATCATTGGGTCAGAATCCGACGGAACAAGTGAGTGGAAAGGGAACGGGAAAGGAGGAAAGGGAATATAGAGTACCTTCTGTAGGAACTTCTGGATATGGTCAACGAAGTGGATATCGACGGATCGGGGACGATCGATTTCCCCGAATTCTGCCAGATGATGAAGAGAATGAACAAGGTGAGATCCTTCCCTTCCCTCTCGAGCAGATAATCCCCCTCTTCCTCTCATTCTCACATCTCTGCTTCGAAGCAGTCCGGTGTGACCCCATCTGCCTCCTTCCGAATGAGCTTCCATCTCTTTGCCTTCTCCATTCCATTCATACCCTCGCAGTCCTCTTCCTTCCACCCTCCCATTCCACAGCTGTTATTCCATCCCTTTGAGTGATATAGAAGCAAGGAATCCAATGGAATCAGGAGGGAAAGGAGAAAAGGCTTCCCAAGAGATAACTCACTCCATATGATATACATATCCCCCCATTAAATGGATAGAAGTCGCTTTCCCTTTAGGGAGGGAGGAAAGAACCGAGCGAGACAATTAGAGGAGAATGACATATGACGATGTTACAAAAGAGAAGGATAGGGAACGGAAAGAACCGAAAAAAGACCAAGACTCAATACAAAACCCTTCCCGAGTGAGAAAGTCACTCAAATCTCACCAATTCACTTGTCACTTTGGAAAAGATGCAGTCCTAAAAGACCGCTTCCAACTACCCTACTCTCAGACTGACTTGAGTAGCTTTCTCGAGAATGATGAGTGATGTTGGAGGAGAACGATTCGGAGATGATTCGAGAAGCATTCCGAGTGTTCGATCGAGATGGAAATGGATACATCACAGCTGAAGAATTCCGCTACTTCATGACACATATGGGAGAGCAGTTCAGTGATGAAGAAGTAGATGAAATCATCGCAGAAGTTGATATCGATGGAGATGGACAGGTAGGATATCAGAGAACACCCCTCATATACCTATTCTCATCAGATCGATTATGAAGAATTTGTCAAGATGATGACGATGCCTTGAATGATCCCAATATCTTCATCCTACTGTACATTCTAGCTAATCGATGATATAATCAATCGATAATCGGGTTTATCACTTTTTTCTCTCGCCCATCAATGATCTCACGTGCCATCTATCTCTCATCTAATCCATTTTCGTCCCCCTTCGTTCTGACCCCCATTCATAGCCCCGTACATTCGACGCGTAAAGGAATTAACATTTCATTTCTTTCTCCATTTTCCAAGGCGTGTTCAGAAAGAAAAGTGTGATGTGAGAGTACTGATGTGAGAGTCACAAGAGAACGTAGTTAGTAAGGAAAGAAGACACGCCGAACCTATTCTGCATGCAACTTCGATCAGTCTATTCAGCAAAAGCGGCTGTAACTTTAAAAATTCTAAAATAAGTGAAGGCTAACAATAAGGATAGGCTAAGGAGAGTTATATATCTTTTCCGTAAAAAAACGATACAATCCATAACATTTAGCGGAATCTTCATGGACGGTACTCTAAGCAACATTTACGTTTTTTGGCACTACTTTCGTTTGAATTATTTACGAACTAAATTTTACGGATTGATTCCGGATAGTCCGTAAACGTAAAATACAAATCTTGTTAAAGAGACGACTATGGATATTACATTCCTTATCACTCTTTCTCTCTCTTGCGCAACCTTAGAGTCAAGATTGTCGATACTCCAAACTTACTATATGAAATTTTCGTAATTTCCATACCGTACCAGCAAAACAACCGTGTTTCCCCATTCTTCGTAGTCGTTCCACATTAAGTGAACTCTTGGTTACGGAAAACAGTTGTAAGACGAGAAAGATAAAAGGTGCAGATGGTAGTGTCTGGGTCAAAACGAGCTACCCTTTTAAGAATAATATTGGTCAAAAAATGAGGCGCGAGTGACGCAGTGGTGTGAGGCGACGCCCGCTACGCAAGGGCCATGAATTCGATTCGCCGAGGCAGGCCAAGCAGGGATACGCAGTCCTATCCCACCGGCCTCACCGGTCCGCCCCATCCAGCGTTGTCACCTGACGACTTAAACTCTCCGGACGTGGAAGCTCCCCCAAACCCCAACCTCTGTTCAAATATGAGAATTAGTAATTCTATGAATATCAATGTGTGATATTCTCTATTCACAAATAGTGTTAGCAAAGTCGAAGGATGAAAAGTAAAATAGTGTGGGCAGACACCATCCCGGCTGTAGAAAAATTGTAATAGGGAGAAATGTGAAGAGAAGAATATGTGGATAAACAAAGCGAAAAGACCCCTATCCCATAATTTTCTCCCAATTGTTTCCGCTGTCCATCTACGCTCCATTTCCTTCCTTTCCAGAGGTAAAAGGGATATATAGAAAAGAAATGTAATGTGGAAGGGAGACAGAACCAACACGATCGAGCTATTAATATTATTATACAAAAACTAGAGAATCAGGAGGGGAGTGATTAGGTGAAACTTCGTATTATGGGTTCATCTCAACAGTAGTAGTCCAATATAAGCCCATACCCCGCCTGTCACGCCTGTCAGGCACAAGGTCGGATGAGAACTATGACGTCATGCAGCCTTTGGAATATCAAAGGAGGCATGACGTCATAGTTCTCATCCGACCTAATGTCGACTGTCACGAGATAATGGAGCTATATTTCCATTCATTGGACATGGGCCAACAATCATGGAATAAGTGCTAATCAGTTTTGACAATACTAGGCATGCTCCTTCATCCATCAAAGTTTTGTTGGACCCCCTGCTTTAAGTCCCTCCTAATTTTACCAGCGTATAACCTACTTCTGGTTCTTTTTTGAGAGAATGTCCTCTAGCATAATCCTCAAACACATCTCGATTGTTTGAGGCCTCAAACAGGCCTCAAACAATTGAGATGATGCAACATGAAGTTCACCACGATTATCAGCACCCTCGGGAACCTCTTTCAGTATGTTTTCGAAAAATCTATGTACCAGACCTTGTTCGATTTTTACACGACCGCACTCGTATAAATATTTCTCAAAAAGACTTACCCAAAGTGATGAGTAAAGAGTGGCGAATACAGAAGAGAGATAGCAGACTGAGACGAGACGACGAGATGGATCGAAGAGCATTGAGAGATAGGTTAGAGGACCCCAGATGAACACGAAACTGAAAAGTTAATTCGAATCCTCGTCGAAGATCATACACGATGAACTTCCCGATTTTTTCATAACAGATCAAAACACTTTCCTAGTTAATCTCCCAATCATTGAGAACCATAACATGCATGATGGATGCTAAACTATTTTTCACCAGAAAAGCATAATTCCCAACCAACTCTCTTATTCATTACGAA
This sequence comes from Pristionchus mayeri, assembly GCA_036245805.1. Lineage (NCBI taxonomy): Eukaryota > Metazoa > Nematoda > Chromadorea > Rhabditida > Neodiplogasteridae > Pristionchus > Pristionchus mayeri. Next base: position 21,661,402 of record BTRK01000002.1, on the reverse strand, counting down.
AGTATGGTATCAACAATAATATTGCTCATTTCACAGATTGTAAAACATTAAAACTAAATACAATTAAGTAAGCAACGGCACCTCGCCAGGAGCATAGCTGATCCCAGAGTGTTCAGAGCTGCGAATTTCCTCGTTTGAATCAGAAGAACAGGCAAGAGGAATGCACTCTGATCAAAGGATTATTAAATATATTTGAGGTTATCGATGGTGCTGAAAACGGGGCACTTCTGCAGAAGACCGGACCAGGTCAAGGTTGTGTGATTCGTACCCCTTAGACGTTACTCATCTAAGGGAGGAATCCATTCTAACAAGGGAAGGTCGCGGAGTGTCCGTGGAGTTTCATAACGAGACCTAGCGCATTCGAAAGAGGAGAAAATTCTAAGAACTTCTGTTGTTTTCAAATTTGCGGAAGACTCATGTGGAGGTCTGGGATGTATGGGAAATTATGGACATAGGCTCAGAAATTGCCTGTTTTTGGCCTTTCGAACATGTTCGCCACTATGAGCGCAGATTTTCAAGTGATCCTTCCGCAAATTTGAAAACAACAGAAGTTCTTAGAATATTCTCATCTTTCGAATGCGCTAGGTCTCGTTATGAAACTCCACGGACACTCCGCGACCTCCCCTTGTAAGATGGTATGTATACACCTATTTAACCATAACCTTATCTATAATACAACCGTCAAATTATATGTAAACCACTATGAATAAAAACTTTTCTCTTGGTCCGGTCTTCTGCAGAAGTGCCGAAAACGGTGGGCATCCTCATTTTACACTCAGAGCCTTCGTTGGCTCCAGACGGCGTCACTTTCAAAAACACGTTTTTACATATACAGAGATGAAATACAAGGCTGGAACGACATTCCAGTTCATGGCCTAGTGGTCTAAGGCGCTAGCATCTATGTGACATGGTATGATTCGCCGGCGGCGGTTCGAATCCCACCAGGTGCAATTCCTTTTGCAACGTTTGCCCAATTTTGAAAAGTTAACCAGACATTCCTCTAAGCTTAGCAAACGTGTTTATATACGGTGGGATTCGAACCAGACCCCACGTTTCCTACCATGTTCCATAAATGCAAGTGCCTCAGACCACTCGGCCATGAATCCGGCGGTACCTTTTCCATCTCTGTACATATATCTCGGGGGTACGACATTTGCGCAACTAAGCACCTATCGTTTGGAAGAAGTACTAGAAAGTTGGGAGTTGTTGCATTGTAACCAGTATGTGCTCCGAAACATTTTCATATATAAATTTCGCTACCAGGCGATATTGAGTTTTACGGAAGAACAACGACCCATGGAATGTGGATTTCCACGACCACCTATACAGTACCGGACAAAAGTTTCGCAACAAATTTGTCATTGTCATAACTTCGTTCAAAATTGAATTAGAGACTTATGGTTGGAAGCATTCGAGAGGTAAATATCAGGAGAAAATAGTCATATGGTATATGGTCTGAAACCCATTTATCGCGGGTTTCTGAATTAAATTTTCTGCATCACAATTTTCATGTATTTTTTGAAACTCAGCCGAAAGTCGATGTCACATCGCACGAACTGTGATGAAGGTATAACCATTGATGTTTACAATCCAATATCTGGCTTGCTCGTTGCACATCGGAAAGAGCTAATATATCGATATTCCGTGACCTCCGAGAAATGTTTGAACGGATATATCTTCGCTCCCAGTTGAGCGATCGGGCCCCTATTTCGCAGCTACTATACACTAGTAATGTAGAAAGATTTTACCAAGTTCGATAGTGATCAGACAACAAATTTCAAAAATCGAAAAAATTTGGACACGAATTTTCATAGATGTGGAGATGTCATTTAACGCTATCGAAAAAATCCGATTTCTTGCACCTTTATGTAGAATCTATTAATGAATAAGTGTGCGAAATGGCCAAGTGAGACGATTTGTCCAGCACATTTTACAGCCCAATAACCACAGAGAGTCAGAACGGCCAAAGTCGTCAGAAATGTTCCGTTGCGAAAGTCGACCTAGCATATCGGGAGAGTTTCTTTAAAATTGGCTCCAATTCAATGAGAAATGTGCATATCTAGGACTTACAAAGCTGATAGGTTCGTTTTATTAAATTTGAATAAGATTCAATTTTGCCTTGGACCGTGTTTTAAGGCTGATGACTATCTGACTCTCAGTGGTTATTGGACTGTAAAATGCGCTGGACAAATCGTCTCACTTTGCCATTTCGCACAATTATTCATTAATAGATTCTACATAAAGGTGTAAGAAATCGGATTTTTTCGATAGCGTTAAATGACATCTCCACATCTATGAAAATTCGTGTCCAATTTTTTTCGATTTTTGAAATTTGTTGTCTGATCACTATCGAACTTGGTAAAATCTTTCTACATTACTAGTGTATAGTAGCTGCGAAATAGGGGCCCGATCGCTCAACTGGGAGCGAAGATATAGCGCGAAGATATAGCCAAACATTTCTCGGAGGTCTCGGAATATCGATATATTAGCTCTTTCCGATGTGCAACGAGCAAGCCAGATATTGGATTGTAAACATCAATTGATATACTTTCATCACAGCTCGTGCGATATGACATCGACTTTCGGCTGAGTTTCAAAAAATACATGAAAATTGTGATGCAGAAAATTAAATTCAGAAACCCGCGATAAATGTGTTTCAGACCATATACCATATGACTATTTTCTCCTGATATTTACCTCTCGAATGCTTCCAACCACAAGTCTCTACCTCAAGATTGAACGAAGTTATGACAATGACAATTTTGTTGCGAAACTTTTGTCCGGTACTGTACGTTGAAACTCAATATCGCGAGGTAACGAAATTTATATATCAAAATATTTCGGAGCACATACTGGTTACAATGCAACAAGTCCCAACTTTCTAGCACTTCTTCCAAGCGAGAGGTGCTTGGTTGCGCAAATGTCGTACCCCCTATATCTCATGTCAGGAAGGTGCTTCCCTTTGGGCTCTCTCGCACAATCACACTCTCTCGCCTCTTCCTCGCTAGGGAACGCATATAATATACCCGCTCAATATCATCGTGTATAAGACAGGCCAATAAAATATAAATAAATTACCGTAGCGAAACAGAAGGCAGCTCCAACCAGGAATAGGAAGAACCCGAATAATCGCTGAGTCCTCGACAGGCCGAAGACGGAAGAGTCGGAGGAAAACCATGAACCCCCAGAAGAGGTTCCTTTCCTGAAGGATACTTTTGAAAAAAAAGGAGTAAATGAAGGATCCACATCATAAAATGAACATAAAGCATAGCTCACGAAATCCCTCTAATCCCAACTAATGGCTAACTTCCATTTGGAATAATCTGACCTGTTCTTTGCATTGGGAAGAACTCCACGTGTGCCTTCACCCTCGATCAAAACCTCCGTGTCGCCGCTCCTGAAGAATTCACAAAATGAGAGCAAAATAATAATGCATTGATCTATCAAAACTTAATTTTAAATAGATGAAACCTTGAATTAAGAGAGAACGAGGAGAAACTGGATGATATTTTCGCTCCGAACGAGTTCAAAGATGGGATTCCGCCATTTGAACTCCCTTCTGTTTTCTTCTTCTGCTCATTCACGAATGCCTCGAGGGACGAGGACATCCGAATCGCACCTTGCAATTGAATTTGTGAACAGTCGCCGACAAAAGCTAGCTAGCGAATAAGGTTGAAAATATTAAATCATTCAACGGCATGTCGCGACATTGTTAAGCTAAAAATTATGCTTATCGAATTGATCAATATATTAGCCATTTGAATCGTTATAACATCGAGGTAATAGTTAGATCAGAAGAGCGGAAATACATTAAAAGACAAATAGAAAACCAGGTGAAACGTGGAAGAGAGAGGAGAAAAATGAGCGAGTTTAGCGATCGTCACGTGAAATTGGAGAATTTTTTAAATGCTTCAATTTTTGCTGTTATGAGGTTGTCATGAGTGACAAATAACCATATGATAAATAGAATTCACACTTTAGTGGAAAATTTTCTCAAACAAGCATGTCCTTCTAAGCTCCGCCCACTTGGTGCCAGTGACGCACGCAGCGCCCGTCCGCAACGCGTTCCATAGGTCGCTTATTATTTTTTATGTCAATTATTAATTTATGAAACAAAAGTTTAGTGAACTTTAAATAGTGATAGCAACTAATTGGTGTCGAGTAGTATCATGATTGATTAATCTCGAAAATTGTTTTATCTTTCTTACTTTGAACTACAAGGAAGCAAACTTACCGTAATCAGACTGAAGTACTCAAATCTAAATTCCTACTCCAATAGTCTAAATCTGCCCGTAGGAGTATGTGTCCTAAAACCCTTGTATAGCACATGCAGCCGCAATCTGATTAAAAATGAGTTTATGTGTGAAATCGCATACAATATGAAATAGAGTGGAAAATGGGGATTTACAAGTTCCTATTGTGAATACTGATGAAGAAGTTGAGAAAGATGGTCAGACACGGGGGAACAAGAAATAGATAGTTCGAAATACATCAACACTCTTCATAAATTTTGTCGAAACGAGACAAAAATATGCGAAAAAGTGTTCCAGCTTGACCACAATGCCAGATTTGAAAGAACAACGCTATCAATTGCCGATAAACTATTTAATATACAATGATGAGCAATAGAAAAATATAAAAAAACGCAATAAATGCCTACGAGATGAGCTATAGAGTCTGGAACAGAAGCTACAGTCACTATCGGCCCTTCAAACGACTATAGAAAAATCCAAGCATACCGTAAGGATATGAAATTTCGGTGATCCATTCGTTTGGCATTGGGAAGCCATCATAAAAAATATGAGAAGGATCGTCGATCTGGATCATAAGTAAGATGAACATAAACTATGGCGGAAAAAATGCGGAGAATAAACGAACTTTGAGCGAACGTAGCAAAATTTCGCTAACAACGATTCGCCTCAAAACAAGATATGATGTGCGTATGGACATTCTAATAGGATTCACAGAAATTCACGAAATAGGGCTAATCAGGAAGAGAATGGCACGAGAAAAACGTCGTTTTCTCCAAAACATTGCTTCAGTTCAGAAGGTGTTGAAAATTTTCGCTAGTACCGATTCTCGCGAAACGATTACAGTCTACCCAGTGATAGATTCTTCATCAATTCGAAACAAAAACAGAGAGGCGGGCCAATAAACTAATCGATAATCAAGAAAAAATCAATTTTGGCCGTAAAAATTCGATTTGGCGCATTGGGAAAACACTCCCGTTTAAAGACACTCGCTCACCATCTTTTTCACGGTCTTTAAATAGGACTTCCCGGTTTGGTGGTCGCTAGAGCGAGTTGAAATTTGTAGTTTGTAGTATGGTGCATCGTGAATTTCTGTAGGGACGGCAGCTCGAATTTTTGAGTACGGAATAATGGGTGCCTCCTTCCGACGCTTTTGCTTTCAAACTACCGTACTTTTCAAGCCAAATTCTTTCAATATTTTTAAACATTTTTTAAAAATATTTAATGTGATATTTAAACTATTTTATTGATTGGAATGAATATGAACACATATTGAAAGAACACCAAACATGAGAAGACAGGACATGTTGCAGAACTGGAGAAGCACAGTGTAATCGAAAATATACGTGTTTTCAGAATTAAGTGTTGAAGCTTCATTTTCTCAGTTTTGGTAGATTATCAATCACAAAAAATTGTTTTCACAATAAAAATAAATAAAAATATAAAATATTAGAGAATGAGGCCGTCAAAGTTGAGCATTTTACCGTTGTGAAAATGTCTTTTTTTCGTTTTCTTGAAGGGCGACATTAGTATGTTCGAGATTTTGTGATATTTGGTCCATCATCACGCATGCTCTGCAAAAAAACCAGAAATATACTAATGTCGCCCTGCGTGGAAATGAATTTTAAAGTTCCCGCTATCGTAACCAACTGATTCTGAAGTTCTACCAAAATTAAACTTTTTTTTCCATTTTTAAGCGATGTTTTATTGCTGTCGGAGTACCGTTAACATGAGAAAAAAATTATTGAACCTCGTTCATAAAGTTTTACAACGCAACCGAATTTCAGTTTGCGATAATTTTAGTAAAAAACGTGACTTGCGATGTGCTCCACTTGGACTGAAAGCGTCGGCCTTTTGCTTATCATTCGTTAACGTTTTTCTAATTAATTAAACATTTTTTTACAAAACTAAAGTGAAAAGTCGGAATGGGGCAGGCATAGCTTTCAGTTGTGTACCATTCTGTGAATTGTTTTGCTCATTCGTAAACACCGTTGCCATCCCTAAATTTCTGCCTACTTCCTTACTACGGTGCTTCATAAATATAATATTGATTTTTTATCGAACAGAATTTTCATGATTTGTTTCGTACAATTGTACGTATACAAGATGTTCATGCAAATGCTTATTTTTTGTTGTTAAGAATGCATGCATTAATGCATACTTTCTTTTATTATCCTATAGCCTTTCCATTCTTCCTTCTCAATTTTGGGTATTATCGCATTCATCATTAATGCATTATGTTATCCGATTATCAGAAATCCTTCGATACCGAGAGTAATGTATGCGGGAACCAGGTTCGTTATCATAGATTCAAATCGGCAGTAGGGAAAACGATGAAGATCTCCACCCCCCCCCCCCCAATCTAGCTTGCTAGCTCTCCTTTAGGATCTCGATTGAATCGCGAGCCCTACCTAGACTAGAACATCTCGGTGTTCCAGGGTGCAAATGCTATTGTATGGGGAGGGAGACACCTATTATGTGTCGTTCGCCCTTGGTGGTGGATTTGGATAGTAGCCAGAGGGCAGAGAGTGAAGAGAGGGTAGAGACGTGAAGGGAGAGGAGCAGTACCGTGGACGATAGACTAGGGAGCGTCTCTTTATTCCCTCTTCTCTCTCCCTCTTACCGAGACTGCTGACCATTCTCTTCCTTTGTTGCAGTTACTGATCCTCCAAACACTCACTTTTCCAAATCGATCTCCCTCATTCGGTTTCACTTGGGCGCTCATTTTCGATAGTGTCTCTATGTTTCCCTCCATTCAGATGATATGTTGATCTCACGATTCGAACTCAGCTTCTCTTTTTATAACGTGCTGATTTACCTTATACAATATTGTGTGGCTTTCTCGTTGATTTTTTGCCAGAGCATATTCGCATATTCTTCGATGTGAAACGCGTACATCAAACTCATTAAAAAGCCCCCTTCTTATTCTGCAAAGAACAGTATTTAAAGGCCTTCCGAAATTCGGCGGAAGTATAGGTGTACAATAACGACGTAATGAGTGTCCTCTTTCTAGGTTGGATGCTATTCCAGAGGGAACAGTTGTGTCTGCTCTCCATCTGGTCTCTCCTTTTGATTCTCCGACTCGCAACTGATTTGATTGGAAGACTATGGGTACTCGTATTGGCTGATTTCTCACAGGTTCGATGCCCCCTCTTTTTCCTTATCTTATTATGCCATATCTACTGTTGGCTATTAATAATTGGTTGTAATGGTATGGGTAAATAAATGAGAGATGAGGAGGTCTCCGTTATCTCGACTCTTCCTATATCTTATCATATTATCTCTTCTCCTATCAACTTGATTACGTTCCACATTCTAGTGTCATTCTTCGTTCACTCTCGATAATTATATCCACTCGGGTCACATCTAACTTTTGTTCTTCGTTCTCTGTCTCCTTTCGCTCTTTGTTCTACTAATCCACCCCATCTTGATTTGATTGGAAGACTATGGGTACTATTATTTTATCGTAATTGTTCTTTGATCTCTCTCTTTGGTCTGGTAGATGGAGAACGTGTTGATTGATTGGATGTTCCCGTGAGCCTTCTCGCTTCTTCCGTCTTCTATTGGCATAAGAAGGCGGAGTGTTTGAGTATCTCCCCCCCCCCCCCCTCAGGGTGGGATAGCCCCCCCCCCCTTCCCTCCCTTCCTCCCAGAGACTCCCGTTGACCAGTCAAGTACCGGAAAGCTAGATACAGAAAGACGATAGATTAATAGCATTTCAGTCATGCCCTGATTGTTTTCAAAGAGGCATAATTGATCTCCCTCTTCGAGTGGGGGGGGGGGGGGGGGGGGGGCAATTACTCTTGTGTACTCCCCCCCTCACCTTTCTTGTTGCACTGTGTGTACCATATGGGGATTAGTTGTCTGCCCCCGTAAGCACAGATTCAAATACACTCCCATTCAATCGATACACCATCTGGTATTCTGTAGATGTACCGAGATTGAATATCCCACAAGGAATGTGGTATTGAACTAGGAGTAGCAGGAGCATTCGCTATTCGAGTATGAACATTGAGATTTGGATAGGAGAAGGGGGATGGAGAAAGAGGATGAGTGTATCTCTGCGGATCTCTTCCTCTTCAGCTTCTTCTCTGCATCATCGGCATTTTCGCAGTTCATCAACGGAGGAAAAATCTACTATTAGTACACCTCATCGGTATGGAAAATTTACATGCTTCACTTGATCTTTGATGTCAGGGTGCTTCCTAATCGTCGCGGCGAATGTGGTACTCATTGGATGGTGGATGCAATACTTTGTACGAAATAGGGTGTTTGTGGCCATATAATGCACTCCACCGGTTCAGGGAAATATCGATCGACCTATTCTTTCCTTCGGCCTACCGTACTCATTCTCCTTCTGGATAAAGTACACTCCTCAATGTCAGTCTTCCTTCGAGAGTTCAACGGGATTCGAGAGACAGGTGAGGATGGAAAGTCTACTCTTGATCTACTCTTTATCAATTCCAGTCTCATTGCTGGGTGGCATTCCAATGGATTGAGGCTGGTATCTCGATGCTCTTCATTCTTCTTTCCCTTCTCTCCACCCTCTCCTCTATCGTGAGATTTCAGAACTACTTTTCATTTATTATATAAGTGGATCTTACAATTTATCTCCACTTCTCACAACTAGTTTGTCCATTTAGCACAAAGTTTCCACTTCATTAAACAAATCCGATTTAAATTTTTATTGTTTTATTTTTATTTTTGTAACAATAGAACGGACTACCTATTTCTGCTAAATGCACAAACTAGTTGTGAAATGCGGAAATGAGTCTTAACTCCCCTTATGAGCAATCATTGTCAGGTGAATCTTTGCTGCAAGAAGAAGCCTCCTCCTCCTCCTATCCCTGCTCTCTCACTTAACAAGACTCATCATCACACCGCCAGGTTATCGCTCCTAATAATACCACCATTTTTCGATACAGAGGTTGTGGGTTTAGCTCCCGTGCTAAACCTAAGCGGAAATAATTAATTTGTTTAAAATTAATCTATTCTTGATCGTATTCAGTTTCCCTAAACGAGGTCTAAACTTTTCCTCATCGCATGGTGGCTACGCGAATACAATGTATGAGGATGACAGGATGAGACCATCCAGCGGGATCGAATCTGTCTATGGAGTGAGGGAGGTAGGAAGACCCCTATCCCCCCTCTCATAATACTCCTCCCAGGGGCATCGTAGTCTGAGTACTGCTGAGACGGAATTGTCTATCAGTGAAAGAAGACCTTATGCGGAGATAAGGAAGGATCGAGGATTGAGGAAAGATGAGATGAGAGGACCCAGTCAGAGACGATTCCATAGAAACAAACAAGAGAAGGTGAGAGAAAGAGTCCACAATTTGTACTCTATTTCGTATTCAATGAATTACAGTCACCGGATCAGAATTGCTCGATGGTTTCTCGTGAAGATCGAGAAACGAAAACGACTTCACTGATCAGCTTCGACCCGAAGAGTCCCACTCCCATTCAGGTAACCATGGAGATCTATCTACTAATAGCTGAATTATCCACTTTAATTGTTGGTTGACCGACATCTAAAGGGGATTGAGCAGGTGCACGAAGTGGAGGAATCTCAGTCTGACGACTCTTCCTCCGAACCATCCGTCGATGATTTCGTCGTGAGAGGACCCAGCAGATCACAGATACTTAGAGCAGAGCATCGAATTTGGAATGACAGCAACGCCCCGCCATACATTAAGATTGCCATCTCTCGTAATTATTGATTTATGCTTTTCAGGAAGAGATTATGAGGTTCCGACCACTCCCGTGTACGGTAGATATCTCGGCCAGACTAACTCATCGATTGATTCTGCCTACGGTGGAAGTGCGAGACGTGACTGGAATACTGTAGAAGGAACGAGATCCAGGTGATATCATAGTATGGGATAGATGGATGCTCATCTCTCTAGTTGCAGTGGTGATTGGGGGGTGGAGCATGGAGTTCCTCTGTCGAATGCCCTCTTTCCCTGCAGTGGACGTCCTTCTTCATTCCAAGTGAGCACTCTCCTCATACAGTATCCATTGGTGTATTCAGATTCGCCCCGAAGGTGCATCTCAAGTGGGTGGTCACTATCATTCCATCGAGGAACTGCAGTTAGTCCAGCCAGGAGGGGCACATGCTACCATTTCTCGTGATGCTCTTCTAGTCTAAGACTATTCCCTCTTCCTCCTACCTTTCCCTCCCCCACTACGGATTTATCTCATCATCCGGGTTCACTCATTCTCTCTATGGGTATCCATCTCACTTTTATATTCTACCTAATTTGTCTTAAACGTAAATTGTGTACATATCGCGTATCCGACGATAGTAATAAAATTATATCCAATAACATTATAACAGTACAAGAGTGACGGAGTGAGCTAGAGAGTGTCTATAGGTCGTTTGAGATGTCCTTGAAGGAGTGAGTTTGTGATCCCCTCTTGGCTGCCTTGGGAGTCGTCGGTCCCTCTGTCCATCCGATGAAGGAAAGGACACGGAATGTGCATGGGAAGTTATCCTCTCTACCGTACATCGACTGAAGAGAATGAGGAGGAGAGAGGAGAGGGAGAAGGGAGTACCTGGTAGATGGCTGAGGCTGCTACCGCGATGTCTCTCCTTAGAGTGAGGGGACGGACTGCTGAACAGTTCGATTCGCCCATCAACTGAAGATCGTCCAGAAGATGCATCATCGAGGGATAGGATACCTGCTCTGATATTGCCATCCTCCATTGTCTCTTACTCATCACTCCACCTGAATCTCATCTGAATCTAGAGTGACCAGCTTGAATCCATTCGATCCCAATAAACTTCCAATATCCGTGGGACGAACGAGTGGGGAGAGATGAGAGGACATTCCACCCAATCGTTCCATCTCAAGAGTACGGTACTTTCCAGACTACGGTAGTGCTCACTTCAGCCAATTGAAGACTGCATCTCAATTCATAGAGAGTGTCTTCTGCCAGAATAGTCCCGATCAGAGGGCAGTCCGGTTTGAGGAGAGAATGCACTCGTCTGAGAGGGGCAAGAGACAATCAATACTCACTCACTACCGTACCCCATCCATCCGGGTAGATCATTGATCCAATGGGCGACCATACTAGTTAGGATCAGATCGAATTGCTGTCCTTCTACAGCAGAGAGAGACTCTTCGTCCCCTCGAACACGAATGAACTCGACCTGGAGTGGATCAATACTTCATCTACAGTACTCTTCCTCACTACTGTACCTTTTCGTCGTCAGGTCTCTTGGCTGAGTCTAGCATCGCTTCACTCGAGTCTAAGAGAGTGACTGAGGATACTCGTTGTGATTCTAGATGGGAGGAAATCATTCCGTGTCCAATCTCTAGTACTTTGTGCGAGTATTTGGTGAGATCGGCGACTCTATCGGCGACACTCCATCCCAATTCCTCCCGGATGTACTCTACCTTGAAGAAGCAATAGTGCCCTGATTGTAGATGGTTGAGTACCTCGTTTCTTGAAGGATGGACAGCACTCCAATCTCGTTGTCTCCTCTTCATCGATCGATCGAAGATCAAGGAGGGAGAGGAGGAGAAAGATCGATGCACCAATCGAGGAATCAGAGACCTCATCCCTAATATCAATCTAAGTAATCTGTGATCTTAATCAATCGATACTAAATTTATCACAGTTTCAAATTGTGCGAGATATCTTCAAGTCAATAACTTGTTCTGCACAACATCTTCTTTCCATAATGACCCTTTATGGATTTATCACAGAAACGGAACCGTGGTAGAACACTAATACAACCAATAAAACAATGATTGGAAATGTTAAAACTCCCTATGATCCCTCATAACAGATACATGCATGGCAAGAATAACTTATTTTCTAGTTGAATAAATAGACAAAAGACTAGCAGCGACTCGGTCATGGACAAGAGAGAGAAAGACTAAAGTGAACGAGGATGAGTGATCTACCGACTAGAACAACTTGCTCTTCACTGGTTTCTCAACTGCGTCTCTATGGAGGATGAGATGGCCGAGGATGTAGAGATGAGCGAAATGAAGGAGAGAAGAAGAAAGGACTGTTGAAGGGTACGTATTCCACGACCATTCAATCGATAACAACACTACACTCCTGCAACCCTCATGATTCCAGTATCCCGTACTCCGTGACTCACTTGACTGCAATTGAGTAGAAGAGGATCTTGCCATTCACGGGCTGAGTTTTGTAGAAGAGAAGGAAGGGAAGTTGATGGAAGTACCTGTGAGGGATAGTCAATCACCATCTACTCTCCTCTTTCCCACCACGAGTAGAATTGATAGTGGAGAGATCTGGCGAAGATTATTCCCATTAGATTAGATGTGAATAGAGCATACATCGCCTCTGCAATCAAATGTTCTTCACAATCAGAGATTGGTACTCACCACTCGGTCCGAATCTCGTTCTGATGCCATGATTGAGATGCTCCATCGCCCTTCGAAGACCTCCGTGAGTTCTCAAAGATAGGAGTGAGGGGGGAATACTCATGGAAGAGGTAAGAGGAGAATGGGGGGAGTTCCTACCTGAACCACATGAAGAATGCGAAGAGGAAGACTGCGATGAGATGAAGAAGGAGTAGGAACAAATGAAGTCTGAAGAGGAGAGGAGAGGAGGGGGGGGGATAGGAGGGAGTACCTCTTGTCTAGGAAGATCTCCTCGGGAAGGAATCTCCAGTTCACTGTCCATTTGAAGAGGAAGACTCGCGAGAGATCGAAGGAACGAGAGATGTACGCCCATGGATCACGAGCAAGGAAGGAGATACCGAAGAAGAACTGAAGGAACACCCCTTCCTCCTCCTCCCCTCCCCCTTCCTCCCCTCTCTCCCTCTCACCTGCACGAGTGCGCACACTCCGATATGCCAGATAGCTCCTGTATAGCCAGTGTTAGTGAGGAGGAGGAAGAAGAGAGCGGGAGCGAACAACAGCACGTTCATCTTGATAGACACTGCCACACTGAAGGAGAGGAGAAGACTGAGAGAGGAAGGGGAGAATGCACCTGTACATGATGCATCCTAAGAACCACTTCTGAGAGATGAAACAGTTCGCTGCTGCATAAAAGAACATCATTGCGACGGGGTCATTAAAGAGTCTCAGCACGAATATGGAATGGATACGGTAGCCGGTGAGAGTGAGGAAGATGAGGACGAAGGGAGGAATCTGGATGGAGACAGATCAAAGATCAACAGTAGGTCATCATCGATGCTCACCTTTTTACTCTTGTAGTAGAGTCTGAATACGAGGGCGAGATTGATTAGATAGAAGCAAACGAATATGTACTGAGCGAGTCGGATGTCCTTCCCTCCATTGGTGAAGAATGAGAGGATGTTGAAGAGAACCAGATGACCTCCCGGATATCTGCCATTCCATCCCCATCACGAGATAGACAGAAGGGGACTCACACGCAGGGACCAGTGTCTCCCCCTATGAGGGTATAGTTCCTCTCTCCCTTATCGTAGAGTGCCACTTGTTGCATGTACGTGGACCAGTCTATCTCAGTGTCTGCAATCACTCCTTCTTCCTTCTCATTCCTCTCTTCACTCACAGGGAATTCGTTTGACGATGAGAAGGGAGATGACTGCTTCTATCCACCAGAGAAGGACGGCAACCACTTGGAAGGCCAAGTCATGCACTCCGAAGAGGGCATCTACTACGGTAACCATGCCCTCCCCGATCGATCGCCTATTCGAGGATTACGTAAGGAGGCATTCAGGCAGTGGTGATATCGCATTGACTTCAACAAATTTAAACAGAATGGTAAGATTTGGACCTCGTAATAATTTATCATTGTAGTCGATACAGTGAATTAACAAACAATAAAAATGAGAGTAAACATAAACGGTGAGATCGGAAGAGTAGTCCGATGTGGTTACCTTCTGTATCGGTATCTCTTAAACTGGAACCACAATTGGAAGACTCCATTCTGGAACTGACACTTGTAGCCGAACTTGTGATTGACCTGCAGATAGATGGCTGAGCATCCCTTCCCCTCCTCTCCCCACTCACTTCCCATTCTCGATTGACGATCTTGAATGCGATGTCTTCGTAGGGTGGCCCTGCCTTGAAATGGATCTCCACGAATTCGGGATCATCGCAGGGAATCACTCTGAATGTTGGCGCCTTCGTCATGTCCAGAAGATCGTTGTAGAACACCTGGAATTCACGATTACAGTATGCGAGAGTATCGATAGGGATGGTGATACAGTACTCACATTGAACTTGTATCCCTGCACGATCTTGGGAGGGGGATTGTCTTGGTCGTAGTGAGTCTGATTGTACTTGTTCCAATCGAATCCAGTCTGCACTCTATTCAGATAACGCGGCTTGCGAGGTCGATACTTGTCCGTCCACAGATCCTTCTGCAATTCTCCCCCTATAATCACCCCCCCCCTCTCTCTCTCTCTCTCCCTCCACTCACACATCCTTCCAATGGCACTTCATCCTTGAATGTGACCTCGTCTGCCTCCATTCCACTCATCGCCAGACTCTTCATTGCAGCGTCAGTTGCACTCTGCAATCCACTCTCTCCCCTCTCCTCTCCCTCCCTTCACTCACCGATCCTCCACTCACTCCAGCGGGACTCTTCCTCTTCGCCATTCTCTGTTGCAAGAGATCTTTCTCATCAGTTTCTTCGTCCACAATATCGATTCCTGCATTCACTCATTATCCTCTCTTCCTCTCTCTCTCTCTCTCCCCTTCTCCTACCAGGCATCGTGTCGTTCTCCTTCCCATAACTGGGTGAATACCCTCCTCTCTCGTACAATTCCATCGTGATTCTCTCAGTTTCTTCCTCTCCTAGATCTCTCCATCTGCAACATTCTATTCATCCCCCCCATCCTTCTCTCCTCACCGTGTTTCTCTCTCTCCCTCATCGATATCCTCACTCTCCAACCACTCGATCTTCGTCTGTCCCTTCTTCGGCTTCACAACATGCATCATCCTCTCCCTCTTCTCTTTCTCCTCTTTCCTCTTCTCTTCCTTCTTCATCTTCTCTTCTTCTCCATCCTCCATCTCCTTCATTTGCTCTTCTCTAATTCTCTTCAGTTTCTCCTTCAACTTCGCTTCATGCTCTTCCTACAATTTGCTCTCCGTATTCTATTCTTCCTCTCCTCCCATCCCCTCACCTTGATGCTCTTCCTTGCCATATGAGTCACAAGATGGTCTAGAAGTGTACTCCAGTAGGATAGATCAGTTCCCGCCCCTCCTCCTTCCATCCTCTTCTTTATTTGATTCTCCAATACTTCCAGTTCGCTCATGCTCTTACCCTGAAATCACCTCTTTGCTTTTACCTCATTTTAACATATGCCCCACACTCTCCATACACGTCTAATCTCAGTCTAATTTATTCATCGCTATAAAAGGAGGGAGATTCCATTTTCTCCCATATCTTATCATGTCATCGGTGGAAGATAGTGAATTCGTCCCCATTGGACCCTCCAACGGAGAGGTACCCCACCCTTCCCTCTCTTTCTTTTCTCTCTGATCTTTGATCTCTCCAGTTGGATGAAGTCCCTCAAGACGATCTCGTCTTCATCAACGGCCTTCCGTGCTACACAGACAAGCACAAGTTGAGGGAGGGAGAGATACAGGTGAGGAGTTCCCCCCTCCCCTCCACTCTTTCTTCCACGTGAAACAATTTGCATGCCATCATTGAATCCCCGACAACAGTTGTCCATTAGCATGGTAATTCTTTTAACGCGCATATTGTCTGAAATCATTCTCATCCCAATTGCGTGCTAGAATGTGCCGACTGAGGGTGAGTCTTCCCCTCCTTCCCTTCCCTACAGTACTCCCTCCATCTCTAGATCTTCGAGCGTATCGGGTACGACGACCGAGTGGGGGCGACGTATCTCGTGCTGGCAGGAGACAAGGAACTCGTCCTTCGAGTTGCCACTGATAAGAGTGGCATCGTCGCCCTCGAGAAGGTCTTCCTCCATAAGGTATCCCCCCTCTCCCCCTCTCCCCCTCCATCCATCATCCTCCCCTAGGTGGAATCTCGTGGTCTATGGCCCCACTTCTCTCAGCTGCACTCTGCCTGGCAGATGGATCGTCTCGACTTCATGGCAGTCAGTCTCCTCCTTCCCTTCCCTCTGACTCTCTCTTCTTCTTGAGGTGTACTTCCGTCAAGGTCCGTCCCTCCCCGAGTGTCTCGACTTCCTTCCCTCTCGCAACTTCTCCCTCGGCACTCTAGCCAGACTGGGCAAGGATATCCTCACCTGTCTCAGGCACATCCATGGTCAGTCTCTCTCCTCCCCTCCCCCCTATCATCTTCCTCTCAGGCATTGGCTACGTCGCTCGTTGTCTCAACAAGGATCTCTTCCATCTCTGTGCTGCTTCTCGTCATCTCTTCATGGCAGACATCTCCAATATCCGACTCGACCCCACTTCCATTGTAGGACTCCCTCTCCCCTAGCGGTACTGTATCTTTCCAATCAGGGTCACCCTGCTGCTCCGTGGACTGGTGGTTCTCTTCTGGCTCCTCTCCGTTCTCATGAGAAGGGAGTGGGACTGGCGCGAGGGGACGAGCTAGAGGCGTGGCTCTACCTCATCGTTCTCCTCTACACTGGAAGTCTTCCTTGGGATTCAGTCTACGATGATCAAGTGAGCAATCTAAGACCATTGAGATCTATTGACGATCTCAGGTCGAAGGAGTGAAGGCAACTTCTAATGTGGTGGAAGGATTGGGAGAGAAGTGGGAGAAACTCAAGTCACTCGTGAGTCATCTTTAGCCTCTTTCCCTCTACAGTAATGCATTCAGGTAATGGAACAATCAGGAATCCAGATTGTTGATGATTCCAAATACGAAGAGATAGGAGCAATTCTCGATGAGATGGCTAAGGAAGCTGGAGTTGACGACGAGGATCAGAACTACGATTTCGAAGTGGAACCGAATGAAGCTGATCTACCCAAGTGAGCACCCTACTCTACAAGACTTTTTCGAATAGCCACTTTCCGGAACTACTATAGAATTTTTCATATTCCGCCTTGTAAAACTAGAGAATCATGCGTTAATGGTGCACTGATTGAGGTTCATTCTGGAGAAACGACCAGTGGATGATCCGATTAAGGAGGAATCTCAGTTGGAAGAGGAAGAAGCCATTGTCGCATAATGAATCAAACTTGTAAATTCGTTAATATCTTTTATCCTATGCCCTGTAATTGCGTCTCACGGTGTTTGTGCAATGTCATACCGATAAATGCGGTTTTAATTCCCGTAAGAAAGCTCACCTTGAAAATATCGTTGACATCTTTAGAGACTGAGGAATGGACAGTAGGCCGATTCAAACGAGATTCCCTTCAATAGATTATATTAACAACATAAACATGGCATAGTGAAGAGACGGTACCTGAACTTATTGAGTTCATCCTTGACAATGACTGCCATGTCCTTCCACCATCTCACATGTCTCGTTCCCGTCACTGAGATATACACCTACAACAAACTGTACGTAAAGTTCACAGACGATATTTTGAACATCCCTTTGGCGTATGACAACTTCTGGGTTTAAATACATTGAAGAAATATGTAGATAATGGGGTGATTTATGTCTCAATACCATGGGAATAACATAAGAGTTGGGATCGGGAGGGGGGGATTAGTATCTATGAATGAGTGGAGTGAGTGGATACCTTGATATCTTCGATGAGATCCTCGTAGTCATTCTCGTCCAATCCCTTGAGATAGACAGTTGGATCTTCTAATTCGAAGTCATCGTCCTCTTTCTTCTCCTTCTCCTCATCTCCGAAATTGATGTATCGAGCAAGAAGATCGATCGGCTTCGCTCGATTCTGTTCGATTCGAAGTCGAGAACGGACCTGCAAGAAAGCTACTAATTCAGTCTGCGCACGAGATGGTTAGCATCGCTTTCCACTCGTTAAATGTGTCCCAATTGGTCCTAAAGGATGGATGAGAAAATAGTAATAAGAAAGGTGACTTCTTATCAATCATTTTAAAAACCGCAATTGCGAAGAGCGAAGTGGGTTATTGTGGGAGAAAAAAAGTAATTCTTAAAGTTTTCCCCTCGTGGCACCTTCTGGAGATAGAACGGTACCTTAGCATTCTCCAGCTGGAATTCGATGTCCTTCTTCTGCCAATCGGAATGCGACCGTCGATCGGCGTCTCTCTGCATCACTTCCATGTCTTCTCTGCAATCAACCACTAGTCAATCCATCCATGGAATGAGACTGCCTCCAAGTGGACTGACTAACCTCGCAGCCAATCGTGCTTCCCTTCCTCTCTTCAGTTCCTCCATCTCTCGCATATTCTTCTTCACCGTCAGCCGATTCCTCAAAACGATCCCAATTCATTTCATTCGACTTCTTTGCAAATCCATTAGATTATAAAATGAACTCACTGTCGTTCAATTTCTTTGGGAGTTAGATTATGTTTGCCCTCCTTCTCCAACTTCTTCCCCCACACGAAGGTCTGAGTGAGATTCATGTCGTTGAAGGGATTGTTCGTGTTCGTGTACTCCAGGTTATCAGGGAGTGCGGATTGCGCGTCTAGGCGCTTCTGTTCCTGTAAGAGAATCATTCACAGAATTATCAAGAGAAAAAAAGATTGATTTCAAAGTTCACTGTTAACCTGCCTTTTTCATCTTCTTCGCCAATCTTCTCGCACGTTTCTCCTCTGGAGTCTCTTCTTCCTTCATTCGCTGTTTCTCTTCTTTTTTGTCCTAAACAATTCATTCGTTTTAAAATTCCACTAAGAGTGAGAGATTCATGCTATATCATATTCGAAGGTTACCTTTTTGCTCTTTTTTCTTTCTGCAAGGAGTCTCTTGTCGAACTTGCTTCTGTTGTGATCGGAGTCAGAAGAGCTGCTCGATGAAGAGCGAGATCGCTTCTTATCCTTCTTCTTCTTATGATCTCCCATCTTATATCTGTAACTGTGTGTGAAATTCAGATCCGCTTCATCTCGCTTCATCTCCGCATAAATAAGCAACATAAATCAGATTTGTTCAGAATCAGAATAGCAACCTTGAGTAAGTATAATCTTTCCATCAAAGAATGATACAGACAGACAGACAGGATTTCAGTCAGACCATGTACAATTGAAACAACACGACTGCGATCCGTACAATGGCTAACGAGATTTTACACCTATATTGACAAAACGAAGAACGTATGAAAGGCGTAACAAGTTCGAATTACTTCCAAAACACCTTCGAAAAAATTGCCAACATACAGTACGGTGGTAAAATAGAGCACAATTATGAATTTACATGAGCTTATTTTCGCGTTTTTATTACAATTCTTAGAAGGAATATGTGTGGTATTAAATATTAGACAATTGAATTCATCCAAGCACCATAACATTAGAGGTAATATTAGCAAACTGCGAAAAAGAGAAATGAGTCGTGAAATTTGATAACTCGTCTGACCAGCAAAACCATACAGTAATAATTGCTTTCCTAATTCACGGGAGAAACGTCCGGCTCTGTTTTGTTGAATTCAACAACACAGACTTCAACTTGAATTTTTTTACATTATTACAATTGTAATTTTCTTACAATTTTGCGAAAATTTCAATATGTATCGACTTCTTTTTCCCTGTATGGTCAAATCAATTGTAAGGTTGTATTAATAGGCTTTTATAGGGCTTTGATCGGAGAGCAACAGGTCTCGTGAAAACTTTATCATTCGTCACATCTAATTCGTATTGCTCGCCGGGACCCTCCCATTTTTAACTTTCTATTATAGCATGAAGGTTAAAGTGATTTCACGGAATCCAGACGACTATTTGCGTGAGACGAAACATGACATTCACAAATGTAAGTAGTTTCTATTCTTCAAGTGCATTCTTCCTTCCTTGCTCGTTTCCTCAATGCGTATCTATTCAGTGGTGCGGAACCACAATCTTCCGACGGACTCGTTCCGTGCTCAGACAGAGTACACTCGAGCCCTCAACTCGACGAAGTTGGAGCGAGTGTTCGCGAAGCCTTTCCTCGCCAGTCTGGATGGTCACACGGAGGGAGTTTCCTCCATCGCCAAACACCCTCTCAGAGACTCCGTCGTTCTCTCTGCTAGTAGAGATGGACAGGTGATGCATTGCATGGATGGGAAAGTGAAGGAATCCTTCAGGTTCGTATCTGGGATCTGCCTACCAAGCACTGTCTCGCTACCGTCCAATCGCATGATGGACCTTTGAATGGTGTGTCTTCCAGCTTCATCTTAATCAAGATGAATAGTTGTTTCTTAAACATAGTGATCATTATCCTGATAGTTATTTACGTAATTGCAGGGATGTCCGTGGATTCCGTAGAGGGGATGTCGTATGTGACTGTAGGCCAGGACTGCCAGCTCAAAACGTGGCGACTTCCTCATCCTATCGGAGGAAAGAAAATGAATGTCCCCCTCAATCAGATCACTCTCGATGGTATCTTATTCTCTATGAAGTGATCTTATTCGTGATGTTTGTTCTCTTGAGGAGTTGCTCATGCTGTTTCTCACTTGGCATCATCCACTGACTTTGTCACTTGTGGAGAAGATGTGTCCGTATGGAAGGCGAGTAGAGACACGCCAGTGAGGACTTACAAACTGGGAGTGAACACCATCCATGCCATCAAGGTATCTCTCTCTCTCTTGTTATCTGTTTATCTCAGTCCTCACAATCTAATTATCCCTTATTCTCTCTCTTCCAGTACGGAATGTAATGAAACGGATTAGATGTGTCTGCATATTGTTTGCATCGAAATACAGTATCTGAGGAGGAATCTTCTCGTTCCAGGGAAATCCGATCGAAGAGGCAGTCATAGTGGGGGCCACCATGGATCGATCCATTTGGATACTGGACACAAGAGCACAAGCACCTCTCAAAAAGGTATCAGTATTGCATGTTCCATTGAATTTATATTTGAATGTTCGTGGAAAGGCGTGATAGCACTAGTGAAGAGGAGGGAAAAGGGATGGATTGATACAGTGATGGTTGTGCATAATCTCTCCGTCTCCATTCTCTGATTGAGGTGACAATGAAGCTCCGTCCGAATGCGATCTCGTGGAATCCAATGGTCATCAATGAATTCGTCGTTGCCAATGATGACTACAAGTGGGTTGTTCCTCCTCTCTCCTCCTCTCTCTCCCCTCTGCAGTCTGTACACATTCGACCTCCGCCATCTCTCCCATCCCAAGAATGTCCATGTTGGACACACGAATGCTGTGATGGACGTCGATTTCGCCCCCACTGGTCAGGTACCCCTCCCCTCCCTCATTGACAGTGTGTTCCCAGGGAAGGAATTCGTGTCCGGCTCGTACGATCGAACCGTCAGGATCTTCCCGAATGACAACGGACACTCGAGGTGAGGAATATTCTCTTCTCTCACGTTCCTCGATGTGAATGAGTCATGAACAGTATGTGGGGGGGGGGGGGGGGTAAATGGGCGATGGCGTGGTGGAATGGTTTGTGATCTCGTTCTCTTCGAAGGGAAGTCTACCACACGAAGAGGATGCAAAGTGTGTTGTCGGTGATGTTCTCGATGGACAACAAACTGGTTCTATCTGGATCAGATGAGATGAACATCCGAGTGTGGAAGGCACGAGCAGCTGAGAAGATGGGACCAGTGAGTGATGAGTGGAATGACCTCTCTTCCCAGCCAGACAGTCTTCCTTCCCAGCAAGCACTTTTATGTTTTGATGAAAATATAATATCTAAGAAAGAGAAAATTAAAAGGTTGAAAGATGTGATGGTCGGACACGATAGGAAGAAGATGGATGAATTTGTGTTGAGATGAATCCTCGCGAGAGAGCTGCACTTGAATACGCGGAGAAACTTCGGGAGACGTACAAGGAACACCCGCAGATCAAGAGAATCGCCAGACATCGGTAGGAGAGGAGCACTTGAGGGCAGTAGATAGAGGCACTCGCATGGGGTTGCCCTCCCTCTCTCTCTTTAGTTGATTCTTCCCTTGCAGACACGTGCCTAAGTCAGTGTACTCTGCTGCGAAGGAACATCGGATCATCAGACAGAGCGAGAAGAGGAAGGAAGCCAATAGAAGAGCACACGCAGCAGAGGGAGAGGTAGGGGGGAAGGGGGAGGAGGGGGGGGGGGGTTGAACCGGATAGTACTCTCTCTCCTCATTGGTTCCTCAGTTGTTAAAAGAAGGATGCTGTTTTTGGTTTTCGCTTCTGTCGTTCCTCCTATTACTCGACTGGTAGTTGAATTAGAGCATCTACCGGAAATGGAGATGAGATACTCCGTAAAGAAGGGAGATGAATGAGATTTGAGTATAAATACAGTATGCGAGGATGGAATGATTGCAGATTCCTCACATTCCCGAGAGAAAGAACCACATGGTCACAAACGAGGAATTATGAGAGAGCGAGCAAGAGGGCGGAGTCAATTCCTATTTGGGTGGAGAAGAGATATTCGCCTTCTCCCTCCTGTTACTTGTTGCCTTCCTTGAGACAGTTCTCACTCCCCATCCTATTCATTTGTTACTTCTTGTTGTTGTTGTCAGTTATTCAGAGGAGCGAGAAGGATAAAGTATCTCCTTGTGAATTAATTATCTGATGCAATACCTGCTGACACTGTAAGACACTGGGAGCCTGTCCCTCCTTCCCTTCCTCTCTCTTCTATTCCACCTTCATCCATTGACGTCTATCTTCCATCTAATCCCTCCCTCTATCTCCCATCCTACTTCATTTCTATCTCTCTCCTCCCTCTATTCCTTTCCTCTGATAACTCTGCCCATCTTTCCAGTCCTCCCCTCTTCTCCCTACCGTACTCCCTCTCCTCTACCGTACTCTTATGGGGGATTCGGATGAGGACGCAAGATGCTTCACATTCGGTAATCTCAATTCGACTGAACTGGAGGAGATCTACAAGTTCTACGAGAACTTCACTTCTTCCGATTGCAACTGCTCCAGATTGTACGACACTTGGCACGCAGTGAGTGACTCCCCCCCTCCCTCTTCTTCCTCCTCCTCCCCATCTTCCTTCATCTGCCTTCCCCTTGATAAGAGTAGTGCCTGGATATAACGGAAGTAGTTATTTCCCTTCGCAGGTCTTCCCTCCTGCTTGGGATGAGAGAGGGGAGCGAAAGGGGGCTTGTAGTCTTCTCCCCTTCACTCATTCTACAAATGAAATTGACCCTGCACAATGTCACTCACACCTTTCGAGTCCATCGATTAATCTGCCAAGTTCCGAAATGAGAAAGAGGAGAATGCATAATTCCATCGTTCGCATATTATTCACGCATACTAGTCACATCCATGGAAACAACACTAAATTCACTCCTTTTCAGGATGGTTTATTATTACTTTTTATTGCACAAATAGTGCTTGTGAAAATGCAACCGAGTTAGGTGGTTGAACTGAAGACCTTATCTGGGAAAAAATTATATATAGCCATAACAACAAAGATTACATAGTTGTCGATTGTTAGTCTTCCCTCTCTATGGTCCACTCTCTCGTTTTGAAACAAGTGCACGAGAGTATGTTGTACGTTTAGTTACATGGATACATAATTATTTAATTAATTACAGGAGTGCGCGAAGGTATGCAAAATTCGTGTAGATTGGCTTGAGCTGTTAAGTGAGATAGCCCCGCCTGCATTGATCTACCTCATGGTCTTCATCGTGGGAACCATCGGGAACATCCTGGTAGGGGAAGAATGGAGAGAGGAAGAGGAAGAGATCTTCAGGTTATATTCGTCGTCAATCGATTCAAACGAATGAGGAATGTCACGAATGTCTTCCTCGCCTCGTTGAGGTTTCCTTAATCTTTGTCAGTCTTATAAAAAAGATATTTCAGCACAGCCGACCTCTGTCTCATATGGATATGTGTGCCCGTGATGGTGAGAGAACGAATACTTTCCCGAAATATACTTGTGATGGCTTTTCCTCTATCTGATAATTTGTTCAGATAATGTGAAATTAGGTTTATGTGGAGCACCTGAGAGAAAAGAGATGCTATTAGAATTGCCAAGTCTGCGCCCTCCTCATTTCGTGTGCTCTCTCGCCGGTCAGACAGAGCGAGAGAGTGCGGGAAACGAGGAGAGCACGCGCGTGATCAGTGCACGCTGCGAGAGAGAGTGTACTGGCTGATTCCCGATGGATTCAGTTCGTGAAGTACATGTCTCATGGCTGGCCCTTCGGTCGCTTCGCCTGCTACTCCGTCCACTACATACAACAGTTCACCTGCTTCTGCTCTGTACTCACTATGACCATGATCGCCATTGAGAGGTACGAGACACTCCCCCCCTCTCCATTCTGAAGGTGTGAGGGGGAAGTCGATGGGGATAATCTCGGAAGCCTTCTCTCCTCTCTCTCCTTCCCTCCTTTCATCGATGCACCTCTCATTCTCGTAATGAAATCATAGCGAGAGTCGAAGTGAATTGGAAGAAGGAGAGGAGAGAGAGACAGAGACAGAGAGACTACGATGAGATGGAAGGAGACTCGTGATCGAGTGGGAAGAGACCATTGCAGATACATGGCCATCGCCTATCCCATGAAGAACATCTGGTTGTCGTCCATTGGAAGGGCGAAGAAGGTGAAGGGAGGGAGGGAGGGGGAGAGGGGGGGGGGTGGGGGAATCGGTGAATGGACCCTTCAGGTAATCCTCATCGTGTGGGTAGTCTCAGCAGTGTTGGCGATTCCCTCTGCGATGAAGATCGAATACGGACTGACGGAAGACCAGACACAGTACATGTGTCAGAGGAGGTGAGGAGAGAGAACCACCCATCCTCTACCCCTTGTAGTCACAATTCAGAATGGGGTTGGATCATCATTTATAGGAAATGAATATGTTTCTCTTTCTATCGAGTTGTCCAAATGTGCGGAAGAAAGATACTTGAATGAGAGAAGGACGAGAAGGAAGACACATTGCAGATTCGCGAACGAGATTTTGGGAGTGAGTCCACGTATTCTGAACAGGGGATTCGCCATCTACGAGGTGCTCCTCTCCCTCCCCCTCCTCCCCTCCAATCTCTCTCAGTTCCTTATCCTGATCGTGTTCCCCGTCGGGACGATGTCCATCTGCTACACTCGTGTCTCTCTCATCGTCTACTCCTCTAACAAGGACACTAAACTGCTCTCTGCTGCGATGTGAGAAGAGAGAGGAGAGGGAAGAAGTGGTCTTCTCCCTTCCAGGGTCGCCTTCTCCAAAGCAGCCACAGACACGGTCACCTTTACTTCCTACTCCTCCATTCCCATAGTTGCATGCCGGTGAGTCCCCCTCCCCGCTCCCTCCCTTCCCCCCTCTCCTTCTCCCATGTCCTCTCTTCGATTCTTCAGTAGCTACAAAACGGCAAATGCTACAATTTCATCACTGACAACCTCGAAAAAGTCATCAAGAGTGGCCGAGAGCAACAAGAAACAGGTACAGAGAGAGAGAGGGAGAGAGGTGGGAATGGAGTCATCTATCAAAGATTACTTTCCTTCCCACTTTCAGATAGTGCAGATGCTGATCTCAATCGTAGTGATGTATACAATCTGCTGGTTGCCAGCCATAAGTTTGTCCATTTCTCTCCCTTCTCCTCCTTCATTCCCTTCCTTCTTCCTTGCAGTAGACGAGATCATCATCTCCTTCGGCTACATTTGTCGTACCTCGAACACAGCCACTCTCAAGCACATGCGGATGGGATTCAATGCACTAGTCAGTCCCTCCCTCCCCTCCCTTCCTTTCATTCTTCATCTTCAGACGTACTGCCAGTCTTGTCTCAACCCAGTTTGCTATGCCTTCATATCTCAGAATTTCCGTGCTACTTTCAAGAGTGCCTACAATAGGATGAAGTACCGTATCCAGGTAAGTCTTCCTCTACAGTTCCCTCAACTCCTTCTCAGGGAGGGGACGAGCTTCGTTCCCGAATGGGTAGTTGTTCGTCGGCTTCGATGTTATCCACTCGGAATCACCATCGAGTGGGAGGATCATTCAATACTCTCACTGTGCCTGGAAGATCAGTCATCACTCCCAATATGAGCAGAGATGTCTCCCAATTGAGGTAGAGAGAGAGGGAGAGAAAAGGAGTCATATAGAGCATCCAGAGATTGGGTAGAGAATAAGAGAGAACCTCTACTGCTTACGGTTCATCATCCACAGGCACAAATGGAAGAACTAGAAAGTCCTGGGAGGGGAATCATTGAGAGTGGGGTGGATGGTATCATTCTCCGTTTTAGTCTCTGTCGTCCTCGTACTCCCAACACGATGGCCACAGTGGATGGACCATCGATGATGAGACCGAGATCGCCCACTGAAGTGAGTCGAGACTCAGGACGTCCTCGATCTCCAACTGATCTCAGTCAAGTAGGTCACTCCCTCCCTCTCACCTCTCCTTCCCTTCAGTTATCTCGTCCTGGTCGACCCTCCATAATTCGTCCGAGAAGTCCTACCAATACATCACAAGTGTCAGTGGTGGTGGCAACCAGGTAATCTCCCTCCCCTTCCCCCTCCCCTCTCTCTACTCATTCAGACCTCGTTCTCCCACCACTCAATCACACACCTCGGCCAATTCAGTTCGATCCCTTCCTGAGAGGTGAGAAGCTGCAATCGCCCTACTTGTTATCCGCCTCCCTTCCCAACAGGATCTCTCTCTCTCTCTCTTCATTGCAGACAGACTCTGCTCACAGTGGGTGATGCTATGCGACCGAAGACTCCCGATTTCGTGTAACTCCTCCTCGTCCTCACGGGTTCCTATTCATCGATCTACTTCGGGTTCTTTCCATTCTCATCCATTCACGGGTATCTCCACCAGCAATATTCCATCTAGCATGATTCACTCAAAACCTGTCACTCTCTACCATCAGTATCCCGACGTACAAGTCAATACATCTGGAAATTAGCTTTATGAATAAATACAGAATGAAATGATTCACTACAGCAACTAAAAAGAAAACTATTATGAATTTACCGTTGTTACAAAAAAAACTACCGAGTGATGGGAGAAACCAGTGATGAAAAATACTCGTTTAGTAGGCAATACATGTGAATAACATTATCTTATTGATTGGTATTCAGCCTTCCTCCCATAATCTACATTTGAATCTGTCGAAAGTCGACCAGATCACTTCCTCCAATAATTCCAGAGTAAACACGAGCTTGCGATGCGAAACGACCTTGTTTGGCCTGGCATTCGTCAATTAACACAATAGGAATTTAGAATTGTTTGGGTCGCACCTTCTTGAATTTCTTGAATCCCTTTCCCTGTGATGGATTGAGACTGTCCAGAGAATGAAAAGATGGCTGAGATACGACGAGATCGTCACAGAACGTCACGAGTTGAGACTGAATTGTATCAATTAGTCACTTTTAATTCTGTCTCTTTTCTGATTCGTACCTTTATCTCCTCGTCGAGAGTCTCGTCTCCGACTCTCTCCACTTCTCCCTCTTCCTGCTCTTCTTCTCTCCTTGATTCCTTCTCCGAGTGAGATGAACAGAGTATCGATGTCAGCTCATCCTATACAAACATCCTTCTCACTTTCATCAAGGTTATCGCAACCACAAACCACAGAAGGGTACTGCGTTTCCACATCATCATTCCATCCGTACTTCTGATCGAGACGAGCCATTGCTTCTCTTCCCCTGCATCATTTACTACTCAACCACAAACCAGATATCGCAGAATGAGCTCACATCTGTTCCATTTTCCGTAGATTCTCGATGCTTGAGTATGCCCTCTCTCCGACAATGTCTTTGGGAGCGACATAGTCGTATCGGATATTGAGAACCCCGTTGTCATCCTCGTCCAGTAGAGATCTGCAGTCCACATAATTCCTATCACAAACATACATCACATATTATGTAGAGCTCTTTTTATCTGTCTTTCCATATAATGAAATCATCCAGCATTCCGGATCATATCGAAACACGGCATCATTTTTTTCCAACACCCCGTTTTGGATATCGATCAAAAACACAGAAACGGTTACACAATGATCCCCTTTCCATGGATCTTTTGACGGTTGTCCTAGCGGTACCGTAGTATAAAAGTACAATTGAAATGCATACCGTAATTTTACCATCTTTCAAATTTCTACAAAAGCGGGGGAATATCAGTCGTATGGTGCAAATTACGGCAATTTTGTTGAGCATGAGCCTTGTTTAAGTGGTTGTTTGCAAAAATCAAACCGGGTCGAAATAGTAATTTCATCAAACTCGCCACCTAGTTTCAGCTTCTTTTCAACATCTTACATGTTCTCTACAGAAATCACAATCAAACATAGATGTGCAGGGATTGTATCGGGGGGGGGGGAGGAGCCCATCCGGATGGGCACCCCCTCTCGACGTATAGGAGGGGGTCATGGTAAAAAATCGATCGGTAGGTCAAGACTAAGTACCATAACCAATCGATAGTACAGTACACCCTGAGACCGTATATGGATACCGTAACCCGCGAATATCGCAAACTAACTTTATTTTTAAAAAGTCCTGGCACCGTGCCCAATCGATTCTACAGTACCCAAGTCACTACCGTAACCCAGTTCCATGGGTCAGATCCAGTTCCTTGGGTGAAACATTTTTCTAAAATTTTAAAATTGATAGTAAAATTATTTGTAATTATCCTACCGTATATCTCGTTACTGTAGAATAATTTTATAATCGACTTAGGATTTTTATAAGTGTTTGACAATGTTTGACCCAAGGAACTGGATCTGACCCATGTAACTGGGTTACGGTAGTGATTTGGGTACTGTACAATCGATTGGGCACGGTGCCAGGACTTTTTAAAAATAAAGTTAGTTTGCGATATTCGCGGGTTACGGTATCCATATACGGTCTCAGGGTGTACTGTACTATCGATTGGTTATGGTACTTAGTCTTGACCTACCGATCGATTTTTGACCATGACCCCCTATACGTCGAGGGGGGGGGTGCCCATCCGGATGGGCTCCCCCCGATTGTATCGTGCACAACTGCAATCAAACTATGCTGCAAGCATAGATGGGCACCTTTAAGTCAGCTTCAAGACACCACCGGTTCGGAACTCCAACCCATCCTAGAAATACACTTGTTCACCACCATCTTCCCTGTTTTGACCCTCGACCCCACGGATATTGAGTTGTCCGCTTCAGCCTCTTCCCATCTATGGCTTCAAGCTAACAGTGCACTCCCACTGTTAGGTTGGAAATGCGGGTGAGATATTGCAATGTTACAATCTGGAGAGGAGTGAGGTGAGTGCGCGCGTACAAAAAGCGTGTCAATATTGAAACGAGTGTCAATATTGATACCATCCCTCCACTCTCCTCCATTAAAGGCAACAATGCAACGAGTATCGTTATCTCGAATTGCTAACCCTACTCACCATGACCCGATATGTGATCTATACGGTAATCATACCGTAATCTAAAGCAACAAATAAGTTATACATTGTGACCTATAGGACCGGCTGACCCACGAAGGTAGCAATTAGACAATTTGATCGTTCACGCGCAAAAGATTAGTCTTTTCCCACGCAGCCAACACCAATGGGTGAGCGTTCTGTTAACACAGTAAATGCTAACTAATGCTGAACTAATGTCAATGATAATAAGCAAAAATCTCACTTCTCTCTGGGCTTGTTGTTCTCAAATTTCTTCTGTTGTTTGAAGTGCTCAGCGAATATGGACTTGGTTTTCTTCCGTGGAGGCTCACTCGCCGATCCTTCAGCCACATTACCATAAATACCTCCCAAAAACTGACAATTTGGATATATTCCAATGAAAAGTTCTCTTCAGTTATTGGGGTGTCCGGAAAGTATTTTAACTTTTTATTTTTTTATTTAATATTTTGCAATTAGCACGATTTTCATCAAGACAAATACTTTTCGGACACAACATAACAATCCCCTTTTATGTTGTGCCCAGAAAGTGAAAGTACGCTACCACAAAAATATTAATTTGGAAACACCAGTGTACCTGCAGGTTCCTTCTGTCTCTGTGCGATGGGTATCCGGGTGGGTGGCATAATTTGAGTGGCGATGGAGGAGGCATTCACCTCCTTCATCTCATCGCTGCAATTTGAACATAGAACAAGACACAAAAGTAAGGGTAGTGGTACATGTAGATTCCGACTTCTAAACTGGGCTCTCGGGAAAGCACTGCTAGGACAGTGCCATGCTAAATTAATGCAACAAAATTGAAATCGGCTTAACTTTCCTCTAAGATGATATTCCTACCTACTGTTCGGAGGGATCAATATGTAATTATCACGAAAATTTAACCCTGTTGTGTTTGCCAATATCGCTGCAGCTCTATATTTTGTAAAAAATTAGAAAATGAAATCGGAAAAATATGAAGGGTACACCAATTGTTCTTGACATGTCCCACTTCCTGTGGTGGAAGTGCACTTATATGTGCAAAGAATCCACTGATAAACTCGTTGACCGTATTTCGAAATAATTGTGAGTTGTGGTTGAGTACGGTAGTTATTTTCTTAACCATGTATTGGTCTCTATAGGTGTAAAGAGTAATACATATAAAAAATATAAAGAAACCTGGAATTCCTCGACTTGTTTCTGTTCCCGGTTCCCGGAGTCGACGACTCAGACACTGAAAACATAGATTGAATGAAAGCGAGGAAGGACATTCCACACGCACTTATGCTGTGATCCTGATGCTTGTACAATCATTGTAGAATTAAATCTACTCTATAGATAAAAAAGAAAAGTGTTCTCACTAGAGCCATTGGTCGTAACTTGTGATCGAGTATGAGGAAAACTCGGGCGAGCAAATTTATCATCCAATCTGCGAATTATATATGCTTTTATCATTAAAACACCCATAGCTATAAACACCCTAATATATCATTTTCAGTACGAATTGGCGGGGGCGGACATTTCCGCAACGAAGTACCATTCGCTTGACAGAAGGAATAGCAACATGGGAGTTGTTGCATTGTTACCAGTATGTGCTCCCCCACATTAGCATATATAAATTTTGTTATCAGGCGATATTGAGTTTTACCCGAAATCAAAGACCCGGGGTTCATGGTTTGTGGATATCCATGAACCCCTATACGTTGAAACTCATGGTCGCCTGGTAACAAAATTTAGATATGCTAAAGTGCGGGAGCACATACTGGTAAAAATGCAACAACTCACATATTGCTACTCCTTCTGTCAAGCGAATGGTACTCCGTTGCGGAGATGTCCGCCCCCCCCCCCCCCCGAATTGGCAAAACACTCACACTGAAGTAGCAGCTCCGATCGAGGGAGATCCACTCGCCTCTATCTCCACTACATCATCATCTACAGCTCTACATTGAATCGGTTTCTGAGTTCTCTGTCGTAGACTCGGCTTCGCAAACAGCGAAATTTTCATCTTCTTCTCCATTGTGTAATTAGCTGCATTTATGGAATTATTGCCTCGATACTACCATGTATTTTGGAATAATTTTTTAAGTATATGAGATATGTTTTAATAACTTCGAAATAAGATAAATCTAGGAAGACCTTGCTTCGTGGGTGCACAAATAGAAGAGGGAATACTGGTAGCCACCTTCGGAGATGGGACAGAACTGAATCCGCTTTATCATATCTCATCCGTCTGCATCAATATCCGAAACAAATAGTTTGACTCACTCGGACGGAGTTTCAACAGCGAGTATTGTTCCTTTTGCATTGTCCACTGCGGGTTCCTCCTCTTCGTCCAAACGGAAGAGTGGATTGACTCTTTGTGGTCCACCCCTAACAGGTTTACGACTCGTGGACTGCGATGACGCCTTCTCAGATTTCTGACTCCTTCAAGAGGTACGTCAACCCGTCAATTATAAAAAAAAGAATCCGATAATATAAGGTAGCCATACTGACGATGAACTGCCCGGTTTAACAATGATTGAGCCTGATCTACGATCTGAACAAATATGAAAAGGAGATACTCACTCTGAAGGTGTTTCGGTAGCTAGTATTTTCCTGATAGAAACTTCAGCTGGTTGCGACTCCTCTTGAAGCGCGGCATTTTTCTATAAAACGCACAACGATTATCTATTGGGTGTCCGGAAAGTTCGTATAATTTTTTGTTTTTATTTTTTATTCAATGCTTTACAATTCTCAGTGACCAATGTATGCCCCCTTCTTTCTCACTACCACCCTCCAGCGATTGGGCAGGGTCTCGATTCCTCTCTTCCAGAATGCGGGTTTCTTCGAGACCGCCCAGTTCACGAAAGCCCTCACAACTTCATCTCGATTCTTGAACTTTTTTCCTTTGCAGAAGTCAGAGAGAGAGTGGAAGCAGTGGTAGTCGCATGGGGAGAGATCCGGGGAATACGGTGGATGGGGAATCCTCTCGATCTTCAGCTCGTCCATTTTCTTCTGGGTCATCTTCGCTCGATGTGGGCGAGCATTGTCCATCAGAAGAAGATTTTTCCCTGGTTCAGGAGTCTCGGAGGGACTCTGATCGCGACATCTTCCAGTTGTTCAGAGAAGAGGTCGGCATTGATGCTGGTGCCAGGGGCGAGGATCTCCCAGTAGATGGGACCGAGCACTGAGAAGAGGAAGCAGAGGAGTTCCTTCTTTCCGTGCTCTTCCTTCTTCGGGACGGGCGTGGGCTTCTCATCTGCATCCACCCATTGCAGTCTCCTCACAGGGTTATCGTACGTGATCCACTCCTCATCTGTAGCGATGATGGAATTGACCCATCGAAGATTGGATCTACGATGGAGTAATTCCCGACAGACTTGAACACGATTTTTCAGCTGTTCGGGGGAGAGGCCATGGGGAATCACTTGTGGGAGTTTCGGCTTCTTCCCAGATCGATGGAGGATATCGGACACCGTTGATCTGGGAGTACCAGTATCCTTCTTCAACTCACGCACACTGGCCATGGGCTTGCGCTTCAGTGTGCGGAGCACGAGAGGCTGATCGAGGGAGGGAGGGCGTCCAGAGCGGGGTTGATCATCGAGACCAAACTCCCCTTTCTTGAAGCGGGAGAACCACTTATAGCAGAAGGGTATGGAGGGGGCGTCAGCTCCTTCCGACTGGGCCAGGGCAGAGTGGGCCTCCTTCACGGATCGGCCAAGACGGTAGTAATGAAGTAAAACTGCTCGGAGGTAGAGATGGGAGTCCATCACAAGAATAAATGTAGCAACTAGGAGACTGATTAAATCCTCTCACTACTCAACGTCAGAATGATGCAATACATTGTTGACAAACAGATTGCGCAATCACTGCATTTGATCGCGAACTGACTTTTTTCCGAAGCATTATACGAACTTTCCGGACACCCCAATAATTCTAATAGAGATATAAACTTTGGTGAAATAGGAAGTAATCGAGTTCTTGGCACTCGTTTTCTTCTGGTCCGCAGGCGAAATTGCCTTCGGCCCTGACTTCTCAACTTCCAATTTCTCCAGAATAAATTCCGTCTGTCCAATCTTGACTCGTTCGCCGCCTTTCAGCAACTTTGAGCTCTAAGAAAAAAATAGATGATTCTAAACCACAAAACTTTTCAAGCCTTGAGAATTTTCTCTCCGTTGACGAGAGTTCCGAACGAGGACGTATCGTTAATCGTGACCCCGCTCTATAATACATTTAGCGTATACATGGGACATACATGCGACATCATACCGAACTCCATTGTAAATCTGCATGCTCTCTAGAAACAGCAACTGCTTTCGTTCCTAGCTGCACTGTGCATGTTTTTGGATCCCGTCCGATCTTTGCATTCGTATGTGAGCTATCAAGAACGCAAAGAGCAATATCTAAAAATGTAACATCAAACAGCTCCAAATTAAAGGCGAACCTCGTGAAGCCTCCTTTACAAGTCGAAACATCCGGCTAACCTATCAATAAGTATTGAATTATTTAATCGGATGAACACCATCTACTTTCTTCCAATACTTCCATGAGGCGGCCTAATAATAAGCCCAATAAATATTCATATTTCTCCATTTAACACCTCGCTGTACCATGTTGTTTCTCCCTTCAGCCCCTTTATAGCACCTAGCATCGAAACAACCAATGAAGGTAAAAAAATCTTTGACTATCTGTTAGATTCTTAATTCGAAAAGTAAATCATCTTTAGAAAGAACATCAACCTTAACACCTCCCATATCAGATACGAAACGATGTGCAACGTATGAAAAGATTAAGCATAATCCATTAGTGGGAGAAGACGCATTGAAGAACAAGACTCTTTATCAATGGATATTGAGCCATCAAACAACAAGAGAACAAGAAAGGCTTAGAACTGAATAACTCCTCCCTTGGACTTCTTCTGTCCTCCCAGCTCAAAGTGCTTGCATCTCTTGATGGGGAGCTGCTTGCGGTGCTTGCACTCAGCGCACTCCATTCTGAGCACGATCTTCTTGGTGGTCTTGGCCTTCTTCCTGAAGATGGGCTTGGTCTGACCTCCGAATCCGGCCTGCTTGCTGTCGTAACGTCTACGACCTGAAATTAGGTGATGACTACGATAGTAATTTCTTAAAAATAAATAAATAGTTTAGTAGAAATGGAGGATAGGATCTAATAAATGTCGAAGATAGCAATTGTGCAGCATAGCCATCTACTCCCATTTCGTTACACAGTGAAATATCAGTAGAAATCGGTGACAACAGCTATTTTTAAGTTTACATTTTTAAGTTTACTGCACTATTAAATATTGCCATACCCTGGTTTCTTCCAACCAGTTGTTGATCAGTTAGGGGTAGGGTTTGTGTAATCCGGTGTTTGACCAAGTCCCTGACCAGTGGTCAACCATTGCCCTGCACTGGTTAGGAGTAGCATTCTCTAACCCGGCGCGAGTAGGGAGCACTGACACAGCATATACGCTTAAGAGAAAGCCATGGCTGGTTCTACGATCTCAACGATCGTATTTGAATATAGGTACTCCCGAAATAAGAAAGTTCCACGCGAGAATTGACTATCGTAAGGGACACTCCTCTTCCTGAGAATGAATATTCTATCTGACCCTCTAAACTGGCATACTGTAGGCCTCAACCACTGGTTGACCAGTAGTCAACCAGTATCCTAACCAGTTGGTTGGCAAAACCCCACCAACTGGTCAGGATACTGGTTTTTTCTCTCGCCATTTTCCTAAGGTCATACTGCTCGTGTAAAGGAATCAATTTTCTGTAATTATAGAATATTTCAAAACCTCACACAACAACAGGGGTAAGGTAATATAATTTTTGAAATACAAATAATGAGCCATACCCTGAGCGAAGGCGGAATCCTTTCCCTTCTTGTACTGGGTGACCTTGTGGTTGGTGTGCTTACGGCACTTGCCGTCGCAGAACGTCCTTCTGGTCTTGGGGACGTTAACCATGTTACCTGAATGATCGACGGATTCAAAAGAACAAAATAAATTATGGTTCAGTCAGCAAGAAGATATTTAGAAGTACATGCGAACAGGCAAGGGGAGAGGAAACGCAAAGAAGGCATATAAACTTGCAAAAATATGTCAGGACTTCAAATTTTGCGAAATTCGGAAATCCCTAAGCAATTGTAATATTATAGTAACATAGAAATCGATATAAACGTTATAAAACGAGCAAAACAACACACAATCGTACAAAAATTTGCCGAAAAAAGGAAAATACATTTAGGAAAGTGAACCACACCGTAATCTCCGGCGTCGGGACAGGACCTTTCAGGTAGCCGGTATTTCAAAATTATGAAGTGAATTTGTTCTGAATTTTAATTAATTAATTAATTTAAACAATTCTGGATTAACAATTATATAAATAACTGTATAGATAAATAACTGTATACAATATTCCAAAAGTTTTCATGAAATGTTTTTTTTTCAAGATTTTCAAAATAGTAATTGATCATGAAATGCATGCTGATGATGAAATAAATATTTGATAGTTGATTGTTCATCACTCCAAGTGATGAACAATCAATCACTAACTGGCAAGGTATTTGATTCTATCTCCGAGTGAGCAGTTATTAGATATCAATGATGACAATTTATACTCTTTTCTCGAACAGTCGTTTTCTTAATTGTTCGGATAATGATATTTCGATCAATTGAGTGTTCGATATAAGGATGAGGGTGTGAGACGGAGAAAAGATAGTGATGAGTGGTATTCCCTCCATCTGTCTCGTTCTTTCCCTCGCGAGCACTTTCCTCTCCCTTCACTTCGTTTACTTCGTAGTGCAGGACATCGATTCTATCCAATCTGGACTGGATGAGTTCAGGAGAGGGAGAAAGGGAGAGGGAGAGATATCTAACATCATTCAGGTCGTTCTCTGATGATGCATGGTCTTCGATGCATATTGATACTCCTTCCCTTCCCCTTTCTCGTTCCACTCGTTCCATCCCCTTCGACATCTGTAATTGCGTGATCTCATCTCATCTCTTGGGATCTCTTGTCCTTCGGGTCCTCGTGGTCCTCCAGGAATGCCTGGTCAGAGAGGACGAAACGGTACACCCGGAGACAACGGAAGGCCAGGAGCACCCGGTCTTATCCTCGCAGCAACATTCGATATTCCTGGAGGATGTGTACTATGCCCTCCTGGACCTGTTGGATTGCCCGGTGAGAAAGGACCTGATGGGGAAGAAGGACCTGGAAGGAGAGGAGGAGCAGGAGGAGCAGAAGAAGATGGAGTAGGAGGAGAACAAGGAGATGAAGGAGTGAGGGGAAGGAAAGGGAAGAGTCGAAGAAGTGGAGTCATAGGCAATCAAGGAAGAGGAGGAGTGAAGGGAGATGGAGGAAAGCCCGGACCACGAGGATCTGGGAATTTTCCTGATTCCTGGATCCGAGGGTAAAAGAGGAGTTCGAGTATCAGGTGTCGCCTGTATCAGAGCCGGAGATGGAATAAGAGGAAAGGATGGAAGAAAGGGAAGAGATGGACGGAATGGATCCAACTGTCCTTGTCCAGATCCCACAATTCCATTCATTCTGTAAAACTTTTCTTCAGCTACCGATAAATATTTAAGAGAGACAGTGAACATATGGTTGGCAAAGTGCGAAAAATCGAAATCGCCCAAAATGTGCCCACATGTAGTACTCGACGAGCATAGCTCGGGTGCCACATTCGGAGTCTTCTAGATCACTCTCTGCGAAATGGGACACACTTATTTCAGAAAATTGATTTTTCGAATTTTGCTATTTCGAATCCGATTTGAACGACTGATCATCAGTCACTGATGTCTCAAAAAATCAAGAATATTAAAGTTACCCAACAAGGACGAAACCCTGATCTCACCCTGATCCCGTCGCGTGCACGAGAGAGTATGCAAAAGTGAGAGAGCGCGGATCATTTCCGGCTTTCCCTTGAAGCTATTATTGATTTTTAGCATTTTTGTATATTCATTTTATACTAATTCAATCATCGGCTATTCGATGGAAGACTAAAAATAATGGGTCAATTTCGTCCTTGTTGGGTAACTTTAAGTACACGGCGTTTTACCACCAAAAACGTTTGAAACATTATTGCTGGGAAACAGCCCCGTTTGCAACGCGTATTCAGGGGTTGGCAAATTGCCAGGCACTGAAATTCTAATACCGCTTGCAGTTCTCTCTCTTTCTCTGTCCTCTCTTTCTCTCGCTACCTACCTGTAGAACGCCGTGTATTACACGTATTGTATGTGACAAATTATAGAATGATTGGACATCAACTCTTGAATAAACAACGAAAACAAATTTTTTAAAATTTTTCATTCATTCAGATGGGTGGGTAGATACCTTTTTTATTCCACGTATGTCTAGAGCGGCATGCTTGCTATTCACATAAAAAACTAAAAGGAAATAAAAAAATAAGTTTTTGAGAAATCGCACGGCATTTTGCGTACAGACATACCGTATGTCACATACGTGGAATAAAAAAGGTATCTACTGTGAGAATAGAAAGCGTAGCAAGTTGGTGTGCCTCGGTGCACGAAGGAATCAGCAGAACGGAACGGAACGCTAAATGTACGGTAGCTGCCTGTCGTGCTGTACCTTCTGCTGTGCGTGCAGGCACAGCATGACAGGCAGCTACCGTACATTTAACGTCCCGTTCCGTTCTGCTGATTCCTTTGTGCACCGAGGCACACCAACTTGCTACGCTTTCTATTCTCACAGTACTAGGGATGACAAATCGGCTTCGGAACTCGGCGATCCGACTTGAAAGAGGCGCTAATTGGTTCAATCCCACGGCCCCCCGGAGCATCGACATAAGGAAAATGAAAACGTCCGCAGGCATCAAGGAAAACGCGCGCGCTCTCAAAAAAAGTACAGTCAGAATTGCCTGAGAAGCCTGAGTTGCAACTTGAAATGCCTGATTATTGCCTGATTGTCATGTTACGCGCGGTGCGAACAGTCTTTTGTTCCGTTTAGCGATCAAATTCCACAGCATACATTTTACAGCTCTTGCTTTTTTTCAGGATAGCTCTCGGACGTTTTTGCTTTCCTTATGTCGATGCTCCGGGGGCCGTGCAAGCCGGCTTTAGGCGACATTCAAATTGACCCAAGCCGGGCTGATCGCATTGATGCCAAGTTCCGATTTGTCATCCCTAGTATCTACCCACCCATCTGAATGAATGAAAATTTAAAAAAAATTGTTTTTGTTGTTTCTTCAAGAGTTGATGTCCAATCATTCTATATTTTGTCACATATAATACGTGTAATATGCTTGATTTTTTTGAGACATCAGTCGTTCACATCGGATTCGAAATTCGAAAATTCAATTTTCTGAAATAAGTGTGTCCCATTTCGCAGAGAGTGATCTAGAAGGCTCCGAATGTGGCACCCGAGCTATGCTCGTCGAGTGCTGTACATGTGGACACATTTTGGGCGATTTCGTTTTTTTTGTCACTTTGCCAAGTGTATCTACAAATATGTTCACTGAGTCAAAAAGTCTCTCTTAACATCTAATTTGTATTTTCAATTGATGCGTTGTGGTTCCAGCAACTTAAGATCTCTCCCATGATTGAGTCCATTTCACCTTAACACTTCCTGTACCCACAAGGATCTGATCGTGCACGAGTGATTATCTAGGTTGATCTCTAGCAGATATTCGATGGCTGAGAGATTTTCCGCACCATGCACAATACGTAGGCTGAAATAGTGTTATCCAATTCTTAAAATTACATATTTGGTTGTATCTTTATCACATGAATTAGTTCGAAGTCGCTCCGCAAATACTCTTTCATACAAATTATTAATAGATGAGAGTGATGTCTCTCTCGAGAAGGACTAAGCTACTCATTAATACACGTCATCAGGGTCAATAATTAGTGTGATCCCGTGGAAATTCGTGAGATCAGTGGTCAGATGTCCTCCTTCCACTCATTGAAATCGATATCAGCCACTTGGTCGCACTTGGTCAGTTTGTCCCTCTCAGGCATGAAAGTGTCGAAGGAGTGTTTGGGCACTCTCGACCATGCTTCTCCTGCCACACACAACACACGGGCGATGCTCATCTTGTCGATCTGTCGTCGTTGAGAGGGAGTGAACACTCGATCATTCTCGTAGTAGAATCTGCAGAGAGGGAGAGGTTCTTCCCGAGAGGAGGACCCTGTACCTGTCTCCATCCCTCGCCCGTCTAAACTGATCTGATATTACGCATGCCATTGTGGGGCCGACCAGGGCATTCTTGTATGGTTCCTCCAGTATGCTTCCCACATACATGTCAATGTTCTCTGAATGCACTCCTCTCTCTCTCTCTCTACTCCCTTCCTCTCACTCACCGACGTGTTTGTAGACCAGTTTGAGGTTCTCAACGACAACTTTGTTCTTGATGGTAGCAGCTAGATCATCGAAGTCCTTCACTTCTGGCAGTCCGCACATTTTCCTCCATGCGATATATCCCGGCACTCCGTGATCTCTTCCCCTCTGGATGTTGATCGACCCCAGATCAGAGTTGCCGAAGATTCTCTCAGTGACAGCAGGAGTCAATCTGGAATGTCCCTTCCCTCTCCCTCCCCCCCCCTCCCTCCTCGTACCTCTGGGGCATCTTGGCAGGCAGAGTGATCATTCCTCTCAAGAGGGGATCCACTCCATTGTTGAGGATGTGAATACTCTTGAACATTCCATCATTGAAGGGAATTCCTCCTATCTGATTGAACTTATCATCGAGGAAAGGGTAGAATTCCTGGAAGGAGTCTCTATCCTTCTCTCCCTTCTCTTCCTCCTCACTTGGATCATTCCGTGTCCGAATCGGAATGCACAGCTAGTAAATTCATTGGCGACACTCGGGTCGATATCCTTGTCGTATCCACTGTATCTCCCCAGTAGTCTACCGTACTCCTCTCCCAACACTCGTGGCAAATACTCCTACAGTACATGTTGGCTACTGATGGGGGAGGGGATCGTTACGTGGTAGGTGATTCTTTGTAGTACAGCCCCCATGATCTTCCTTGCCTCGTGGAAGACTCGTTCCGAATCCCAATGGGTATTCACCCGTTGAAGAGTCTGAGCGTATCTGCAAGGACTCAATGAGGGAAGAGGAGGTGGGAGGGGGGGGGGAGGGAGTCACTTGTTATGCAGTCGGAGGAAGATGGTGTGTAGTGCAGCGAGGCCAACGAATATGTTAGCCCTGTCGTCCCCTGCGACGACGTTGTTGTTGTTGTCGACGGGAGGGAACATTCGGCCCTTGATGTTCTTCGTCTTCAGGAATTGCCCTTGTCGGAACAGGAATTGGTCTCGGTCCGAACTACCGTAGATCTGAACAACTAACTGTGAACTAGTGGAACACAACTTTTGAGATATCATATTCACTTGACGCATTTGCATTTGGAAGGAATAATTGACAGTTTATTATGAGTAAGAGAGTGCGGAAAGGAAGAGCAATTTCGCAATTTTTCGAAAACGGAGCGGATCTAGCAGACAAACGCTGGAGCAGTGGTTTTTCGAAAACTTAGTTTCGGGGGGAAACCAAGTTGGTTTTAAACTTGGTTTTTGTAGTTTTGCAGGCTGATGACAATAGTAAACTCCATTTAGCATATCTGATCAGCTTAGACATATTGCAATAGCCTTCTTACTCTTCCGGAAGACTGAACGTTTTCCGATTTTTTTATTATCTGCTCTAGTATGAAAAATGAGATGGTCAACCCGGACGAAATATGGTTAAAACTAAGTGTCTGTTTAGCCTCGATGTTATCTGCCGCCAAAATCCCAATTTTTTCCATTCGAATAATCAGATTGATGCTCCTCCTCCTCTCTCTTCCTCTCTCTACTTCTCACCATTGATCCGTCGATATATGCAGTGTTCTCATTGTATTGTTCCCTGAAGGAGGAAGTGCCCGATCCACAGACAGGGGCAGAACGAGCCACTGGCAGACACATGAAGCGACCGAATCTGCAGAGGAGGAGGAAGGAGATGGAGGCATCCTCTCCACTCACGTTGGATCAGCACGAGAGAGGAACACCGAGAAGCACTTGCCCCCTGCTGAAGTACACGCTGCGCACTCCTGAAGAGGGGAGAGGAGTGATGGGATGAAGGAGAGACTGCCTCTCCCTTCACTACCTGATTGTTCAGCATCGTCGTCTTAGCCAGATCATGGGCGATGAATTGACCCCATTGCATGAGAAGAGCATTCGCATTGTGGGGAATGGCAGAGGAAGAAGCGAGAAGGAGACGAGAGGCCTCTCGGGCAGAGGGACGGATACGAGTGAAGGAAGCTGAGAGAGAGGGGAGGGGAGAGACAGACTACCACACTCACATGTGGGTGCATTCAGATTGTTGTCATAGATGGGACTCTTAAGTCTCTTGAGGGCTGAGAAGGCTGATCCAACCAAGGGACGATGAAGATTATTGCATGTACCATCGAAGGTACGGAATCTGAAGGAAGCCATCGAAGGGAAAGAGGGAATGAAGAGGAAGGGGGGGGAAGTCTCACTTCAGATGGTAACATAGATTTCGTGAGCATCTAGGGGCAGTAAGTGTGGGCACACATTGGAAATTGGCGACACTCTGGCGAACATCGTTGATGGAGATCGTGCGTCGTTGAGAGGTATCTGCAAGGGGAATATGTCCTCCCCCCTCACTCCCCTCTGCCCCTTCTCACCCTCGTGAGTAGTGACGAAAGTGCAGTCGGATTCCTTGAAGTCTCCACTGGTTGGAGGGAGATGGCCATTCACTGGCTCGCCTTAATTACTCCCTTCCATATACTGTGTTCTCACCTCTTTCTCAAGCGTACAAAAGGAATGGGGAAAGGGAAGTGTGAACGAGTTGTTGAATCACTGCTTGACCTACGTGTCCCTTCCTGGGGGAGGAGTGAACTGCTTCTCACCCTTGCAACTCTTGCACGAGAGGGGACAATGGGCCAGCATCCAGACTGCATTCGTGACACACTCATTGATCGACGACCAGAAGTGACACAGACGATGCTTGTCGATGCACGGAGCTGTCGCTGCAATCTCTCCTTCCCCCTCTCCCCCCCCCCCTCTCCTTCCCCCTCTCCCCCCCCTCTCTCCCCCGTCCCCCCCTCCCCCCTCTCCCCCTCTCACCATTGCATTGATCACACGAGATGGGACAGTGCTTATTCATCCAGTCCGTATTACTCTCGCACTCTCCGATACTCGACCAGAACTTGCAGAGATCATTGGAGTCCTTGCACTCGGATCCTTCCTTCTTCTCTCCCTTCCCTCCTTTCTTCTTCTCTTTCTTCACTTCCTCTTCTTCGTCTTCCTCTACTTCGTTGTCTCCTGATCTCCAATGAAAACAATGATAAGCATGTGAAAGAGGAGAGGAAGTTACTCTGACCATCACCTTGATTAATGGGATGCGAACGAGTTCTAGACCTATCCCCAAATGAGAGTTCCGCATCTTTTTGAGTAGTCATTCTACAAGCGGATATTCTCAATCCTTCTTTCTCTCTCAGTAATTCCTGCATTCTTTGCTGCCATTGAGAGACGAGATGGGGATATCTCTCTCCATATTCCCATCCTTTCACTTCTAATTCTAGGGGATAAGAGAGGGAATTCCTACCTGGGCGATCTCTCAATTAGCATGAATGGCATATTTCCTCCTTCTCCACTCAATCCTTCCATCATTGAGTCCATCGTTCCATTCGACATTGAGGGAGGACCGGGAGAGGGGAATTCTCCTCTAGGAGAAGGAGGTGATCCTCCAGGAGGAGATGAATCCATTTCCATTCGAGGAGGGGCGAAGGGGGGTTGAGGAGGGGAGAGCTCACGAGAATCTGACTCACTCTTCTCCTCCATGTCATCATAGACCTCCCCATCAGATAGAACATCTCAAAGAGAAGGAAAGATCACAGTCGAGGGGCTATTCTTCTCTACTTCCGTTCCATTTCCCTTCTGTCACAATTCAGTCATGCAAATTGTTCCAGAGAGGGGGGAGTAAGTGAAAGAAAGACCATGCCCTCCCCTCTAGAGTAGCTTCCTTTGATAATACTCCACTTTCACTATCTCTCTCAGTATGGTCATCAATCAGAACGGATCATCGTTAGTGTCAAGTTAACGACAGAGTTGTAACGGGTATTCATGGGGTGAGGGAGTATCATTGGAGGATGAGAGTGAGAGTGAGAGGGGAACTGGTCATCTCTATCTTCGTCCACCCAAGGCACTGCTTGGAAAGGCACTAGGAACGAGCTTGTCGAGAGAAGGGAAGGAGGAGAGGGGGAGAGGGTAATCACGCAATCGAAGGAGTCAAGATGGATCGAGAAGAGGATTACCTGGTATGAGGAGTAAGAGGAATATCAGGAGTCGAGTGGGTCCCATCAGGAATGGGAGTACTGTAAGTGGAGGAGATGGAAAGAAGGGGAGAGAATAGAGAGTTGCGGCAGCTCCGATTCACCCTAAGGGAGGAATAAGGAACTCCGCCCATTGGTGACTGTTGCCTCTCTTGAAGAGAGGAGGACAATACCCTCACTGATATGACAAGTTGAGAGAACTGAGGAACACCTATGAGGAACAGGAAAGGAACACGAGAGGGAGAACTTAACTGAAGCAGTTCCATCAATTATGTGAACTGTCTGGTATGATTCCATTGTGGGAGAAGTATTCATCTCCACCTCTCACAATCTATCCATTGTCAGTCTATCCATTCCCATTCTTCTCCATCCTCTCATCCCTCTCAGTCTCAGTTTAGAAGTGAATGGTAGGGAGGAAGAAGGAATGCGAACGATGAGCATGCAGTGTAAATGAACGAGTCCGATGTAATCGACCACACCCGAGTATCACCCCCCCCCCCTTCCTTGAACTGATCAAGCGAACCATGCTAAGTTTGCCTTAAGCTTATATTCTTCTGTAATCTCTTCATTGACATTATGTGAATCCTTTCGAGATCTTATTTATTTCCTTGCTTGCATAGATGACAATGAGATGGAAGGAAGGTGTGCAGTAT
Source organism: Pristionchus mayeri (assembly GCA_036245805.1). NCBI lineage: Eukaryota > Metazoa > Nematoda > Chromadorea > Rhabditida > Neodiplogasteridae > Pristionchus > Pristionchus mayeri. The sequence goes on along the minus strand of BTRK01000002.1, from coordinate 21,617,030 downwards.
TAATGAATGAAGAATAATATAGAAAGAGTTGAGATTGGAGGTAATACGAATCCATGAGTCGATGAGAGAATACAGACAGATACATCAATAAATAGGGCGATTCCATTAGTGTTCTAGGTGGAGGAGGGGGGGGGGGGGTCTATTCCTCTTGGTCCTCATCATCTCCAGGTGCTCCTTCCTCTTCTCCATCATCATCTCCACTTTCTCCCTCTGGTCTCTCTTCATCATCCTCACTCTCTCCTCCTTCTCCTCCCTCTCCCTCTCCTTCTCCTTCTCCATCTTCACTCACTTCGTACGCATCTTCCTCTCCCGATCCCTCCGTTGCCTCTTCTGAAAAGTTTCATCGATCACAGATCATTCGAAATCGAGTGGGCGATAGACACTTCACTATTGTTCTTCAATTTAGTGGCAGAACGCAACCAATAGAGCCGAGCCGATTCATATTTTCTCTCTCTCCTAATCCACGAAATGTTCATAGGGAAAAATACGAATTCATTGCTTAGGGTCGAATCATGAATGAAAGTGAATATATCAGTTAGGAACAATAATTATCTAAAATAGGATTGTCTATATAGAGCAAAGAAAAAGCTTCCGTTGTACCCCTCCTCTTCATCGTACAGGAAAGTGATGCCGTGGAAAAAGTCAAGGAGAAGAGGAAATATTTGAATTCCCGCAATTTCATATCTCGGCTCCCAGTAGAGATATCGGCTTGAAAATTGGAATATGAGGTTGAAAATCCATTTACAACCCATATTCCAATTTTCAAGCCGATATCTCTACTGGGAGCCGAGATATGAAATTGCGGGAATTCAAATATTTCCTCTTCTCCTTGACTTTTTCCACGGCATTAGGGATGGCAACGGTGTTTACGAATGAGCAAAACAATTCACAGAATGGTACACAACTGAAAGCTATGCCTGCCCCATTCCGACTTTTCACTTTAGTTTTGTAAAAAATGTTTAATTAATTAGAAAAACGTTAACGAATGATAAGCAAAAGGCCGACGCTTTCAGTCCAAGTGGAGCACATCGCAAGTCACGTTTTTTACTAAAATTATCGCAAACTGAAATTCGGTTGCGTTGTAAAACTTTATGAACGAGGTTCAATAATTTTTTTCTCATGTTAACGGTACTCCGACAGCAATAAAACATCGCTTAAAAATGGAAAAAAAAGTTTAATTTTGGCAGAACTTCAGAATCAGTTGGTTACGATAGCGGGAACTTTAAAATTCATTTCCACGCAGGGCGACATTAGTATATTTCTGGTTTTTTTGCGGAGCATGCGTGATGGGATGATGGACCAAATATCACAAAATCTCGAACATACTAATGTCGCCCTTCAAGAAAACGAAAAAAAGACATTTTCACAACGGTAAAATGCTCAACTTTGACGGCCTCATTCTCTAATATTTTATATTTTTATTTATTTTTATTGTGAAAATAATTTTTTGTGATTGATAATCTACCAAAACTGAGAAAATGAAGCTTCAACACTTAATTCTGAAAACACGTATATTTTCGATTACACTGTGCTTCTCCAGTTCTGCAACATGTCCTGTCTTCTCATGTTTGGTGTTCTTTCAATATGTGTTCATATTCATTCCAATCAATAAAATAGTTCAAATATCACATTAAATATTTTTTTAAAATGTTTTAAAATATTGAAAGAATTTGGCTTGAAAAGTACGGTAGTTTGAAAGCAAAAGCGTCGGAAGGAGGCACCCATTATTCCGTACTCAAAAATTCGAGCTGCCGTCCCTACACGGCATGAAATGCACACATTCACATCTATATATATTATTTGAATTTGCGCGCGTGCCTGATCACGGCGAAAGGAGTGAGAGAGTGTATATGAGTATTCAGAAACAAAGGAGTGGGCGTGGTCAGGCATGCATGCAAATTCAACTAATTTCACGGATGTGGGGCAACTTTAATCATGATATTATATTACGTTCTACAGAGGTATCGTAATATGAATATAATGAGATATAATGTTAATCCACTCCTCTGAGGGTCTCTTCAATCTCTAAGAGATCCCCTTCGCTTCTCTCGTCGTCTGGCAATCTCTCCCTCACTCCTCCTCCTCTCAGTCATAGTCGATACGTCGTAGTGAGAAGAGTGAGTAGGACGGGAGGAAGGAGGAGACTAGATTACCACCTTCCCACGCTACTTTCCTCGCATGGAGTGCACGAATCGATAATGGTAGGTCATTCTCACCCTTGTCGTCCTTCTTCACTTCCTTCTCCTCCTGGAATACAGTAATAGTGAGATCTCCCTCTGTCTCGTGAGAGTCAGTTGTCCCTCTCTCTCTCATCCTCAACAATCTTCGGAGGTACTCACCTCTTTCGATTCGACCTTAGCCTTCTTGGATGCGACTCCTTCCTCCACTTCCTCCCCCTTCTCTTCTCCGTTCTCCTCCTTATCGAGGGGTCGCTTCTCAGCCTGTCTCTCCTCTACTGCAGACATTGTAGACACTGTAAGGTATACAGTAGAACGGCTGGAGCATAGTGACAATGAATGGAAATGGATCAAAGGATGTCTTCAGAGGGATCAGTCGTGAGTGGACTTGGTCTCTCTCTCAGTCCCTCCCCTTCACTGACTCCGCCCATCGGAGGAGGGAGACTCTATCCCACCCTGTGTGTCTGTCGCTCTCGTCGAATCGAAAGGAGGATGGATGGACAGCTGCAGACGGAGAGAGAGAGAGGAGAGAGAAGACCGTGCAGAGGGGAGGAATCACCATAGATACATAGTCAATAAATACTTTATCGTTACTAGGAGGGAATACAATCCTGACCGAAATTGCAACACTAATAATAAAAATCTGGTAAACTTTTGGCCATGTATTTTCTGCACGATCTGAACGGTGATTACATTAGTGCTACAATTTCGAAGTATTCTAAAACACGATTCAATCGAGAGAATATTATGTTGTGAAAATACTTTAGTAGTTACCTACATCTAAGAATTGAGCGGAGTTTGCGAAACATAAATTATTAATTGTATTGTATATCTGTAATTTTCATTTTCAGGGGAATCTTAGTACAGTGGTATCTAGGAAAAAATGGCAAAGTGAAAATATAATCCGAAAGTGGTTCAATAGACTGGCATTCACAATTAGTATACATCGGGTAGAGTCAATCTATGCCCACGGAATGAGTTAGTGTAGTAACTACGACATAATTACTGAAGAAATCTAATATATATATATATATATATATATATATATATATATGATTAGCTAAACTGGCCGAAATTAGCAAAATCGGTAAAGGCAGAAGATGCAGGGTTTCCCCCTCCAAAAGCAGGCTCGTTCCCAGTGAAAGGATCGCTGGAAATGTATAGATTCTTTATATTTTTTAAAAGAAAGAACAAGAAATAAGAAGGATCGGAACAGCCGTGAAAACAAATTCGATCCATATACGAAATGAAGCAGAAAACATACGCATTTGCGAAGGGGTCGTGAACAGGAGTGGCTCTGTTCCCTCCTCCAGGAGGGGCGGGACGAGGGGGCGGAGCCTTACCCCCTCCCACACTTCCGAAAGCGGAGAAGGATTGCACTGGCGCAGAATTGCCGAACGGATCTGCAACGAACAATGATACACCAATTAGAAGAATAGAAAACGATTGGACGGATGAGTATGGAAGATTGGGCTCTTGTGCTGAAGCCTAGATCCTAAAACCTAAATTATGCCAGAGCGTCCCTTCGCTCCGCTCTGGCATCAATTGCATGGTAGTGAGGTTGCGTTCGGAAGTAGTGTAGAATCTACACTGTAGATAGGATACATTTTAAAAGAATAACGACAATCGTAAGATTAACGTTATGTGTTGACTAATCATTTCGCATTGAAACACTAAAAATGAGGGTAGAAATCGTCTAGATCTGGGCTTCAGCACAAGAGCCGACGGTTGATGCAAACTCACCGGGAGGGACGCTCTTCCCTGCATAGGCAGAGCTATTCGTGTAAGAAGTAGAAGGAGTATCTGCCAGAGAGAATCGAGAAAAGTCCTCGAAGAGAACACTGCACTGCTCTCCCTTCTCCATCGCACCATCCAGTTCCTCAAGAACACGCAACTCATTTACTATCCCGTCACAGCACTCTTGTCATCCGATGGATCTTCCCTCTACTCACTCGAATAGCCTCGTCGATGGTCGCATTCACTTTAGTAGTCTTCTCCTTTTCCTTCTCGAGAGAACTTGCTTCTCTCTCCAACCGAGACAATTCTCCCACAGTGCCCTTCAATCTCCATCAGCTTCATTCCGCCTCTCTCCACCTACTTCCAATGCATGCAGTTCACTCCTCAGTGATGCCTCTACACTGGCTGCTTCTCCCTCCAATCCCGCCACTTCCTCACGCAGTCCTCCCATCTTTGCATCGTCCTCCTGCAACACAATCACTCTATCATCTACAGAAAGGACTCAGTAGACCATGGTAATAGTGGGATCAGATAACACAGCCTTCTCTCTCCCTTCCTTCCCTTCCCTTCCTCACCTCCTTATTCTGAGTGGCTCTCTGAGTCTCTCCGACGAGGTTCTCCATCCTCTTCGTTGTCTCAGCACTCTTCCCTCTACTCGCCTCTGCCGCTGCCATCAGTCTCTTCTTCTGGTCGTCCATCTCTCCCAGTCGCCTGCACAGTCCCATCATCAACTCTACCCCTCCCTCTCTCCTCCTTCCTCCTTCTCTCTTTCTCTACCTATTTGCTTCCGCCTTCTGCTTCTCCAGTTGCTTCACAGTCGCCTCGAGTGTCTTCAATTCAAGACTGAGTTGTTTCATCTCGTTCTGTTTCCTCTTCATCTCAGCTTCAATCTGTGTCATTTCCTCCTCTGCCATCTTCCTTTCTTCTTCCATTCGAGTGATATCTGCGACGAGTGTCATTGCCTCGTCGTCGTCTTCGAGAGGGGAAGAAGGGAGAGAAGGAGGAAGGGGAACTCCGTTCGAAGTGGGGGTTCTCATTGAGGGAGGGACGAGATGGACGGGAAGGGCACGAGGAAGGTCTTCTCCCAGAGAAGAGAGACGATGAATCAGATAGAGGAGGAGTGAAAACTGCTCGAGTGACAGCATCCCTGATTGGTTCATGTCCACCAATGCCCTACAATAAGCCCATACACCCAAACCGTTGGAGGAACTATCATCTGGCGAGCAATATTAAATGCACGATCGAAAATTGTCATGTAAAAATACTGCAAGTATTGACTGACCAAGCATGTGCCAACATGTGCTGGGGCAGATTAGTATTCATTAGGAATCCTCTGCAGTCGAGTCCATTCACCAGTCCATCTCGATCCGTATCGAGAAGAGCGAAGTGATCAGCATAGTCAGCCACTCTTACTGGCCAATCTCCTTCCATTACTCCCTCTCCACCACCACTTCGTTGACCCTAAACAAATGGGATATTGTACCTTCTCTCATTATCAGAGTAACCATTAGTACCAATCAGAGCACAACTTGCTTAATGTATATTATAACACAAATTGTATGTCGAGTTGACTGACGGTATGTTGTGGAGTGAGAGAAGGAGGTCGAGGCGCCTGCACGGAGTACGGTCGATTAGGAGCAGCAGATGCAGCATGAGTCGGAGTGTACTGAGACATCTCGTGAAGAGAAGAAACACTGCCCGCACGAGATCGAACAGTTCCTCAAAAGAAAAGGCGTTAGCAATACAACAATAATGAGTAGCATGAGAGAACGAGGAAGTAGACCTGATGCACTGGCGACGGAGTTCCTTCTAGACAACATCGACTTGGTAGGATGAATGAGATGGTCGGGAAGAGAGCGAGGAACTGCCTCTCCTTGCAGAGCTCTCAATTTATTTCCATCATCTACTTTAGCTTCGCTACTTATTAAAGTTACCCAACTACCCAACAACCGTCAAAATGGCCTATATTTTTATTCCTGAAACTGATAGACATAAAATAGACTAGTAGAAATGCAATACTAATAAAATCAGAAAATCAATAATTAGTCACAGTCGACCTCAAAACATGTGTTGCGCAACCCTGATCAAGACCCATTTTCCCGCGAGGTTTGAAACATGAATACTTTGTGTGCACTAATTAGCGTTCACAAGCCCGGTTCTATACCAAAATTCATCCTCGCTTCTCGCCCGGTTGTAGAAATATATATTTGAACAGCAAAAACTTCAATATTAGGCCCACATAATCGATTAAACAAAATTTAAACAAACCGCGCATTTTAAATTACGGTACTTAGTGCATGTTCATGCAATTCGTGGTAAGGTATTGTTCAGGCGCTAATTTAAAAATTTTGCACGGTTGTTGGGTAACTTTAACAATACTAAATTTGAAAAATGTTGAAAATTGTTTGAAATAGTGAACACTCACCTGTACACAAGATGAAGGGCGACATTCATCTCAACTCTATCCAGAAATCCGTCCTTGTCCTGGTCAGCCAATTCCCATATCTTAGCAAGCATATTCGGATTGAGTCCCGAGTTGAGCAGAACAGGACGCACCTTCGAGTGTTCTCGTATGGACGCAAAGAGAAAGTCCGCCTACCTTCCCTCCCGGAAGTCTCCCATTTTCGGGTTGCAGCGAATCGAAGATCGCGTCGTACTTCGCCTGCAAATGGAACTACTTATTTTTTTATAGCAGATCACATTCTAGTTATATTCACACAAATCTAAATTAATATCATGCCTCTCACGAGAGAACCGAGCTAGTCCGGGGATTGGAGGGAAAATCAGCAAATCGGTTCTTACCGATTTTGATCATCCGAAGGCATGCCTGACTGACCCCCAAAGTTTTTGCATACTTCATTTTGGAGCTCCCTACACCGGGTATGCTGCAGGCTGCCCCCACTTTGACCACAATTTTAGCGATTCTAGTGATAGATATACGAAAATACTCCTCTTAGTGACCCCCACTCATTTATCGCGGTCTATCGATCCTTGTAACCCATATCCCACAAAAATCAATTTTTACTGTGCTACATTCAATGCCAATTTCCTCAAAAATGTAGGTAAAGGCCCCAAAAATATTTTCACAGTAAAAAAATGATGCAGCTCATCAAGAGCTTTCGAATAAGTGGTTTACGGAAAAAATACGATTTCTTAAACACCATCTTTGTCAAACTTATCTTTTCCTTATCATTTGAACTTTATTTTCAACAGGAAATTTCACTCTCACACCGCTCTCTTCACAGAGCGAGATCAAAAATGATTGATCTCTCTCATTTTTCCTGTTGAAAATAAAGTTCAAATGATAAGGAAAATATAAGTTAGACACTAATGGTGTTTAAGAAATCGTATTTGTTCCATAAACCACTTATTCGAAAGCTCTTGATGAGCTGAATTTACCGTGAAAATTTCTTTTGCACCTTTACCTACATTTAAAATTAATTTTTTAAAAATTAATAAATGAAATTAATTTAAAAATTAAATTTTATGGGATATGGTTTACAAGGATCGATAGACCGCGAAAAATGAGTGGGAGTCACTCAGAGGAGTATTTTCGCCTATCTACCACAATAATCGCTAAAATTGTGGTCAAAGTGGGAGCAGCCTGTAGACGACCCGGTGTAGGGAGCTCCAAAATGAAGTATGTAAATTGCAACTTTGGGGGTCAGACAGACATGCCTTGGGATGATCAAAACCGGTAAGAAGTCATTTGCCGATTTTCCCTCCAATCCCTATAATAGCGATTCTAGCTCGATTCTCCCGTGAGAGGCGTGATATACCCATGGTCTCGTGGGAGAAAAAATTTCTTTATATACTCTTAAAATTCCGGATATTCGTCGACAAAAAAATGCTAGCCTGATCAGTGGGAGAGATTCCCCACTGCGCGACTGCTCCTCCGGGAGACATCCCAGTTGGGAACATCGGAGAGACACCTCCTAGAGTGGGAGGACCGAGAGGAAGACTCAGACTCGCAGAGGATGGAGATTGACCGCTCTGTTAAGAAAAACTAATTTATCCACTCACACACTTCTTTAATAACATGAATCAGACTGTTACTCGGATGACTGGAACTACGGAACAGGGCAATGCTACCTGTGCAGCTGCGACCAGCTTGAGAGCTATGAAGACTCCTCGCTTGTCCAAGTAGCCTCTCTTCGCATAATCTGCCTCCTCCCATATCTGTATAATCGGTTGTTCCGATAAATCATTCGCAAGTCCAATATCTTCAAGAGAACTATCCAATTTTCAGTGATTGTGAGCGCCAAATGAAATGAAAAAAAACAACCAATAATATGATGTATTTGGCATTATCACTGTCATGAAGTAATTAAGCTTTCGTAAGGAGCTAGACTGTAAATCAATTCAAAAAGATAAAATCATTGACAATAAAACATTGGCTTATAATATCAGTTTGTTTTCCCGATTTTTCTACATTAATCAACATTAAACTCCTGAAGCCAGCTGAAACAAGAATACTGACCAAGCCAAGAAGTTGAGTAGGCAGACCAGAAGTCTTCAACAGCTCAACGACAGGGCCAGACGTGACGATACCCGCACCAGATGGATCCAGCTCAAAATTCTTCCTACACGAGGGCTCAGGTGATGTAAAAAGGCCACAAATTCAAACGAAAAATGGAACACTGTAGAAGCGCGGAATACCGTAATATATCCCGTCATTCCTCATACTCTCTCACCGGTAGGTTTTTTTCAACGCAGAGAGGCCGCACTTTGAGACGTAATGATTACATTACTAGCACATCAGACGTACCCACTAAATGAAATTCCCACAATGTACAACACCCGTTAACACCAGTTTCCGAATCAGGGCACGACTCACTCTTTGGTAAAGTGATTCGTAGAACGGTCCGTGGGGGTGCACTAGCTGGTTGAGATCGGCCATCCCCGGATCCCGTGAGTGCGAAAGGGGAAGTAATCCTAAAATTCTTTATCCTTCCTCAAAACATCTACGTATAAACAAGAACGGATCGCGGGGCAAGAACATCGACACAACACTGATTCAATTTTCGGAATGAGAATGGAATGATAGGCGGTGATCGACGAGGTGCTCCTTCATCTTCGCAGCATTTAATCGTTCTTCTTGATAGGCTTGCCGGACTCCCACTTAGTGATCTTGACGGTGGCGGACTGTTTCTTGGCGGCCTCCTTTGCAGCGTCTCCCTTGAGGCATTTTCTGGTGACTTGGGCAGCAAGCTGCGAGTATCTGACGTAGTTAATTCCGACCGAGCGCCAGGCGACCATTTCGAGAAGAGTACAAGAGTGAGTGGGCCCTATAATGAAACGAGGTTTGAAACATCTATTGAAATGATATGAGCAGGCAAGCTTGCAAGTTTACGTAATAATAACGCGAAAATCAATAGGACATTTCATGCATTTCACCGAATGGAATTATTTTTTCCTGATTTTAGCGGAGTCGTCTATGCAAGCTCGTTGTAAGGAATGTCGTTGTGGGAGCAAATTTCAGTTAATTGCAACGTTTTGGAAATAGCCAAAAAAGATCCTGTAGGGACGGCAGCCCGAATTTTTGAGTACGAAATATTGGTTGCCTCCTTCCGACGCTTTTGCTTTCAAACTACCGTACTTTCCAGGCCAAATTCTTTCAATATTTTAAAACATTTAAAAAAAATATTTAATGCGATTTTTAAACAATTTTTTTGATTGGAATGAATATGAACACATATTGAAAGAACACCAAGCATGGCAAGAAGAGACATGTTGCAGAATTGGAGAAGTCCGAAGCGATCGAAAATACATGTGTTTTCAGAACTAAGTGTTGAAGCTTCTTTTTCTCAGTATTTGTAGATTATGAAGCACAAAAAATGGTTTTCAACATAAAAATAAATATAAATATTAAATAAAAGAGAATGAGGCCGTCAAAATTGAGCGTTTTACCGTTACGAAAATGAACTTTCAATGTTTCCTCGGAGGACGACATTCGTATATTTGAGATTTTTAAGTATGTATTTCAGGACATCGATGCGCATCTTATATTACAAAATTAGAAATATACGAATGTCGTCCTCGGAGAAAATGAACGTCGAATTTGCAACTACCGTAATCTATGATTGTCAGTGTCTAGAATAATTTCTTTCCGAATTTGTAAATATAACTGATAATTAGTGGCTGCTAGAGTGCTATTCACAAGTAAAAACCATACAATAAATGGTTTTGCGTGACTTCAATAAAAATCAGCTACTTCAGTTTGCGATAATTCGGAGTGAAGGGGTGACTTGAGATGCGCTCCACTTGGACTGAAAGCGTCGGCATTTTGACTTATGTTTATTATTGTTTTTTTCTTTAGTTGATCATTATTTTTTAAAACTAAAGTGATAAGTCGGAATGGGGTAGGCATACTCTTCGATTGGGTACCCATATGTGAATTGTTTTGCTCGTTCGTTAACACCGTTGCAGTCCCTAAGATCCTGTCTATAAATAAAATGAATAAATTTAGCATCCGCGCTCTCTCACTTTTGCATACTCTCTCGTGCACGCGACGGGATCAGGGTGAGATCAGGGTTTCGTCCTTGTTGGGTAACTTTAAGCTGATTTATGAAATTTCTTTTTTTCGTGAAATACTTCTATTATTGTATCAATCATTAAAGTTACCCAACACCCTCGAAAATGCCTTTCTATATTATTTAACAATGTAATAAAACGGGCTCTAATTAGTTAAACTGGTATAATATAAATAATTGAAATTCAATATTTGCACCAGGGTAGAGCCGCAAAGTAAGAGTCTGAATTGCTTGATCACGCCCGCTCTCTCCCTTTTACACACTATCTCGCTCGTTTTGTCGTGATCAGGGTACTTCCGCCAATTCAAATTATTTTCATGGGTGTTGGGAAACTTTAAAAAAATGGTCCAGTGTATTTCTTTAAGAAATGAAGCTTGTACCACAGTAAAACACACATTACATCTCTCTGCAGAAATGTATATGTTTATCCAAGGGAAGTCGAATCTTTGATTGAAACTGCATAAAACAAATGAATAAAGTTCAACAGTTGTATGTACACAAATGCTGATAGATAATGATGTATTTTTTCAATTTTCAGACGTTTTTTGTTCGAGAGTAGTGAAGAGAAACACGAGATCGAAGTGAGTAGCGCCAAATGAGATCAAATAAGATGAAGGGGATGATAGGGGAGGAGGGAGGGGGAGATCAATCATAGAAGATTCTGACGGTCGACTTCGAAACGAGAAGTTCATCATCGAAGAAGGAAGTTTCGATCACCACGTTACCACTGAAAAAAACATACGAAATCTATTTCACTCTTAAATTCTTCATCATTAAAATGATGGCGTAAGTTGAGAATGGTACGCTCTTGCGTGCGGAGGTGGCTGCTATCTATCGCCTGCTTACTTTCCCATTCAATCGCGGGCTAAGGGTGGAATGGTAAATGAGAGTCTCACTCTACCTGAGTAGAGCAGGAGGCAGCATATTTCCTTGAGGGGCCGCTTCTATTACACTTTGCCACGTATTTGTCGATTTGGGAATGACGAAGCCAAAATCGAAGAACCATTCTGAAAAGAGAGAGAGAGAGAGAGAGTGCGCGGATTGCGCAGAGATACACGACAAGACACTCATATTCCACTTACACACTTTTCTCTATCAATATTATCAATGATGAACGAGTTACATTTAAAGAGATACGTATTTCCCAGTGCGCATGGTGGGTACGTACCCAGAGGAGGAAGGAGGGGGGGGGGTAGATCCCCAATAGTTATCTAAGGGATACTCCATCTCGACTGCATTGCGTGCGAAGGAGGAAAGTGGAGGGATGAGGGGACGGAGAGATGAGGAATACGAAAGCATCTAGTCGTTCCCCCCAAGAGACTCAGATCAACAAGACTACCTTCGATGACACTCTCCTTGAGGAAGACTCGCTGCTCCAGTCTGAACTTCTCGATTAGTTCATCCGAGTAGAAGTTGAGTTCCCTCGATACACTCTTGCACTTTAGAACAGCACGAGGAACGTGTGCTGCAATGGCGAATTCCACTCACCCCCTCCCTCCAATCATCCCCCTTCCCCTCCCCTCCCCTCCCTTACCTTCGTGTTCCTTCGAAGGGTCAGCCAGATCGGCAGTGCTTTGCCACAAAACTTTCCCCGTCGTCCCGTCTCGAAGATTCATCCAGTTACTCAACAAATCATTCCCTCTCTACATCATTATCAATTGGACCAAACTAACAACATAAAAAAATTATTAAGCTCTTCATACCTTTTTCTTTTCTATAGTTTATTGTTCTTTCTAAATATAAAGAATGATGAACTCACAGTTTGAATCCAGTGAGGATGGAATTGGCCTTTTCCGAAGCCATCTTGAGAAGGAATGAGAAGACTGGGGAATGGAGAGAGAGAGAGAGAGTCCTCTCTCGTTGCCAAGACTACCACAAATTTATTCGAGAAGGGATGGGAGAATCTGTTTGAAGTAAGAAGGGAGAGAGAGAGAAAAGAGGAAAAGATGGAGTGAGAAAGAGGAGGAAGGGGAGGAAGAGGAGGACTCAATTACGGAAGATGTGGATAAAAGGATGGAGAGGAAGGAGGAGATGAGAAGTGAGGAGTGGACAGTGCTAGTCTGTTAGGTGTTCCCATGAATGAATCCCTTTGCTTGTCCCTCGAGGGTCAACATCACGGATTGAACGGAGAAGAGGGGAGAGGAGGGGGGAGGGGGTTGTCTCACTCTATCCGTGGTCTCCATTGACTGCATGTATTGGTGTTATCAGGGATTAGATTGGTATGAATGGGACTCTCCCTCTCTTTCATCTTTCAGGTCACTTCCATTCTAGGGGAGGAGCAACATTCGAGTGAAGAAGGGGGAGGAGTTTTGTATTGTGGGAGAGAGGAGAAGTGGAGGGAGCAAGAGAGAATAGGGGAGAGATTCCCGACCATGGTTCGTCCTCCCAATCAAAATCCCTTCAAATTAGTCGTTATTGGAGGGGGCGGAGTCGGCAAATCGGCATTGACCATTCAGTTCATACAGGTTCATTCCCTTCTATCCTACCACTCATTACTTACTCTCTTGAGCAATACTTCGTCTCTGATTATGATCCAACCATCGAAGATTCGTACACTAAGCAATGCTTTGTCGACGATGACATCTGTCAATTGGAAGGTACAGTATCCATTCGTCTCCCTCTAATCCCGATCGATAATTAAGTGCTGGACACAGCAGGTCAGGAGGAGTTCAGTACGATGAGGGAACAGTACCTACGATCGGGCCATGGATTCCTCATCGTATTCGCTGTTACTGACAAGAACAGGCGAGTCGAACTGCAACCTCTCCCTTATCTCTCCTCCCCCTCTCCCCTACCCCCTCCCCTCCCACTGACTGCATTGTCTGATCGACTCTTGATCTACCTAGCTTCTTCCCCTTTCTTCCTTCCAAGTGGGTCACAGCCTCTAATCACAATGTTTGTCTAATCGATTACATCGTAAAGGGGAAGGGAAAGCGAGAAGAGTCACACTAGGAGTTGGGAGAGGGAGGGAGAGAGAAGGTTCATAGGGGAAGTCATTCCAATCTCCTCCTTTCAGCTTCTCCGAAGTGGAACGACTGCACAAGTTGATCAGTCGAGTGAAGGATCGAGATGATTTCCCTGTGATTCTAGTGGGGAACAAGGCTGATTTGGAGAGTGATCGACACGTGAGAAACACTTCTTCCCATTGACTAAGAATTCTCCTTTACTCATTTCTTCTCCCCACATACCTTCCATTCCCATTCCATCCCTCTCCCCCCTCTATCTCTCTGTCTCTTCCTCTCACCTCTCTTAGAATACTACGAGCGCAAAGTAATATCACCGCGGATGCGAATAGATACTTGGTGAACTGAATGGAGGATGCCTTCTGGTTGATCTCCTTCCTCATTCGTTGTTCTCCATCCCAAGTACCCTCTCCTTCTCTCTCTCTCTCTTCCCTTTCCTCGTGCTTCTTCTCCATGTTTATGTTGCATCTTCCCTTCTAAGATCTTCTTCTCTTGTCTCTCATCGCATTCTCAGAGGGAGTGAGGGGGGAGGGGGGGGGGGGGGAGAGTAGACAAATGACCCGAGGGGCGAAAAGGGAAGATCATCCCTATCTTCTCTAATAGAGAGACGACAGATAGAGGAATAATCGACTATGCATGAATCCTAGTGGAATTCCCATGCAAACTTGATAGTCACTCCTCAGAATCCTCTCCTTTCCCTTCGCAAGCAAAACATAAAGCTTTCTCTAGACACGCGATGATTCCTTTCTGGAGGGGGAGTTGACACTCATCTCCATCTTTATCATTATTCATCGCAGGTTCAACGGGACGAAGGGGAAGAATTGGCGAGGAGACTTCATCTTCCCTACGTCGAATGTTCAGCCAAGATGAGGATGAATGTTGACCACGCCTTCCATCATCTAGTCAGACTAGTCAGGTACTCCATCCCTCACTCTTCAGACTACCTCGGGATGATCCACTTTACTTATCTAGATTCACATGCACACAAATAAGAAATGGGAAGATATTTCTAAGACTTCGTGTGATTCTTAGGTGCAGTCGGATATGGTGTGACTTTCTCCCCTAGTGTTTCTTCTCCCGAGGCATCGAAATCGGATAGGGAGGGACAAACAAAGAGAGAAAGAGGGAGAGAGACTACTTGACGGCTCCCGCCATGAAATCGAGTAGTAAAGGGATTAGAAAGGAAGGAGGACTCATTCGAAGACTTCCCCTTCCACTTACGACCAGTCTATGGCATTGCAGCACGAGGGGTACTAAAGAGAGAGAGAGAGGGGGGGGGGAGGGGGGGATGCTCAGCTGTAGAGGGAGAGTCTCTTCATTGCAGAAGATACGAGCAATCGGAAAGGCAATCGATAGAATCGAGCAAGGAAGTCGTCGTGTCTCCCCTTTCCCCCCTCAGGAGGAAGAAGAAGAACTGTCGGATACAGTAACCCTCGTAGATGACTTCTCCCTTAGACTCCCCTAGTTGCCTTTTCTCTTCCGGTGCATTCTCCATTCTCCCACTGATCTCTCACTCTACGGTCTCTCCTCAACTGCCCCTCCAATCGGGTAGTTCCCTCTTTGCATATCTACTGAGGATGATATAGTCCCTGATGCCATTCCATCCTCTCCTCTCATCCAATGGGAAGTCTCCTCGATAAAGAATGAATACGAGCCTTCCCTTCCTCACACCTGTCAATTCGATGCACTCCATGAGGCGAGAGAAGAATCAAGGAATGGGATGAGAGAGCGAGAGATACAACGGGAACTTCCCTCTCTTTATCCATCTTGAGACAATCAATGCATTCTATATACACGATGTGACCCAATAGAACGAACCCATTAACATATAACTTTCCTCTATGTATCTACATCATCTATAAGACATTCCCTTCAATCGATTGAGGCAAGAAGTGGTAGAGATATTAGATGGAATCTTTAGGAGTGATCATTCTTGGGAAGGAATCATCTTGTAAGGACAAAGGATTCGATGGGGGTCGAATACGCCCTTGAGAGATCGGATGAGAGAAATCTCCTCCTCTGATTTACCTCAACAAAAAGAGGTGTGGAAATGGGAAAGAGGGGAGGGAAGAAGGGGGGGGGGGGGAGGGGACTGAGGGAGGGGATGAATGTCACTCACCAAGTGATCGATAGTCTCTCTTCAACTGTCCGATACCGTGTTCCGCTGATATCGATCCACCATGGGAGACAACCCAATTGTACACGAAGGGACTCAATCTGAGGAAGGGAAGGGATGCCCTCAGAGGGGAGAGGGGGGGGGATACTCACTCCTTCTTCAATTCTTCGTCTTCTCCATCCGTTGTCACATTCAGGTGTGAATTCCCATCTCCAAGATGTCCATAGCAGTACACTCTCGCCCGTGTCTCAATCAATATTCTCCCTCCCTACCGTATTCCTTTGACCTACCCCTAGCTTCTTCCTCGTCTCTTCTGTCAATCGATAGAAGTGTTCGAGAGGAAGGGACACGTCGAACTTGTAGATGTATCCGTCCTTGGCTGCAGCAATGGGCGACTCCTCTCTATAATCGATCTTTACAGTCTCCCCTTTCTCCTCCTACCGTAGTCTCCACATGTGAGTTCTCTCGTTCTCCGAATGTGCTGCTACTCCATCCTCTGCCAACTCTGCCCCCAGTGCTTCCTCTACGAATTCATTCAACTTCTCGCCGTCGTGATCTCCATTGCTTCCTCAATCGAGTGTATCCTCTTCATTAGACCTAATCAGTAGATATTCTCTTCTACCGTACTCTCGAGGGCTCATGACTGCCCATCAAGTCGGCCCTGGGTACATTACATGAATCCCCTTTCTGCCCCCTCGGGAGTACGGTAGTCGATGGTCTGTCGTGGTCCTTACCGTGAGTCTCGATGAGGAGGTAGAAGTCATGTGGTTCATTGAATATATTCTTGATTGGCAGATGCCTCTCCACACATTTCATCGTCTTAAGAGAACAACGAGTTTTCATTTCCCTTCGACATTTTGATTCCTCTCTCCCTTCCCATCAATATTTTCCTTCTCGACTCCTTGCTACACGAGAGTCTCGCGTGAACTTCATAATGAATGAGAGTATTGTCTCACTTCTCCATCGATGAGTTCGAATGACGAGAGGATTTCTCCCAATTTCGATCGTGCGAGAGACAAAAGACGGAGACAATGCGAGTAGGATGAGACGGCTGAATACTTCCTCTCCCTCGAGTCATCAATGGATCTCACCTAGCATGGCACAAAGGATGGAGATGGGACGGGGGACTACTCCCATAGTCACACTCGTTATCACTCCCAGTTGACCCTCGGATCCAATGGTAAGATGAGCTGACAAAGAGGAATCCCTTCATCCTTCTTCTGCTTGTGACATACCCGTGTGGAGAGAAGTGTTGTCCTTCCTCAAACTCCCCCCAAGCTTAATAATAGTTCCCTTTCCATCCACCTCAAATCAATATTTGTAACTACCATAAATTATTCATGATGAAACTACCGTAGTCAAAAATTGTTCAAAATGAAATTTCTCATTTCTCCTCACCAAAGTGCATCCCAGTAAGTGAGAGTGGAGTGAGCCGTATCTGAGAAGTCGAATGCCTCCGGCTCCCGCAGCGATGCATCCTCCTATCTACAGTACCTTCACCAATATTCCTCATACCAGGAGGGGGGGGGGGTCAAAAGTTGAGAGAGACCCCAGGAGTTGTCGCATTATTCGCAATCGAAAATACCATAGTCAAGATACCGTAGGTTACGGTATTATAATCTTTTTTGAAATCGATTCAGGAATTTTGAAAAAAAACTGTTTGACCCATGGAACTGAGTTAAAGTACTGGGAGTTTTTTTGATAATGCGATAACTCCCAAGTTGATATACCGACTCCCAAACGGATCGCTCGTTGGGAAATTTTATTGCCCATTTGGCTTTGTCACACCCCTCGTACAGTTTACCTGACAGCTCCCCTTCGCTCCAAGATCTAGGGGCATCATGAATCCCTTCTCAGCCAATAGATAATCCGCGTCCGCAAGAATGATTCCTGCATCTAGTGTTAAGACTCCTGCAAGTAATAAGCTGAGTCATGGTATCGAATCAGTCGATGATACCAGAAGATTCTTCAAGATGAAAATTATTATTGATTCGACTGGTAGATAGAATAATCTCGTCGAATAGTGGAGTTGCGCCACCGACAAGCCCAGTATTGCCTGCCTTTTCATTCATGACGAGTAGATAAGGGTAGGAAGGGGCTACCGTACCTGGACTACGACTGCGATTCTCTTCTCTGCGCAATACTTTAGTATAGTGGAAGTCTCTTCAGTCGAAGAGGGAATGAGAACACATTTACTACTTCCTGTTTGAAGATTCTCATTTAATAATCCGACCCGTTTTATGCCTTTCATCTGTTTAGTCCAATCACAAGTGTAGTTATCGATATCCTTTGTTTTTACATAGCTGCTTCCAACAGTCCTCTCGAAGAATGAAAGATCAGAAGATGATATTTTGGCGAAATTTCCTCGAGTGAGAGAAGTCGTGGCAGAACGGATAAGAGATGACCTCATCTACAAATTTTAAGGATACAAATCAAAAGTGAGACTCAAGTAGATATTCTGCCCGGAATCTATCCGAATCCCTTAATGTATGATGCGATGTGTGAGATTGAGTTATGTTTATCATTGACAACATTCGACAGGAACCGTAACGAGATGAGTGGAAGGGAGAGGTCAGTTGTAATCTTCGAGGACGTCGTCCAAATGTTCGTTGTGCACTTTGACATTCGTTCTTCTCTTCGCTTGTTTTCTCTTGGGAGGACCAGCCAGATTCTTCTTCGGTGCGAGATCTCGCATTGTGTCGATTCCTCAATTGCTACCAACTGACTCACCACACTTTTTCTTCACAAGACAAAAGAAATCTACAGTAATCGGAAATAAGATGAACGAGGAAAAGGCCATAGGTTGACTCACCATGCTTCACGAGATATTCCTCTATTTTCTTCTCATCCAAATGATCAACAGAAACCATCCTCCATATTGATTTGAAATCTGGAATCGTGAAATGAATTGAAAAGAAAAGGGAGTGAAACCTTCATCGACTTCGAAGTTTGTGCTGGGATCATTCCAGAAGATGACCTTGTCCTTTCGTTTGTTCACTTGAGTAGGAATGACAATCACCTCACCCGCAAGACCCTTATGAGTAATGTATTAATTGAATAATTAGAGTGCGAGACTCACTTCGAGAGTTTTCTCTGCGTTGGGGATGCATTCGGAGAGATCAGAAAGGAGAATTCCTCCTCGACCATCTTGATGCTGCTTGACCAACACCTAGAATGAGTTCATCTGGAGAATGAAGACTTCCCTCATTTACCTTGATGAGACTGGTCCTTCCCTTGATGGGATAGGGTGGCTTGAAAATGAACTTGGAGTCGTCGACCACCGTGAGACGAGGGTTCTTAGGAAGAGCCTGGAAGGGAGAGTGATCAGCTGATCAAGGAGATCTCCCACCTCTCTCAGCCATTGCTCACTCTTCTTACTCAAATCGAAGACTTGGATCTCCTCGAGAATCTCATTGAGACTCAGACCCCAATCACTGCTTATGTTACTCAGACGACGCTTCTGAATTAGCATTTATATGAGATTACACGGACAAGTATTCACAGACCTTCATGTAATCGACTATCTTTGCCATCGTAGAGAAATTAGCAGAATTGGCGATGGCATTGCTGGCACTAGAGAAGTCGACTTCCACTGAGAAAGGGAAAACTAATCGACGTCAGAACGAAAAGAAAATATTTCCCTTACAATTATCGAGAACCTTTCCTCCGGTATCCTCAGTCTTGTGCGAAGACTTCTTTTTTTTCTTCTTTTTAACCTGGAAAGGACAAAAATAAATACAGAAGAAATAATAAATGAAATTAGTTCATTTGACGGGGCTCCTATCTATAATCCAGTAAAAAAATGCAAACGAAACACGTGACCACTCACTTGTTCCGAGTCATATGTGCTGTATTCTGGTTGTGGTCGGATCTGGACAGCACTCGTAGTCGAGGCGGCCTTCATAAAGGCCGCCTTCGACTTCAGAAGTGAGGCATCCATATTTATTGGCGAAACTACCTGAAAAATGGAATTGTTGCATTTAAAGAAATTCCTTGATTAGCATTTACAATGATAATGCACTACTGTGACAATGATAATAATGAAGATAATGATGATATATTCCTAATAACGAAAACACAAGTGGAAAAGAGAAAATAGCTAAACTAAACTAATTTTCTGTAGAAGTCGGAAGACAGGTATCATTTGTACCTCATACAGAGGCGGGCTGATAATGAAGCCCGTATTACAACATAGCCAAAACTTCCTTTTTGAAGGAACTTATAACCGACTAGTGTGAGTAGCACAGAAAAGAAAAGAAAAAGAAACCTCGATTTGTCTCGCGAGCTCGCGACTCTTTCGAGCTCGACGCCATCTTGCCAAATTTACCATGTGAATTGTGAACTGACTATATTCGTGAATTGAGTATAGATCGTCTTCACCATTTATAGTTTTTATTTTCCAATAATATATCACTACTACTACTACGTACCAAATTAAAATTGTACAGATGTAAATAACCTTATTTTAAAATATATGCTCGATCCTCATGCAATTACAGTATTTGTAATTACAGTATGTATGACTGATAAGTATCGACATTTCAAAAATCAACAAAATCACCATGTTATTCCAACAGCATTTACAACCCTCGTTTTGCTTTCTAATTTATGCGCTTTTTTGTTCCAACTGTGTATTACAGGTTTATGTTCACTCCGGATTCTGAATGGAGATGTAAAGAAGATTTGAAAGTGATTCTAATAGCCAAGCAAGGAAAACTTTCAAGATCACTAGCTTACAAGTATGCTGTGATTTCTTCATCCCCACTTTATGTATCAAATGTTTTCAGATTCTTTCAGCGATTCGGAAAGGTAGTTGACTGTTATACTCTCAACCGTGACACAATTGCATGTGGGGTCTACGAGACTGAAGAGAACGCTGAAGAGGCCAGTTCACCATAATTTTTGTTTCTGAAACATTTAGTGGGACTTCTTTACTTTAGGGGGTAACACCATTTCTCCCCCTCCGACCCCCTGAGTAGGGACTCTCGTCGGACAGATGCTGGCTGCACGCACCTTCATGTGCATATCGCCGGCCTAAGCCGTCTTTAGCCTAAGCGGTAAGCAACGATTGGGTCTCCCAGCTTCGCGGGGAGACCCTATCGTTGCTTACAGGGCTCCCCGCTTCGCGGGTCGCCATTATAGGGAGGGAAGGATAGATGTGTAGAGTAAGGTATATGCTTGTGACATGTAAGTTGTTTACTAGGGCGTGGAAGTAGTTGTTTATGTGTGTGTGAGCGCATGAGAGGGAAGGGTTAGGGAGTGAGAGGCTGAGTGTCAGAGACGAAGAGGGGAGTGGGCGGAGTTACCCCCTAAAGTAAAGACGTGCCCATTTAGTTATATTTTCAGGCTCTCAAAGCTCGAGAAATTGTTATTAATGGTATGTATTGTGATGTTACGACATTCAAATCTGGAAATCGTAAGGTATATCATAACGTGATGTGGCATTCACAGATCTCCTCCATGTTCATATTTTATTTAACATAATCACCAGATCTTCTTGAATCCACCCAATCTTCCCAATGGTGCCCTTCGAGAGTACTTCGATTCTAACTATGGAACTGTCCTTCGAGTGGAGACCCTTGACAATGGAACCTGCTTCATCCTCTTTCAGGTACTGTCTCCATGTAGTCTGAATCAGGAATGAGTAATTGCAGAAGGTGGATGCAGCTGTTGCATGCCGCGGAAAGACTCACCGTATCAAGGGTTGTAATATATTCGCTAGACCGGGCTGTACACCGGGAACGAAACATACTCCAGATAGGTCTTCCATGTACCGGGTTACCTCGAGGTATGCAATTGTATCAAATATGTGCAGGAATTGCTGATGAGTTTTATTAAATAAGCCGCGAGGCCCTATCTACGGCCGTAAAACCGGGGAGTTTATTATAAAATGGAGACTAAAACTTTCCATAGTTCATATTCTGATAGGTCCTACGTAGGACCCAACAACAGGACGCGTCTTGGTGATCCCAGCACTCATGCTCACCAGTTGTTGTATCCATTCTTAACGGACAGCTTCAACAAAAAAATATGTTCTATCTTAAAGTTACCGGACGAGGACGAAATTGACCCCCTATTTTTTGTCCTCCATCGAATAGCCGATGGCTGAATTAGTTGAGAATGAATATTCAAAAATACTAAAAATCAATAATAGTCTCAAGGGAAAGCCGGAAATGATCATCGTAATCCCGCGCTCTCTCATTTTTGCATACTCTCTCGTACACGCGACGAGATCAGGGTTTCGTCCTCGTCCGGTAACTTTAAAATATGCTCTAAAATTAACTAAATTTAGCATCACTTTCTTGGCATAAGGTTCTCCTGTTTTATAGAATGCCTTGATTTTCAATAACTGTTCAGATGCACTGCATATAATAGGCAGTACGTTCCTAAGCAACTCAACAAGGAGTCTGTATTCTCTACTGTTCCCAATATAAGTAAAAAGTGTATGTGTAGTATCAATGTGTGATTGCAATAATGGATGGATTAAGCCCCGCATGGATCATCTTCTCCCTCGTTCATCACTTATCGTTCTCCTCCATCAATTGCATCTCCATTTGCATCCTCATCTTCAAGCGAGAGCTCCACCAACTCATCTCCGGATCGACCAACTAAATCGGTATGTTTTTATTAATGAAAGGCCACCCCTTCTAATCTTCAGCCTGACTCCCCTTTCCTCGATACTCCGATATACTACGATTTATTAGACGACATGAAAGGTAACACATCAAACAATGAAATTTGGAAAGAGCATGGTTCTTTTCAGACCTCTCATTCAACGAGAACGTTGTAAAGAAAAGGAAAAGGAATGAGATGGAGGAATCAGTAATCGAATGGCGGAGAACTACGGTACTTCCCCATTTTTAGAATTATTATTCTACTCATAAAGCACTTATAAATGTAATATATATAATATTGCATTATGAGGTGAGGATGGAATTGAGTAGTAGTTAGGATTGTATGAGTCATTGCGCACATTTATGACGAAAAATGAATTCATAATCATAAAAATGGAATACACCTGTAATATATGCCTGGAGCATATTTATGAATTCTGTGTTGTGTAGGATACATCTCCGAGGGTGACGTGCACTGTTGATGAGGTGTGGGAGACGAAGAGAAAGGAACTGAACCTCCCTCCCACCGATCCCTGTGCTCACTACGCACTGGATAAGGAGGGATTCCCCCTTCATCACAACGGGGAATATGTAAGCATCTTCTGACTATTCCCATCAAGGATCCTTCCAGGTCCATTCC
The DNA here is from genome assembly GCA_036245805.1 of Pristionchus mayeri. Lineage (NCBI taxonomy): Eukaryota > Metazoa > Nematoda > Chromadorea > Rhabditida > Neodiplogasteridae > Pristionchus > Pristionchus mayeri. The sequence continues at coordinate 21,594,250 of BTRK01000002.1, read as the reverse complement.
ATTCTCAAAGATGGTCGATACAGAATTAAAGATAATAATCGCGTGTCATTCAACATGGAGAAGACGAGTGTACAGATGTTCCATCGCGCTGACTATGAATATGCCTTCTTCGGTCCGAGAAACGCGGTACCAGGGAGGTAAGGTACATAACTCGGTCGATAGAATGGAATCTTATCTCCAGTGGATTGATTGAATACGATGATGATGAAGTAGAAGGATGGGGAGATGAGGAAGTAGAGACGACGAAGGTCCCATCTAGAGGTAGTGGTCAAATGAAGTATGGAGATGAATTAATGAATGAACAGGAGGATTCCCTCGTGATCTCAAGTGGCCCTTTGACTTCCCATCCAAACCAAACCACTTCCCTCTCATGGAAAAGTGCGAATTCGAGAACGAAATATCACTCGAATTCGGAAGTGAGTTCGCTTTCTTCCTCATACGTTATTGGGCAATTAACTAGAGTTGGCAACATGTCGATTTCTCATTGCCACTTTTCAATCCCCTTCAAATGGTGCGCATAGATTCGGAGTTTCGGAGAGTGATGGTAGAATGGTGTGGTTGTAGGTGTGGTTCGTTACCTCCACCATCTGGAAGCTCGATGGAAGAACACGAAACAGCACAACTTCCTCGCTGATTTCGCTCCTTTTCTCAAGGTCAGTCACGTCATTCTAGTCCTATTCAGCATTTAAAAAAGGGTTCCCACGAGTCTCGCGGACAACAAACTGGCACCATGGGGTTATAGAGGGCGCTTTTCCGATCAGAAATCACTTGGTTTCATGTTAAATAAATGTCTACAAGTTGCAAAATTAATTTCTAAAGTTCATTGAAAATGCAGGCAAATTTGAAAATACTGTAGCCATTCAAGCCATTGATTGAGAAAAATGCCGCTGGATTAGGAAAAGACGGAACTTCGAGATGCACGCTGCATTACACCACGTTCCTTAGCATCGATTTTCTTCGTTATTATTGAGCTTAATGGATTTGTAATATGAAAATATGGATTGTGCGATCGAGTTTAATGTAATTTACATAAAGATATAGTCGAATTAGGCAAATAGTGCGTTGTGCAGAATTTAGGAAAACCACCGTACAGTACTCAGCATGCAGTACAGTCGTTGTGAGAGTCCATGATTCTGTTTCATGGTAACCCTTTTTTAACCATCTTGCCATTTCGTTTACTATCTAATGCGCCGTAATCGTGTTCAATTACGAACGGCTGCATCAAAATTAAATAATAACAGAAAAAAAACGAAATGAATTCGTGCCATTCATATAATATTTTACAGTCCGAATGCTTCGTTTGCTCCACTAAACTGGAAGGAGCAAGGACACAGTTCGAGCATATTTTCTCCAGACCACACCTGCTAAATGTTTGTTCTCATTGTTTTAAATGTCTACTTTGATATTCGAGAGGAGCACGAGGGCTGAAGTACGAAAAGTCAGGAAGGATAGGGCGGGGGATACTGTAGTATATCGTCTCCCCATTTCTGCTCTCGACAGTCAAAGGAAGAGTATTCTAAAAATGAATGTAATTTTTAAGCTGAATCGTCAAAAAGTGAAATATTCCCCCTCGGATTTCACTTTTTGGCACAATCTACTTTTGCGGAATTACGACACGGGGAGGAGCAGGAGATGATCACTCCACTTCCAGTCAGTCCACACTACAGTAGCCTTAGCTGTCATTTTGGTTTGTTGCTACATTTTTGTATTTCTGTGCCATTTCGAATCACTTAAGATTGTTTATGGAAAGTTGAAAGAAACGTTTATTACTTAGCTCGGATTAGACATGTATTGCAAATATCTTGGAGATAAAGAGAGTTGACCTAATCTACTTGAATAAGTTCATCTTCGGCGTCGCTTTCCCCGTTGAAGAATTCCGCAACTGACTCTCTGAACGTTTGTTATCATTTGAATGATTGTATCGAGATTCCCTTCTTCTAATCCATCCCGATTATAATTGGTCAATAATGTAGCGTACCTTTCGACGGGCGTATTTACAGAAGTACTCTCTCCCATCAATGAGTTATTAATATCTAAAATTCAATGTCCAGTGGTTAAAGAGGAAATAATATCTGACCTGAGAAAGATGTTGTAGTAGTCTGAATAAGAATAGGATTCTGCCGACAGAACGGACCGGGGTGAAAGGGAAGGATGGATGATACGGAACGAGTCATGGCATTACTCCATCGGACTTCATGTTTGATCGATGCCGTTGAATAGAGGGGATCAGAGTGAGTGGGATTGAGAGGACGACAGATTTTGATAGGATCGCAACGAGGTACAGAGGGAGGAAGAACGGCGAAACTGAACTTGTAACGGCGGTTATCGATGAAATCCGATGGAGTAGGTGGAGGAGCTCAATCACAGAAGTAAGGAATGAAGATAATAATATAAATATACTGGGCCGTTCAACTTTGCATATACGGAGAGGTCTGTCCTTCGAGGACAATGAGAGTAGGGAAGGGTGGTGATTGAGCACTGATCGACGTCCATTAACTCGTTTTGGCGCTGGAGTATCCTTCGGTGGTGGAGCTGAGAAGGTCAGAAATATTGGTCGTGGAGAGAGAGACAAGAGAGACCAACCTCGTCGTTTAAGTTCTTCCATCGCGATCTCAGCGCGAATTTTCATTAAAAACTCATCGAGAGTATCATCGAACGTTGTACGAGGATTAATATCAGAGTTAGTAGGTTCCGTATCAGACGTTCGCACTGTAAAACAGTCGCTTGAAGTGATAGGAAAGCGTTAAAAAAGTAAGATACCTTCACAATTCGCCCCAACTATTGGAACATCCAATTCTAGAGGACAATTCAACAAATCCATCGACTGTACCTTTGATACAAATATGCAAAACAAAAGAGAATCACAATGGCCTAGAACACTAAAATATGTAAATTGAAGTATTGATTCCCTACTTTGCCATGCCTGAATTTCGATACAGTGTCCTGTAAATTACGGTGAACATTGATATTGATGAACATCATCTTAGTTTTCGGATTTTCTCTAGCTATTTTCAACTTGATTTCCATGTAAATTTTCTAATCCAATTTTGTTATCTCTATTTTGTCTCATCTACGATTCTTCATTCATTTCCACCCATTTCACAATGTCCGAGCGGCAATTCTCGCTAAATTCTCTACTAGAACGTCTTGTTCGTTGCTTCAACTCTTCTCTGTTTTTTTACTCATTTTTATTTCTAGTCAACGCACACTGCTTGGGAATTCGAAGATCGTGAAATCGAAGATGTTCTTACTGGAAAATCGCTGCGTCCGTTCCCGTCTGTCAGGAACGAAGAACATCTTCTATCTGGAGCTCCCGTAGAGATTAAATCGAGTCCTGTTCTCCCCCCATCGACTCCCTTCCAAGTCGACCTCCTCATAGAGGGAAAGGATGTAATCATTTTTGCCAATGTTCTATCCATAAAATTGATGTCAGGCAAAGGAAGAATCTGGGAGCAACAGACAAGCGAACTGCTGGAAGTTTGGAATGGGACTGGGGGATGTCACTCTCTCAGTGAAACTACAGGAGGAGAATGTATGCATCAATGAGATTTGCAGTGTTTAATCCTCTTTGTTGAGGGTTGTCGTCAGCTGCGAGTGTGTGCCGTGGGATGCCCCGATTCTGAATGGGGGATAACCACTCAGATGAGAGTGCGAGCAGGAATTGGAGAGGAGAACATGAAAGTTGTCGACAGGGTACGTCATTGTCTCCTCGATAGAATGATAGCTGAACTAAGGATGTGTTCGACTTCGCTCGCTATCGTCAGCTAATCATCTTCCATCTCCACCACGACATTCGTTCCGTCAAGTTCGAGATGCGATTCATCAACTCAGTCAGTAGAACCATTATAGTTAAAAGTTACGGTTATTCATAATATTTAATTAAGTTTTTCCGTCGTCATCCCTCGTTCGACGAAGGTGACGTCATCATTCGATTTGCCGATGGTTCTACTCTTCGAACGTGGAAGGCTCTTCTCTCGCAAGCTTCTCCCTATATGGGTACGTTGTCTTCAGATTGGAGAAAAGAGTGTGGAATTGCAGCTCTGAAGATGCGAGAGACGGAAGACGATGGAATTGTCGACGTTTCTCCATTCGATCGATCCGCATTCGTCGAATTGCTTCTCCAGCTCTATCCCACTGAACGACCCATCTGGGCCAAGTATGCTCACTTGAGAGCTTAGGGTGAAGGTGATTGCAGTTTCAAGCCTCTGGCGGCAGCGGCAGTCTCATTCGATGTGCGAGATGTCATCGTGAGACTATCCGACCATCTCGTCAACTATCGCAAGGTGAGAGCATGAACGAGTACATTGATGATTGAGATGATGTGATGTGTACTCTTGAGATTGCCCTGTACCGTAGACTGGAAGACGCGGCTCGACTGAATCTCTACCCTGCAGTGGCATGCATGGTGGAAGAGGCGGCGAGAACGAACATGTGGACTGCGTAGGGAGTACTGTATGCACTCAGACTAATGCAGTTTCAGCATGATTCACAATGGATATGATCCGGTGCAGTCGATGGGAGAGCACGTGTACACTCATGTTGTCTGTCCCTCCATCGTCAGGGTGAATTGAGAAGGGGAAGTGTGGTGGATGTCCCCCTCTTGAAGGCCAAGTTCGCCCAGTCGTTGTTGCCTCCTCTTCCTCTGGCTAAGAGCGAGATGAAGGCTGAGGATCTTCTGAGTGATTCGGCAGCCAAGGATCCACTCAATCAGTGCATTCTCCTCATGGGGACGCCCTTCTACGTCAATCGGTGGGTGAAGGAAGGAGAAGTTGAGTACTCTGATTCAGAGGAATCCTGCGTACTCACACTGGGGGATCGTTCCCCGTGAATTCACTCGGTCAACTGGTGGTTCCTCTTCCTAAAGACGTCTTCCTCATGTGCAAGAAGATGAATATCCCAGTGGGAAAGGTTGTTCTTCTCTCTCAATCCCTCGATCCATCTCCATTGAGGTGTTCCTCGAGTTGCTCTTCTCTCTCTATCCCTCTGGTTCGGATGTATCCGCTGCACTCATCAGGTTCTCTCTTTCTTTCTTCTCAAATGTGAAATTTCATTTAGACCCGCACTCGCATACGCTTTCCATCTGAGACTCAAGTACGCAGTTGAGAAGTTGGAGCAGGTATCGCATCCGCACAGTTCAGCCATTCATGTATTCCTGTTGAGGCTCTTATCTCCGAACCAGTGACGAATGCTGGTCAGCTCATCGATCATCTATCGCTCGCCGAGAAGTATCGATTGACCAATTTACTTCGAACGACTGCAGTGAGAGCAGAGGGAAGGTGAGAGAGAGGGGGGGGGAGACGATGGGTATCTTGTTTCAGTTGCTACGATATGATGAAGGAGGCTGTGGTGCGACAAGAGTTCGCTGCTTTGTCTCTCGCGTGAGTCATTGACATGGATTCTTATCAGTGAGAACTCGATTGTAGTACTCGTCGACCAGTTCTCGATCGGATGTGTTCGGGATGGGCCCATGGATGGCCGATGCTTGCGAATCGGTATCACGGGAGGGGGACAAGGGAAGAGTCAGAATCTGCAGTTCTCCGACTGACAAGATGGAGCGTAGTCTGGCTCCTTCTGGAGGAGGCCCTCCCAAACCAGAGTCTGATTGTGCCACCTTCCGATCCATCGAGTCTAATCTGGTATTCGAAGAGATGGATAGACTGTCGGTAGAGGGATGAAGAGTCGATCGAGTTACAATGAGAATAAGAAGACAATCACCCAATCCCCACCCATTCTCAAATTAGTTATCCCATTCTTAAATAAAATTGTTCTTCTAGAATTCACTCAAATCGTTGTGAACAACATTAATTATAGTGGAGGTTGCAGGGAGAAGTCAATATCTAAGTAGATCCTATTTTACCTCCACCGCTTGAGATGGGAAGGGGTCGTTGATCTACTACTCTGTCTCTCCCTCATCGATTTATTTCCTCCAGTCTATGCTATTCCCTCGTCTATCTAATCCCTATTCCCTTCCAGAATGGGTGTTCCTCCTCCCCCTCCAGAGTACTCGTCAATAGTCCGTCCCTCTGCCCCTTCCATCGACAGTCCTCCTCAACCTCCCCCTCCCAACCCTGCACCTATGGCTTTCCCGGTAAGAGAATGCACGCATCGATAGTAATATGTAGCAGGCCCCTTCGACTATCCCCATGGCTCCTCCTGTCTATACTCAGCCAGTGATGGTCCCGTACGGAGTGCCCGTCCAAGCCTCTGCACCTCCCCCAGGTACTGTATTCTTATGATCCTAAAAATGTACAGCTACTCGTGTTTGCAGTCACAAACATCGTAATCCACACAGGGGGAGGAGGATCAGGACAGGAAGGTACTCTTTGAGTCCTAGCGAGAGAGAGAGAGAGAGAGAGATGTTGTTGAGGTGGACAGAAGGCGTCTCCCCTCCTCTGTCCCAAGTGCAAGCAGGTATCACAACCATCAACTCATGAATATCAACTCGATTTAGGGGGTACTCATCAAGCAGAGAAATTCGTGTATCAAGGTGAGTGCAGCGAATACGGTATATGTGAGAAGACTATTGATTGATTGAGGTGACTATCATCGTTCTGGTTGTGATTACCTTCCCCTTCGGTCTCCTCTTCCTCCCTTTCCTCTGCTGCATATGGCAGAAAAAGTATTATATTCATTCAACTAGCTTAGTCTGACTGTATTGCCGAGACTCGTTGATGGCTGCTCTGTCTTCACACCTTGTTTATCCCCACATATTTGTTTGGATGGATTAGGCGATGATCTCGTTTCGTTTGAGGTGTCCATTGTGTCTCCGAGTCTCTGGATCTCCGATCGGAATGAAGAACAGCAGATGAATTGAAGGGAATCCGTAAAGAAGATTTCATCACATTTGTATCTACTCATTAATGATGATCATTCATAATACATTTCAAGCTGCTCATTTGTACAATTGTAGGACTGATAACTAACTCTGATAAAGTTTTAAGTTAACTATATCATTTAATTAAATTGAATTTTCCGGGTTTCGCATCCCGAGCAAATATTTTCACCATTTCCTCCTTTAGAATATAATCACTAGTCATATTCTACTCAATTGTGAGTGTTCCATCTGAAGGTGGTTGTGTTTCAGTCACCTTTGATGTTGTCCGTCCTTCCCTCTCAGGGTCGTCCTTCCCTGGGAGGTCACTCCGACCTCGTCCCTTTAACTTGTAACCTTCTCCCCTCTCGAGCAAGGTTCATTGTGTGCGCCTAGATGAGGGGAAGGTCGTGCAGTGAAGGAGTGGGGGTCATTGAATAGAGATGAATCCTGTCATGGTGTGTCATGTTTTCTTGAGTACACAAGTGCTCAGCTGGCCGCCGCCGCGCCGTGGAATGGTTGGTTTTTTTTAGAAATGGTAAGTAGTACCTATTCAACATCAGAGATGGGAAATAGTTTCTACCATAAATACGGTCAAAATATTGATTGATTTGATTCTATGTACAACGTTGTACAACATATATGGGCGTGACATATGTTGCTAACTCGTAGATGCTAACCCGTCAATCTTATTCGCATGTGAAATATGATAGGCACGCATGTGATATTTTGGCTGGAAACTCGAATTTGAAATTAGTCAGTTATCGATACCCTCGTTACGTAACGTATAGGGTCCACCGCGTGAAATTGAAAATTAGATAAAAAAATTATTTGTTATTTGCATTAAGGCAGTCGGCGATGCAGAATTCATATTCTACACTCAAATCGTGATCAAAATTAGAACTCATCGAGCATTTACGCTCAAATCTAAACCCCGCCCCTCGTGGTGTATGCTGAGCCGCGCGCATGAATGTTCACGCGTGCGGCTTCAGTTCTCTGTGTTTATATATTTTCTGAACAATGTTTTCTGATGTTCGGTCGAGTAATCAGTTTATTTTGCTTAGAATTGTTAACACTTTCGTTTTTGTTGTTTTTGTACACATTTGCTAGTTTCAGATGGGTATCGACATCAACCACAAGCAAGATAAAGGTAGTCCTGGGCCAACTACAACGAGATCGTGCTCAGACGCCTGTTCATGTCACGCAAGAACCGTCGGAGATGAAGTAATCACCATCGACCAGCTCGCAACTCGTGTGCCCTAGGGAGAGAACACCCTCTTCATCAAGGTGCGTGAAGTTATTCATTCAAAGAAAATTAATGCTAGTATAGAAATATCTAAACCATATGTGTATTCTATTTGTGCTTTAGGGTCTCCGCAAGGCTCGCGAGGCCGAGCGACACTCGCATGGCAAGCCCTTCGTCCGTTCCAAGGGACGCAAGTTCGAGCGCGCCAGAGGAAGAAGAAAGTGTATCGGCTAAAAGGCATTTTATGTCTGTGTTGTGTAGGTCATTTTCGAGTTAAAAAGTTATAAATGTAAAGTAAAGGTGTTTTTGACCAATTATGTGTCAATACACTAATATAGGTTAGTGTGTCCTGATTTTATGCGATTTTCGATAGTCGATCTAAGACTAAATATTTATGATATGTCATTGCAAATCCGGAATTCAATGAGGTAGCCTTAAGTTTTAGTTGGTATTGTTTTAGTTTTAGTTGGTATTGTAGAGTTTCGGAAAGTAATTGAATCTACGTAGATAGGAGCGTGATAAGATGCACGAACGAAAGAGTAGAATGTTCAATTATTTATATTAAAACCATGGAGATTGCAAGGGGGAGGGGGGAGGTAAATACTTCGGTATAATTAGTAATTAGTTACAATAGAGTAAAGGTTTGTTTTCCAGATTTTAACACGGACTTCAAGGGGGTTAGAAGGAATAATTTGGAGGGGACAACTTCGATAGGAAACGACAAAAATAATATGCTCTTGACATTTTAATCTAGTATATTACAACAGAAATGGCGCTATTCGGGGGGTCTCCGCCACATCAATCTAATAGTGTGTTATGTTGTATTTCATTATGCATTTTCCTTCATGTCCTCAATCATCTCGCAATCAGATCGGTCTGTATCCATCAATGCACCACCCTCTTCTTTCACAATAGGCACTACTGGGCTGACTCGCTTGCGAATGTCTCCATTCATGAGATCACTCTTATACCACTCTTCCGTCCAAATCATCTTTTTGTTGGATCCGCACTCGTATTGCACTAGTGCATATGGAGTTCCGAGCTTGGATGTTTTCATAACAGAAAGAATTTGGAATGAATAGGGAATGTTATCCAGAATATGGACATATTCGCCGACCACTTTCGCCGCGTCTTGACCACTGAATACATTCAAATCAATTTTCGAGTCGTGGTCGATCGCTCTCTTCACTTTCTCAATCAACTCATCCTTAGATAGTGCAATCGAGTTTTTGCTCGTAGTAAAACTCTTTGTACCGTAAGCAGCTTGATTCAATATTCGCTTTCGAACACGCAATTGAATCTTCATAGATTCACGCACTTTTTCATCAGTTGATCCTCGGGCAAGAAATGCATCGAGGTCAGCTCTTGTAGGGAAGTATCCACCACTACTGTATAAGTCTTCAAAAAGCTTCTCCGAGGCAGTTTGAATATGAGCAGAACTTGAGTGCTCAATTTTCAAATCCTCATTCATCTTATCATTAACTTTTTCGAGAATTTCTCGTTCTGCCTGTTTCGCCTCCTTCTCAAGAATCGGAGCGAGGGCAGTGCATTCATCCATCACTGTTTCCTGCAGTTTCTCAGGCATTGAGTTAAACCACTGCATCACTCGGTTCTTTCGTAGCATAATTTCAGTGCCTACTCTAGACATCCTAGTGTGTAGAGCTCTCTTCAGGACGTAATCCAAATCACCAAATGCTGCCTCTACGGGAACATTGGTGCATGGTGTTCCAGAGAATGCAATGCGAGTGCATGTCGCTTGTGCTCCGGTCGAGACGCACAGTGAGTAGTATTCTCCACCCTTGAGGAATGGAGCGAAAACACGCCGGAGGAATGGACCCGTAACCATCATCGCCATTTTCGCTACCTCAATGGCCAATGGTGAAGATGGGCACTTCACAACGAAGGAAGTGTCGGGGTTGTCCAGATGGAATATGTCCTCCGATGTGAATGCACTCAAATCTGGCGGGGTACCTCCAAAGAGTAATTGGGGATTGTTCGTTCTTGAATCAGTCCAAGTCAGCAGCTCTCCGATAATCTTCGGAAAATCAAATACATGAATTTTTCAATTGCCAATTGCCGTTTTCCTTGTGTTCAGTGTGTATCGTCCACCCTCTTTGGTCACGATAGTATTTGAATTGCGAATACCATTCGTATTCTCATTCATGACATCCTCCTCTTCCCTCACACAGACTCGTTTGTTCAACAAACGCATCTCCCTCCGTAGTTTCTTTACTTGGGACTTTGATTGGGAAAGCTGCGACTGAGCCTCCTTCCATTCACTCTCAGTATCATCCAGTTTCCTTTTGAGCGATGAGATCTGTTTGCCTTTAGATCTGTTCATTCGCCTTTCTTGCAGCAGATCTCTCCACAACCGATCTCTCGACTCTCACACGTTTCAGGTTCATCTTATCTATATTTGGAGTGGTCTTCCCCATGGAAATCACTCGCGAGTGAGTGCCGATAGGCCCTTGCGAAAGGAAAGGAAGTGCATTAAAAGATGCATTCGAGACTGAGGGCGTGAAGACCGGGGATGGGAAGGAAATGCGGTCTGAGTTTGGAAAAGTGATTGTATGTGGCGGAGATGGGCATGATGGGAGCGAGGAATGGGGGGGGGGGGGGAGTATTGTATGATGAATGAGGAGAAAGGGATGAGGGGGTGGAAGTTTTGTCATAGGAGGAAGAGGAAATGAAAGGGCTATGGGGCAATTTACAAGGAATATTCAATAGGAATTCGGGTGGCTTACTAATTTCACGTATAGAAATTCGGGTAGAATAATCGAAGGAATCTTTCTTCTTATTAAGTTGTGCTTGCCTCTCAATATTTGTCCATCTCCTCACAACATTGAATAACTTCTTTCGATCGATAGAAATATGCGGTGGCAGGGCGCTGAAGTACCTTCATTACTCAATGAAAATAGACGATCTTTCTCTGATTTTTTTATCAATTTGCATTAAGATTAGTTATTAATGTTCGATAAGAAATCTACTACCAACCGCGTTGCAAGTGAATAGATTGAGGTTGCACTGGACTTTGCCTCAGCATCCAGATACAGTAGCTAGAATATCAGTATTGTGCATGGTGAACAGTGTTTCAAAACAGTGCATAGTGGTTAAGCAATATACATATAATTGTTCCGTACCTCTCCCACGGAAATTGATTTCCCATCGAATGACTGTTTATTCGTTGATAGACGAGCAACTCGATGATTCCCTTTGTCTGGCACAATCTTGTTTCGTGAGACCTGATTAAATGAGAACTACCCAAAAAAATACTAGCAGAGGAAATAGAACAATTGCTCTCCTCGATTTGTCCCCACTCTCGTTTATCTACCGTATTCATTCCAGGAACCTAAGTGAAAACAGTGGGATAAAGAGGACAGTGAGAGAAAATCTTCAATGATCAGTGGAAATGTAAAAGAAGTTCAACTCCAGAGGAGATTTTGTACCTGAGTTTCTGGCTGCTCCATCCTCTCTTTCATTCGATCACTCTCACTTTCATCTACCGTAATCGCTTCGGGAGAGGGAATCTGAAGGAGTAGAGTGTGTTACTACAGATGAACGGTGCCCTTTTCATTCGACTCTGTACCTGGGAATCTAGTTGCTCCCTCCTTTCCTCCATCTCCATTCCTTCACTCTCATTGTAATCTACCGTAATCGCTTCGGGAGAGGGAATCTGAAGGAGTAGAGTGTGTTACTACAGATGAACGGCGCCCTTTTCATTCGACTCTGTACCTGGGAATCTAGTTGCTCCCTCCTTTCCTCCATCTCCATTCCTTCACTCTCACTGTCATCTACCGTAATCTCTTCGGGAGAGGTCACCTGAATGAGCAGCATGGGTTACTACAAAGGTTACTGTGAACTATTCATTCCATTCTATACCTGAAGTTCTGACTTCTCCATCTTCATTAGATCATTCTCTCTTCGATCTATCGTAATCGCTTCGTGTCGGGCCACCTGAGTGAGTTGAGTGGGTTACGATAGCAATTCGGAGTATTGATCGCCCAATGTATTCATTGAACTGAAAACTTGTCAATGAATTTTATTATTTCTCCGAATTTAGCACTTGTTCGGAAGGATAATCATGTTCAGGGATGAGAGATTTTGATTGAAAAGGGCTTCTGTACGGTGAAATATTCAATCGATTTTTGTACCTGAGAAGACTCCTCCCTTTCATCCATTTTCATACGATCACTTGCGCCATGGCCTATCGAACTTGTTTTGGGAGGAGGCGTCTAAGTGAGTCTTACTGTAGCAGGATATCGTTCTCTAACCTTTGGAAATATCTGGTATGTTGATGGAGAGGGCAAGGAGGGGAAATCATCTTCACAGAACAAGCGAATTTGCTGTAAACGAGGTTCTAATCCCGAGGAGTACGGTAAAGGGAGTATTTCAATTGAAATATTACCTGAGAAGACTCCCTACTTGTCCCAATCGACTGATCAGTGGCAGCTTGATCTACGGTGCTTCGGGAGGATGCCTAAGTAAGTCAACAGAAATTTATTCACTACTTTATTCCTTCATTTTACAAGAAACATAATTGATTGAGAAGTAAGGAATGCTAATTTAAAAATATCCCACCAGTTCTTGGCGGACTTTCATTAGTTCGATTCCCATCCAATTGCTTCCCCTCCATTTCGCACTATCAATTGCATCCGGATCGAACCAATTCAATCCTGAATAGAGATAACTTACTATTTCAGAAGAGATGAAAATTAATAGTATCGCAGTGGCATTCGAGACAAAGGGTGGAGAGTATTGAGGGCAGGTCATACTCACCGATTCCCCAGCGGGTGTCGGAAGGGCTAGCCTCAACAAGGATTGCATCCCCAGTGGCAATCAATTCCTCTCTCAATGATCCATTTTGAGAGAATTTGAGGTAGAGTGCCCGATGCATCACTCCACGGGACACTCTATTCCACCTGAAACTGTTTCCCTCCAACGAGAAGTCGTGACTGACTCACTCCTATTCGCATGATCTAGGGTTGCAGAAACAATATGGATGAGATCGTACCTTCTAGCTCTATTCCCTTCTTTGTTTCACGAGCTCGCACTAGAGAGGTCACGATACTCTCCCCTCCCTTCCAATGCCTTGATCAACGGGGGAGCGAGTCGAGTAGAGAGAGAGAGAGTGAGCAAGGGGAGAGAAGGAAGATCGGAAGGGGTCTGTTGATCTTTGAGGAAAGGGTGTCAATAGAGATCCCGCTTAGAAAGTGAGATCACGCACCCACTGGAAGTTTGGCATGTTTTGTGCGAGATTGAGGGAGAGAGGAAGGGAAAGAGTTCAGGGAGGAAGGGGCGCGACAAGCTGGATCTCGATCTCGTTTCTGCAACCCTAGTATACACTCTCCATTTCCTCTAACTTACGAGAGAGAGTGTGCAAAACGAAGACCATTACTCCCTCGAACCCTCAGGAAACACTCGCTCACTTCCATCGTTTGAATCCCCGGACATGTTTGCCGAATGTCTTCGTGTAGCCAGGGGATGGGGTGCGCATGATCGCTCTCGCACTCTCCTCATCGCGAAACTCCATGGCTTTCTCGTACCTGATGGTCGATGTAGTGAAAGAGTACGGTAGAATACGTTCGAAGTAAGTGAATGCGACATGGAAGACTACGGTAGGTGACTCACATGTAGAACTGCTCAGATGAGTGGAACGAGAGACCCGTGATTGGATCCTACGAATACAGATCATATTATTTGTTTTATGAGCATAGTCCTTCATCTACGAACCTCGATCCTGCAGCGGTAGTGGTTAGAGAAGTGCGATTCGTTAGTGCAGAAGAATACGTATTTCTCATTGTGTAATCCAGGAAGAAAATGTGTCATTTTTAAATGAATATTGTCTTGTTTTAAATCTTTGCTTTACATGACAGGTTGATCGATATGCTTACAGTAATCAATGATTCTTTCCGGGTCTCAATTACGGCACTGTGTTTCGATGAATGTTAAGGAAAGTCTCAATGATAAATTCTTCTGCATTTCCGAACAGTGATCAAGAATAGACAGATCTACTTTTTCCTGAAGATTTATTGCTGAGCACTATATTGTTCATTCGCAATTAATTTTAGTGTAAAAAAATCGACATTTACCACAAGTTTAATTCGCTTTTCTAAAAAATCTCAATGATAGATTCAGGCCATTTTAATTTATTTGTATCGCCTCATTGTTATTTATACATAGCTTGAAATGCTAAGATGAGCACTCTCTAGAACAAGAAATAATCAAGAAATTTAAATTTTCCACGTGACGATGTTTCCTAATTTTACAACCAGACATTTGACGGTTTTCATTTTTGATTTTCCGGTTCGGTGGTCCCTACGTAACGTAGAAACTTTCTTTTTCTTCGCATTTTTTCACAGTGATTACGTTTTTTCCGCAATTATTTCGCAATTATCATTATTCTCAAGTGAAGGCGACATCTGTCTCTCAACAGTTTTGTGGTATCCCTATCTGAGGAATATCATTAATAATTATTTATTGTAATTCGCCTCCTTTTTTTCCTTCCCTCGTTCCATTCTCGATTAGATAGTCTATAATGTAGAATGAGACTACTCCCATTTCTATTTCCTCCCTCTCCCTTCCTCTCAACAACTCTCGGCACTCCAATCACACGTAAGTTATTTATGAAAACACCCGTCTTCATCTCTGTTATCGCTGCCTTGAACGTGTGACTGATTAATGGAATGGTTGGTTGTGGAATGGGAAGGAAACGAACGTATCGATGAGCAGTCCTCTCTTTTAGACTAACCCATCGCCCTCTTGCCTACCATCACTCCTCGTCACACGTTCTTACTCCCTCTCTCCATTACTCCTTTTGACCTTTCTCTTTCCCTCTCTTCTATCAAGAATACCATCCTTGTTTGCAGTTCCTTACCGTTTCTCGATCCTTTCTTTCATGTCTTAATCGTAACTTTGCACTTCCTTTCGCTCAATCAGCATATTTCCTCGATGTGACCATATGTATTCCATGATATCTTCTTCGGTTGTTTACCGATTTCCAGCAATACGAGAGAGTAGATTGGTTTGTTTTGAAAATACGGTAAGGTTGGGTGTTGTGGAGTAGTATTCATCCGGGTCGGTTACTTATCATCATTTTTAGCAATTAATCTTTTGATGGAGGGGGTTCGAGCAATCGAATGTCCTGCGAAGTAATGTCACTGCACCTTTTCATTATCTTCTCTTTTCTCTATTGAATAATTTCCTTCTCCATTTGAATTACTTTGCTATATAATCTCACCCCTGATTCTACTAAAAATTATTCATATTTTTCCTCGTTGTGTCTTGGATGCATCATCTGTTTCCTCGACTACCGTATTCACCCGACTTCTCCCTTCCTCCCATCGACTGTTGACTCCTCTTCTCTCGATTCTCTGTTGTCGTGGATTGGGAAGGAGGAAAGAAGGAAAGAAGCCTGCGTCGACACAATACAAAAATATACTGCCTTATATTGTCTATTTGTGTTTTATCTGAGGGAAGTGAAAACAAGTTAGGCTCGAAAGCGACTGAACACTGTTCTATGTGATTCCCCCCCCCCCGCGCCATTCTTCTCCTCCTCTTCCCACCCTCGCCCTCTCTTCATCACCGAAACGAATTCGATGTGGACTATTTTGAAAACACGAAAAGTGGGGATGGAGTGAGTGAAGCAATATTATTTGGTGCCTAAGAGCCTATGCCGGTACATATAGTAAAGCTGGAAGATGGTAGGATAGACAAGAGGGTGAGGTCGAAATGAGGTTATTGGTACTCGTGAAACTGGGGGAGTGAGAGCAGAGAGATCATTGTGATCTTTTCGAGTGCGGGAGAGGAGAGAGAAGGGAAAGAGCAGAAAGTGATTTCCCCCCTTTGCTCTCTATTCTTATCGAGAAGAGAGAGAGAGAGACGGAAATGATAGAGTGGAGCAGATCAGATGTGCGAGAGAGAATGAGCTTCTTTGCATGTAGTGTATAGTCCTACCAGGCGTTTCCTCTTTCCCATAAATGATGACATGAAATTGACGATGGATTCATTCTCTTAGCTCACTTCGTGCACTGTCTCATCCTATCTGTTCATTTTCGTTATTGATGTTCCATCTTCGGACCGAGTCCTCCCTAGTTTTCCTGGGCATCGTCGCAGGCTTTGTGACAAAAACAAGTAGAAGGAGGCGGGAAAATAAGCTAGTCCTCCTCGCTTCTATCTACTCCCCTCTCCCTCTTCCATCCTCACATTCTTCCATCCACGGATCGTTATAGATTGAGACGGTTGAAGCATTGCTTGTAATTGCTTGTAAGCGGACTACGCATTTATTTCAAACATCTATTCAATATATAGTAATTATTCATTTGATCAATTCGATTCAGTATTATATATCTTTTCTTTCACTATCCGTTTCATGGAATGGTGCAGTCTGTCTAGTTTTCCTTCTCGTCCCTGCTTCTCCCTCTGCCCTCCCCCTTCCCCTCTCCCTCTTCATCTCTTCTTCCCTCCCGTCCCCGCTCTCTTTCTCTCTCTCAATCGATTTCCCCATCCCGCTTTCCTTCCCTACGTTTCTTTTCTTGTTTCTATTACATGTTTTCATCTGTCTCTCAATTGTTTTCCGATTGGAAGTGTCGCATCCTTCTCAACGTGACCCTTTCCCTGTCCTCGCACATCTCTTCTCTCACTGAGTATCAATCAATATCCTCTGATCAGTACTCACACTTGAATAGACCCTTTCCCCATCATTCCATCCCTCCATCCACCCTCTTCCTTTTCCTCCTTCCTATTCTCTTCCCTTCCATAACAAGTTGTTATTGGTCGTCGATGCAGTCAATGCTTTCACTCACAAACGAGTGAGTTTACCACTCTTTCTGTCGACTATCCCATCCCTCCCTTCTCTCTCTCTATCTCTCTAGTAGTTAGATCTATAGTTGACCGGAACATGATTGGTTCACATTAAATCATTCCTTCTGTCCTGTGTTCCCTCATTCCTTTCCTTTCGTAATATTTCGGATTATTTCAAAGATATGCGCATTTAGTGATTGCTATTCACTGATTTTCTCAGTCATTGTTGACCTCGTCCTCTCTCTTTCCATCGCTCTCTTTGTTCACTTCGTTGTTAGGGAAAATTGACCTTGTTACTCCCGAAGGCATTGCCTATTACTTACCCTTTCCTGTCCACTTGCTGTTTCCTCTTTCATCATTGATAAGGAGTTGTATTGATGGTATGCGAATGCATGTCGCTTTCCTTCTCCTCTGATTCTTCTCTTCTCCCATTCAATCAATACTCGCTTCGTCCTTTTTAATCTTCCATCATGATCTCTCAATCCCTTTCTTATCCCCTCAGATCTTCACATCTCCCCTTCCAATTTATTCAAATCTTATCCATTCGAGATTCAATACCTATTATCCTCCCTCTTCGCTTCTTTCGCACGTTTAATCGTATGCACGCCCTGAAAAAATGATCAACTTCTTCCAGTCCTCTTGGTTGCTCCTTTTCATCTGCAATCGATATTCCACTTCAATTCACTCTCCTCTCTTCGTAATGGCGGATTTCGCTGGTCCCCTCAGACCATCCGATAGCTGGAGTACTACAGAGGTATCTAGTCTTCACTTAGCCATTCATGTGTCTTCATCTTCTTTTGCTCGAGTAAATAGCAAGTCTATGGAAAAGATTACTTGTATGTGCACTCACTTGGTTTATATTAATATGAGTGAAGGGTATATGAAGAGTAGTGTTGCGATGGGAGAGAAGGGGAATGATGGCAGGTCCGTTCCCTCACCCATAATCACGTGTGGACCATCCGAGGATTCTCGAACTGTGATGTGAGATATCTGGAGACGAGTGTGAAGATCAGAGACAACAAAGATGGACACAGAGATGTGAGATACCCTTGGTATTGAGAAGGAGAGGAGGGAGGGAAGGGAGTCTCCCAGACGGAAGGGGGGATTGCAGCAGCCAGTGCCTTGTGCCTCCAGTCACGAGCCCTCCCCCATCACATTCAGAATAAGACTGCATCCTCAAGGGAACAAGGAGAGCAACAAGGACTTCTCCTTCTTCCAGGTACTCTCCTCTCTCCTCCCCATCCAATCCCTCCTTCCAGGTCTTCTGCAACACCAACAACACCAAGTACCGTGCTAAATTCTCAGTGTACAACTGTAGGAATGAAGAGATCCCGACGACAGTCTACACGGGTACACAACAGGTGAGGGAGAAGTAGAAGAGACCCGCCATCATTCTCTTTCCTTATCGGGGTAGTATCCATTCACGTTGACTCACTATTTCCGACCACGTATAGGATGAATCAGTAATCTCCCCCCCCCCCTTCTGTCTCATCGATTCTCAATCATATTTCCTCTCTCCCACATCTCGAGTCGTACCAATTGAACTTATGGGAATGGAGATTGGGTCTAAAGATAGAGATGAGAACGTCATCACACAAGGAAGCAGTTGAAATAAGTGAATGAATAATATTTGGTTTAAGTTGCATGGCTACTTCGAGTACATCAGAAGGGACTTGCTGCTTCAGCATCTCTCGCCCCAGGTAAGGAAGACATCACTGTACGATGAGGATGAACATTGTATACCCCAATTGAGAATGGAAATATGCATAATTAACTGTTTGCTAATATTTGATTGAGTGATTATCAGTGCATACTCGTCAATGTTTTTCTCTAAGGATGAGCTTCAACTGAATCTCAATCTGACGGTCACCTTCGACACCGTCACCAAATGCAGTCAGAATATGAAGAAGATGGAGACGATCGAACCCAAATATCAAGAGGTTCCTTCACTACTTCCATTCGTAGCCATATTTTGATATGCAACCCGTATTCTTTTTTTTTCTTATTCGATACTCTGCAGATATCGAAGGATCTGGAATTGTTCATGAACAGCAACAAACTGACTGATTTCAAGATCGAATTGAACGAAGGGAGGGAAATCAATTGCCACAAGGTGAGAAGAGAAAAGTTCTTGAAGGGGAGAGGAGGAGGGGGGTGGAGGAGCTTCATTAATATTATGGCTCGAACACCACTAAATATTAATGTGCTTAGTATTGAAGAACGGAACACAAAAGAGTTAGGGTATTTCCTGGTAACCAGGGAGGTTGATGTTTCTGTCGTAGGGTTATTCTCCGAAGGGAAGGGATGAAGGGAGAATCACGTCACCCCCTTGGTGATCCCTCCTCTCAGGTCATTTTGGCTGCCCGTTCACCCGTCTTCCAAGCGATGCTCGAACCACATACAGAGGAGAGCAAAACGGGCAGAGTGGTCATCGAGGATATCGATTATGAGGTGAATAGGAAGAAGAAGGGAGAGACATCTCTCCCCATAGGGGATGAGAGAGAGGAAGAGGGATGGGATAAGACGATGGGTGTGCAGGTGATGCAAGAGATGCTTCTCTACATCTACACGGGGAAGACTCCCAATCTCTCCATGTATGCTCTCGATCTCCTCGCAGTCGCCGATCGATTCCAGCTGCAGGGATTGAAGGATATGGCTGACCAGGTGAGTAGTTGTCCAAGGGTGCAGGAGGGAGGCAAGGGTCTATCTCTCAGCACCTTCGCACTTCTCTGGTGGCGGACACGGCCTCTCGCAATCTGGTGTACGCAGACATGCACAATGCGACCGAGTTGAGGAAGGACGCCATATCATTCATTGCAGCCAATATGAGCAGTGTCATTGCTGTGAGTGGAGGAGAGAAGAGGGGGAGTGGAAGAGTACGGTAGACGAGAGACGTAATTGCAGACTGAAGGGTGGACGCAGTTGGTGGAGAAGCAAGGACCTCCACTCGTCAATGAGATTATAAATGCACTCGTGTGTGATAAGCCGAGCACGTCTACATCGTACTCTGGTGAGTGGAGGAAAGGAAGGGAGTGGGGGTGGGGGAAGGGGAAATGATCACGATTGAAGTGAAAAGATGATATGATTTTTTAAAGTGAAAGCAAAATATGATTGGAGTAGTATGATATTATATTAGGTTGTTGCATAAGTTCCTTTCTTTTTTCTTTTGGACTATTCTGATGAAGTACGTGGACAGAAGAGATATTCTTGTTACCCTGTGATATGGTCTTGATTGTGGATTACACCCATGAAATGGTTTTGAATCTGCTCACTATCTTGGATGGCTAGCACGTTTCAGAAAATGAGCATCGGAAAACTGCGATTTTTAGCATTTTGAGTTGGGCTCTTGTTGCCGAGAATTCGTGGCATTCTGATTCTGCGCAATCATCCAGTACTAGGACAAGAGTTGATTGTTCTAATAAGTGCAAAAAAAAACCGTATTCAAATGCGTGTGGTAAACAGGGGATACCCAAATCTGTTGATTTCAACGTGTGAATCTCGACGTATTTTTTTCAAAGAAGTCAGCTCGTGAAAGGATAGACCAATCTTTCCTAAATATGATTGCATATATGCACGATAAGGTACTTCACAACTCATCACAATTCAGCTCTTCTTATCGATGTCTATGAATTATGTGTCAAATAATTTGAAATCCGTAATTTTCAGAAAGGGTGAATATCTTATCGGGCCCATATTTCATGCAGGGTTTTAAGGCACAATTCTCACGATATGTCATATGAGATACGCCATCATATTGCTTTAGAATAGTGTGACAAATTCAGCACCATTACTGCTCTCATCGGAGCTGTGAACAATTGAACACTCGGATCAAACATACTAGTACGATCACTTCCGATCTAAATTGGCCCATGCTCACTGATATAATCGAACCAAGATCGTGCTCGATATAGAGTGTACTCATGCCCCAATCAAATGTAACAAACCATTAGCTGATCGGTCGATTGCAAAGAACAGTGGAGGTTACAATGTTCATTCACGAAAAAAGAAAGGAACTTATGCAACAGCCTTATAGATGCCCCATCTGCGAAGAGAGCCCGTCTGGATGGATTCAGTTGATGGTTGTTATTGTTCGAGGAAAATATTCCATTTCTGCCATCCATTTCCATCGCCATTTTCGTTCCAACCACTGAGTATCGACCAAGGCATCGATATCCTCAGCTCACTCGATTGTCGTACTCTATTAAACTTGTTTTCTTCTGTAGTTCGAAGTTTAACATCAGTTTCATTTATGACTTTCCTCCTTATTATCCCCATCGTTTATTCAATCTCTCGGTTATTATTTGTACCCTGGAATACTTCTTTAGAAGCTCCCTCGTCGGTCCATCCTACTGTAACCCTCCCCTTGTAAGCAAAGAACACACGCGTTTCGAGTCATTCATTTTGATGCGAGGTACTTTATTCCCATCTCTGTTCTATGAATTCCCTGCAAGAATCGATCAATTGATCACAATGCTAACCATCCTGTTCAATGTACTCAGAGTGTATTATTAAATACTTAAATAAACTGTTGACTGAGTTGAATGTAAAGAGTAAGGAAGTAATATGTTCACAATCAGATGGAGATACCTCGATTATGGATTAGAATATGTCTGATATTTTTAAAAAATTTTAGATGGGGTTGGGCAAACAGCTGTTTATAATTTCGATTGGGTGAGTGAATTATGAATCCGTTCACGTAAGAATTGAGTAAACTCGAATCGTCAGGCTCCAGGAGTTGTTATGTCAAAATCATATTTCTTCGTTTAACACTTCTGAGAAAATCCCTAAAACTAAGTCCAGTGTGGACTTGGGTATTTTCTGAAAAGAGATAAACAGAGAAAAGTGATTTCGGAGTTACTGCTCCTGGTGTCAACGGAAACTAGTTGCAAAATGGCTAAACACGAAGTGTCGGAAAGTCCTAAATTATTTCCAATTTTTACCATAGAAAGCATCATTCGATGCTATATGAATATTATTACACTATCGGTCTCGTATCCATCCTCGTAGATCATCGATATTTGTCCTCTCCAGGGTAGTTGCCTTCTCTTTCTATTCAATCCATCAATCGAAGAAAGTGAAGGAAGGATCTGTTGTCGCGTATAGGTGAGATAATGATGTAGAGGGAAGCGGAATAGTTGGTTGAGTCTTCCCTCTCCTCCCTCCCTCGATGGACCTCTCACTCCGAACAATGCATTGACTGGAGTGGAGTATATACTCAAAGACCAGATCAAGGGCCCGGAGAGTTTCGTGGTTGATGGAGGTGAGTGAAGATGAGAAGAGAGACGGAGGTGAATGAAGAATAGGAATGGAGGATGAGTGATTCAGATACCATATACACGGGGACTCACGATGCGAGACTACTCAAGATTGTAAAGGGGAAGGTGGAGAAGGAAGTGAAACTATTCAAGGGAGAGAAGAAGTGTGGTCAGTCGGAGATCTATTCCTTACTCATTCAATCTTCCCATAGGTGGATACGAGAGTGAGCCCCAGTGTGGACGACCACTCGGAATGAGGAGAATTGAGGGAGACGAATTGATAGTGGCCGATGCATACTTGGGAGTATTCAGAGTAGACTTCAACACTGGTCAGTCTATGGATGCCATGTCTCTCGTGATTGAAGAGTTGAAGGGAAGAAGACACTCCTCATCGATAGTCGAATGCCCATCGATGGAGAATTGCCCATGTTCTTGAATGATATTGATGTCAGCTTATATCAATTGGGTGATATCCAATGGCTCATTGAAGATAATATCGAATGATGAATTCCTGGTGACTGATTCATCAACGATCTATGGAAGAAAGGATTTCATGAGGGAGATCCTGGGATCTAAGGGAACGGGAAGGTGAGAAGAATGAGAAGGCGATAGAGAAGAAGGAGGAGGAGGTCAAGGAAATGAACGGGTATTCATTCAGAGTCATTCATCATCGTATATCGACTGGTGAATCGAAAGTGGTCGTCAAAGGACTTCACTTCGCCAATGGCATTCAGGTAGTTTCCCAGAGGGGATTGGCTACCCCCCCCCCCTCTCTCTCTCTTCAGATTCTTCCCGATCGTCGCTCCTTCGTCGTCTCAGAGTGCACACGAGCGAGAGTGATGAGGTGATCCTTCCATCTCCTCCCTTCTCATTTGTGATTCATGCAGATACTACTTGGATGGGCCTAAGAAGGGAACGACTGAGGTATTCATCGAAAATCTCCCCGGACTCCCTGATAACATCCGACTATCTGCGAATGGAACACTCTGGGTGAGAAGACCACCATCGATATTTGCAATATATGATACTGTTACCGTAGTCTATTGATTGGAGGTGGGACTAGCGGGAATTCGAAAGGAAGGACAGCCAAATGCACTCGAGGCACTGGCAGAGTATCCACGCATCAGAGAGTTCCTGCTTGCAGTGAGTAGAGAGAGGGAGGGGGAGAGGGAGATTGCCTTGAGATGCTGCCTGATTTGATCCTCCGCGACGTCTTCCCCCATCTGGTTCCTCCCCATGCCATAGTAGTGCAGATGGATGTGGAGGGAAGGATCATCTCCACTTTGCATGATGTCAAGGGAGAGAAGATGAGGGAAGTGTCTCAGGTGAGTCCGCCCGTCTAGTCCCTCTCTCCATGATCTCCTTTCCTCTTGCAGGTTTCTGACTCTGGCGACTACCTCTATTTCGGCAGTTTCAAAGCTCCCTACATTGCTAGACTCAAGAAATTCTAGGGCTACGGGTCACAATGGGAATTCGACGGCATATCATCGAGAACACCACTATCGAATCTGAATCTATTTTTTAACGAGTATCTATGTTGATTTACGGAGATTGACAGATTTACATTCCACTTGATAAAGGACATATTTCATATGAATGTTTTGATATAATGAACTTGGATATACAGGGGGGTCCCGTTTATCATGATGGTCTCGACAGTGTAGATGGAGTGGTGTGAATGTTCTGAGAGCAACCATTCACAGGATGTAGATGACTAAAGAAGATGAAGAAGAACAAGGGAAGGAGAGGAAGAATGTGATCGAATCTACTATTCCATGGAAGGTTCTGATTCCCATTTCTCCTGTTCGAACTCCCTCCCCAACATTGGCGAACTGCTTGGACTGTATATGCCAGGAGCAATAAGTGAATGAGGAAGTGATTGATTGTGTGGTCAGTTCAGTAAAATGGAGCATCCACGAAAACAGAAGACAATGAAGATGTGTGCTTCCTTTGTATGGAGTAGTAATAAAAAGAGAGAGGATTGGAGAGGAAAGTGAGTTATGATCTACACTTGCCTACTTTTCTCTCTTCTATCGAGATCCATTTGCTCCCAAGATGAAGAAATTGCGATAGATATGAATGGACCAGAGGTGAGTATTTGAGTCCTATGTGTTACCTCATCAGATTGATAGATGGACGGGGAGTGGACGAATGACTGGATGTGGACTACCGTATCTCCTCCTCCATCTACACATTCCGCCACTCATCCAACGTTGATTGTGAGAGTGCCACCCGATCCCTCGACAACTTCTCCTTCCAGATAACGAGTCCAAGTGAGAATCAGAATCGAAGTGCGACGGAAGGTGAGCATTGATAATGAATATGCATTCAGTCATCAATTGAAGATCCATGCAGAGATACTCTTCCCAATTGTGCAGAGAGGAAGCAATTGTGCGAGTGAGTGGGAAGAAGGAGGGGGAGGGGGGAGGGGGAGGGGGAAGGGGGGGGGAGGAGGGTGAATGGACAGTCTGTAGGAAGGTGTTGTACGGCCCCCTCGTGACTCAGTTCTGTGCCAAGACCTGTGGAAGATGCAAGGAATTCACTCGACTCACGAGAGATCAAAAGTGCAGAGACAACGACCAGAGGTGGATTGCGTCCCTCTCCTCCCCCTCCCTCTCATTCTCACATTCACAGATGCGCGACTCTCGTCCAACTCGGCTTCTGTTTCTCCAATCACAACGAGACGACGAAAGTGAAATATTGCGCTCGTTCGTGTGGATTGTGCGATGCAGTGGAAGTGTGAGGAAGACGGACGAACCATCTACATTTTGAGAAATAAATATTTTGAAGGACGAAAGAATTAATTTGTAATATCATGTATGTGTGAAAATGTTGCTCTTATCTTTCTATCTCCCTCATTGCCGATTCCTCACTTGATATATCAGCTGAATGTTGCTCTTCCTTCTCCAAACCTGCAAAACCTGGAATGAAGGCTCGAAAGGAGAAATGGAGTAAGAAAGTGAAGTGAAGTGAAGGATCGAGTTGACTGATGTGCCTGTGAGCTCCCCGGACTATCGCTGGCACAGACAAAAAAATAAATTCATTGACTTTTGCGGATATCTGGCACGCTGATGAATATAGGCATATTCATTTGGTAAGAAATTGGTCGTTAGCCTCATATGGCGAAATATGGCGAAGACCGTACTGCATTCGACAATACTACCATCCTGCATATGTCTATAAATACCACTTGGAATAACTAGGAATAATATGTTTTGATTAGCAAGACATTGTTTCGATTCTTTCCCTCGTTTATCTCTCATTCCTCAATTATTCTCCCTTTCCAGTCAAACCTCTATTCTTCTTACGGCGTTGGATACGGATGCTGTAATTACGGAGCTTTCTCTCTCCTTCTCCTCCTCAGCCAACAGGGTGAGACGGCGGCGGGATATTCAACTTCGGTCTGAGTCGAGGACTCAGAGTAAAATGGCCTGGTGCTGATTCGGTATTATATCTTGTTTCAACGTAGATGTCGGATGATCTACAAGGGAGAACTTCAATATCAATTTCAATCAATCGATAAATCACTCGATTTCCACTACATTGTCCACGTGTGTAACTGCTAAGTGTTAGCCTACCACCTGACTCTCCTTCCCTCTTTTCTCTCTTCATTCATTCTTCATTCCTTCTCAACTTCTTCATTCACTGGTCACTCCATGAATCCCAAGGTATATTTCTCTTCTTCTCTCACCAATCATCATTACCTACAAACAAGCTCTCAACTCGATATCCCATTTGTTGTCCTTATTTTTTCCCATCCTTCCCTCCATTTTCCCACTCTCCAAATATGAGTATTTGACTGAGTGGGCGGATCCTCCTGTATGCCCTTTCTTTTCCCTTCTTCCTTCCTCCATCTGCATACTCTTCTCTTCTAATCTGGCTCCTCATCCATATCCCCGTGTTCTTCGTCTGGCTCCTCCCTTCAAGGTAACATTCATCTATTCATCCATCTATCTATCATTTCTCATTCGTCTCTTCCCTCTCCTCTTCCCTCACTCCGCCCTCTTCTCATTTCTCCTCCTTCACTTCATGCGTCTTCTACTCCGTGATCCTCCGATTCCCTCTCAGTCTCCCCCTTCTCCTTCCTTTGTTCTCACTCATCCTCTTCCAATTCCTCCCTCTTCACCTCCATCCTCAGGTCATTCTACATCCATTCTCTCCGTGAGTCTTCTCTCTCCCCATTAGGGCATTTTCACCCCAAACATCCTCAGATTCGTCTTTCCATCTCCCATTCCTCCGTTGTGAGCAGATGTTCAACCACTTTGGGGTAAATTGAGGGTGAAAGTAGTGAAGATGCGAGGGGAAGCATCCCATTGCTCATCCTTCCTCAACAGTGCAAGTTGGAGTGAGAGGGAGTCCCTCTATCCTATAGATGGAATTGGATACGAAGACTCCTCATTCTTCTCCTATACTCAATTTGGTGTATGGGTACAAAGCGAGGGAGAGGGGGGGAGGAAGCGTCAACTAGTGGGAGTCTCTTCGTGATAGGCCTTTTAGGAGAGTTCAGCACGCTGCAAGTCTTCGATTCTTTGGCCAGTCAGGCAACATTCCCATTCGTTTTGTGTGTTTGAGCGTGTAAGTTGACGAGAGGAGGGAAGTCTTCGTCCCTTCCCATTGAGGATTGGGAGGGAGAGATTAGAGGAGAGAGACAATGATGAAGTGAAGGCATCCCCACTACATTGAGAAAAGAACTCTCCCAATTGGAGTCGATTGCAGGGTTTCCAGGAGGGGGAAGTGATCACTTTCGCCCTTCTCGCATTCGCTCTCTTCCTCACTTCCACTGTCGTCATCTACTACAAATGCATCGCCCCCAGTGAGTCCCCCTCTAGTCCCTCCAATCAGTATGGATGGAGTCACTATGAGTACAATCGAACATTCCATTTTTACTCCCATCACTCTGCATAATTGAGGTGTCGAAGTGAGAAGTAGAGTCATTTTCAATCCAAAAGGAGAAAACAGACGACTCTCCAAATATGGAAAGGAGCTCTTTGGGCGTTTTGTCAAGAAGAATAACTATTGATTTTTGTTTTGTATTCAAGTGATCTCTCAGCAATATCAATGTGAAACGAACGAGGTACTGTAGTTATTTATCCATTTTTCTACACTTATTTGAATAAAGAATCTCTGATCATCTGTGGAGCGAACACGTAATATTACCTAATCATCATATAATGGAATAGAAGTTGGTCTTAATCTGAGCATTCCAAAGTACGCGATATTTACATTAGCAGAAATGATATGGTACATCACACTTAGCACGCATTA
Source organism: Pristionchus mayeri (assembly GCA_036245805.1). Classification (NCBI taxonomy): domain Eukaryota; kingdom Metazoa; phylum Nematoda; class Chromadorea; order Rhabditida; family Neodiplogasteridae; genus Pristionchus; species Pristionchus mayeri. The sequence continues at coordinate 21,566,874 of BTRK01000002.1, read as the reverse complement.
AAACTATTACATGTGAAAGAAAACAACTTATAAAAATGTCAACAAGTCTTTGGTGTAGACAATTGAATATGAATTATTAGAATGGTAAAATATGGATGTGTACTTCTCACATATATACAAACTGCGTGATTTGTGGCTGGATGAGTTCAGCCCGTGCGAGAACTGAGTAGAACCAGCCTGCAACCAGTATCACATTTACCCATCCCCTTCCCCTCGAGTCGATACCCTGCCAAGAATGGCATGGCATCTTCAGTAGAGACCATCCCATCTCATCTTCCAAACAAGAAATATAACGGGGTTTCAGAACGAGTCAATTGGGAGAATTGAAACAGACTTACGCGAATAATTCGATTATATTTGAAAGATGAGAAAGAGTAATTGAGTAAGAGAGTACCTTGATTGGTGAGGTCGAGTGCTTTCCTTGTATTGGAGAGAGAGAAAGAAGCAGAGCGAGAGGCCTCACTCTTCTCACATGGTTCACTGCAAGCCAGTCCTTTGTTCCCTTCACAAATGTTAAATATATCATAGGATCAATAATCTCTCTCTCTCTCTTCAGTTCTTCATCAAGAATCGTAGTGGGTAATGGGGAGAGGGGGGGGGTCCCCCCATCTCTGACTAACCTCGCATCCTTAACGTAGGTGATGAATGCTCTCGCTTCATTCTCTACGCACAAATTGAACTGGTCGATGAATCCAAGTCTGCAACTCTTTCTCTGCCCTTGTCTCCCCTTTCTCTCTCTCGTACCTGGCTGAATCTTCAAGGGGAAGAAGAGCGAGTCTCCTTAGGAAGGAGACCACCTGGTCGAGGGGACGAACACGAGTCAATTCCCTTCAATCTCATTATTATCTTACATAATATTTACTATTAATGCTTCACAAATAGCTATCAACACCATTCTTGCAGATATATCAAAGTAAAACATTGAAAGTAAACTGACAAAGATTGGTTCTTGCTCGATCTTTCTCCACTTCCCAGTATCGTCTTCACTGTTGCAAGCTCCGCTCTCAAATAATCTCGACATCTTATGTAGTAATTTATTTTCTATGTCAGTTGTGTTAGGGAAGAGATGGAATCCTTTAAAAGCATTGAAGAGTCACGTAAAGAATGGAAATGTCTCTTTCGCCACGGGTAGAATAATGTTGAGGAAGAGTGCAGTCACTATTGCCTTCATTTTCTTCACATCGCATGCTCATATCTCACCTCATTTTATTGATGCCATGTTTGGGAAAAGGAGTGGACACAAGAACGATCGATCGATCCATGTCGATGATCGATATTGGCCAAGAAGAGTGAATTGCATTGTGAAGTACTGTAGGGAGAGAGGACTGCAAGGGGAATACTCACTCCACTCCTACAGTATCCCATCCCCCTGACATACTCTCTTGACTGCACACAATCCGAGAAGAGAGGAGTACTCATGAGAGTATGGACGAAGACAAGTCCATCTCAAGGAAGGAGGAACGAAGAGCAGAAGAGAATGCAGCAACTGAAGAGAAGAAAGACCCTCATGAGACCATTCCCTCCCGCACTCCCACTCCCGTCTATCCATAGATACACGGGATCTCTTCCCTCACGAGCGAGCAATTGAGCGATTGAGTACTCCTAATTGTGGATTGAGTGATAAAGGAGAGAGAGTGGCAGTTGTTGCCCCCTCCACGTGAGAAGAGCGAACAGTGGATCAAACCACTTATTTCCTCCCCCACTCACTTCTTGTTATTCAGGAACTAACCAAGAGCCCCGGAAATAGCAGTGAGAGAGGAAGTGGAGAGTGATATGATAGAGAGGGAGGTCACCTTGTTGACCGAGGAGAGATTGGAACCCACGACGACGCAGTTGCCTCGTGTCTGCAGACAAGCAGAGATGGACTTGGAGAGAAGGAGGGAGACGGGAGAGGGAAGGGAGGAAGAGCAGAAGAAGGTACGCTTGATCTGCAATGAGGGAGGGGAGGGGAAGAGAGCAGTCAAAGGGACTCATCCTCAGAGAAGAGACACAAAGATGTCTTTATCTACACAGGAACAAAAGGGAATAAGACTGTATTGAGTGAGTGCACGACTGACCTTGAGAATGGAATTGTGGGGAATGAGAGGGAATCTCTCGAGACTACCCATCACAGAGAGAAGCCTCGTCCATTCCGTTGTGAGTCGAACCACCGTATCATCCGTCTCCTCCTTAAATATCCACAATCCATTAATACTTCTACAATTTTATAAACATTCAACAGATTTCAATATTCTATTTAAAGGGTGCTACATTACTCTATTACTGTAATAAGATAAGGGAATATCATAACAGTCCTCTTCCTCATTATAATTCCACTACTCTCATTATCTCCTCCTCATAACCCCTCTTGACCTCCATTGCTACACTCAAAAAACTATCCTCATTCTGTGCATTTGTATTTATGAGCTCGTTACTCCACTTGTACTGCCTCTCTCCAGCCATTCATTGACATAGCCTCCCTCTTCGTCTCCTTATAAGCAGCCCCTGGCACTTTCATCCTCCTCCCCTCCCCATGACTTCTCATGGATGGATGGTATTCTTCTCTTCTCTCTCTTCTTCTCTCCTCCTATTCTCCCTCTTCTCACTCTCCTTTCTCTTCTACGACCTCAACTCTTTCTACCATCAATCCATTGATGACATGGAAATATTCACTGTCAGTTTTCGATTCCTTCTTCCATCTCTTTCACATTCCTTCAGATATACGCAGAGCGTGCATGGACCGAGATGAAGTCTTCTCCTTCCTCCTCCTCCTCTTCATCTTCCCTTTCTCCTTCCATCCTCTACGGTCGTCATCCTCGATCTGCAGCCATCTGTCAGTGTGGCCCCTTGCCCGTCATCGTCTGTCCTGCTGGGCCCGCTGGACCTCCCGGATCCGCAGGACGTCCCGGTCCACCCGGTATCCATGGTAGCAGGGGCCTCGATGGGACTCAATCAACGGGATACGGTAATCCCTGTCCCAAACGAGAGTGCACTTCGTGCCCACCTCGTCCTGGACTTCTCGGTCCTGATGGGCAAGAAGGATCCCCTGGGGAGAATGGACTACCAGGCACTCCCGGAGCCACAGGCTATGGAAGCAATGCGGGTCCGCCTGGTCCACCTGGAGAGGCAGGAGAGAAGGGAGAACCCGGGAGAGAAGGAGAAGAAGGAGAAAGAGGAAGAGATGGAAGACCTGCTCAGAGTGGAAGAGGACAAAGAGGACCACCTGGCCAACCTGGACTATCTGGTCTCCCCGGGACACCAGGTTTTTCTGGTACGAAAATACAACTCAGAGAAAATTAAATTGGACAATGATGATTTTCATATTATAGTATATTGAAGGGAAGAGAGCTTCCGATGGCACTCCCGGACCAGGTGGCGCCCCCGGGTTAGAAGGAAGAAGGGGAAAGAAAGGAGTTGATGGAATACCGGGAGGAAGAGGAGGAATTGGAGAGACTGGAAGTGATGGGCAATATTGTCCCTGTCCGAAGAGGAATAATGAACTCGGAGTGAGGGTGGGTTGAAGAGAAGAGAAAGGGATGAAGAGATATAAGGATTGCAGAGTTACACGCATGGAGGATCGGTGGAGAATAAGAAGAGGAGTGGAGATGTATATAGGAAGAAGGGGATAGCCAGAGGATATGTGAGTGGAGTGGAGAGAGAGAAGACTGAGGATCGAGAGGAGTGGGAAGGACGGAAATTAAATTGTGATAGGCTAGAAATGATAGTTCATAAGCTAGTGATAGGTCAAACGAGAAGAGCGATGAAAATGATAGGCTCGTAGAGTGAGATGTACCAAGAACCAAAAGTGCCGAATATTCAGCTCATGATTACAGGAGGGAGTCCCTTCCACTCGATATCATGACCAACGAGAAGCACTAATCGTCGATGGGGGAGATGAGGATTGAGACACGAATATCACGCCTGTCACGAGAGAATCGAGCTAGATTTTCAAAACTTGGTAATGGGATCAAAACGAGAAAATATGTTCTTATCATATTTACACCTCTAGGTATGCCCTAACACCACCCGAAGTGATTTTGTTCTGACATCATTCTTAAGGTCGCTACGTCAGGTACCCAACCTGAGACCTTAAGTTTAACACCGTATATCTCGCTTCTAAAGCGGTTTTGAGGTAAATTTCCCTCGGAGGAGCCCCTGGTTATTTTTCGAGCTCTATCGATCTATCCAAACCAGAAGTCACGAATGTTTTTTAGAACTGAGCTACAGTTAAGGTAGGTTAAGTCAAAAGTGCAGGAAAAGATTCCATAGATTTTCGGATATGTGATAGCCCGCACCGAGCTCTTTCGAATAAGGTATTTACGGATACGAAAAGAGGGGGGGGCCCAAGTTACGTTTTGGTCCTTAGAAGGTTTAGTTGATTTGAAGATAGTTTACAGCATAAAATAAAGAGATAGGCCGTTCATTCTCGTTTGTGCGCGCCGAAGGGATCGGTGTGAGGGAAAATGATCTCTCGTATATTGCGCGAGTGAGAGACGAAATGAAATTATTTCAAATTAACTAAGCCTCTTCTAAGGGCCAAAAGGTAACTTGGGCCCCCCTCTTTTCGTAACCGTAAATACCTTATTCGAAAGGTTGGGTACCCGACGTAGCGACCTTAAGAATGATCTCAGAACAAAATCACTTCGGGTGTTGTTAGGGCATACGTGACCAAAAATTATGAGAAAAGTTTTTGCCATTACCACTCCCAGATCGATTCTTTCGTGATAGGCGTGATATACATTTCTAAGTAAAACCAGCAATCGCCCAATGAACCATCCACTAATATAGTATTCAACATATGTAATAAGTGAATACATAGTTTGAATATAACAACGTAATAAGATTGGCATAACTCACGGCGATAATGGAAGCTTTCATTCGAGGGACGAGATCAGTGATGAATCCTTCGAATGCATCGTGTCTATCCATGTACCATTTGTACCTACAATACTAGATCATTATGTAGAACACCCCCCCCCCCCCCTCTCCCTGTGAGTTCCCATCTACTGAGTATGTGGTAGAGTTGTCTGTCCGAAATTCACTTCGCAATTCCGCATTGATTTGCATTCCCATTTCGCTTTTCGCAATTCGGGGGAGCCTGTCTATTTTTCGCAATAACTTCGCAATTTTTGCGAAGCGATTGCGAAAAAAGAAACTATATTTGACACACGAAACATAACTCATCACTCGTGATAAACTGAAGGAACTCTTCAACCCGTCGACGGGAGAGAAGGGGGAATGAATTTAAATTGATTGCGAAATTGCGAAAGATTGCGAAATGCACGTTTTCGCATTCAAATTGGAAGAGGTTTGACCGCATTGCGAAATGATTGAATTGAGGAATGAAAAATATGAGTTTCACATTTCGAATAGACAACCCTAGTATGTGGTGACCTCTTGTAGTTCATGACGAATGATAGTGCATGCATTTCTCCCTTCTTCGAGGGAGAGCCTTCATTGGAGGAGAAGAGGAAGGAGGAGACAGTCAATTGACGACAGGCTACCATCATCATCTTGTGAACCAGAGGATTCGACGATAGTTGAGTACTGCAATCAACTGATGTTCGTTCTTCTTACACAGGTCATCAAATGTCCAAAAACAACAAGAACATTTGCTTTTAAGTATAATCTTACACAACAAAAGAAAAAGAAAGTATCACAAAAATGCGTAGTACATGTTGCTTGTATGCCACAATAATAGGAATGATACTAAATTTATCCGAAATAAGAGACTTACCTGCAAATCTGTTCGGCTAGAACGAATTTGGCGATATATTCTTCGTCTGAAGGAAGTTCATCGGGGACGTCGAGAGTGACGTCATCGATGAAGAGATCAGAGGAGCACGAAGAGGCAGAAGATGGTCTAAGAGGGAATACAACTTCCCTACCCTCATTAATACTCCATTGTGAGAATTGATTAAGGATGGGTAGACTAATTGAAGAGAATCACAGACATACCGTATCAAATTGAAGGGAGTGATAGTGGCATCGGAGTGGAGTCTCGTTCCAGAGGGGGAAAGGATGGAATAAGGAGAGTAGGGCATCTCCTCATTGTTCTCCATCATCTCAGAACCCACGTAGCCAGAAGTCAGCACTCAAATTATGCATATGAAGAGGTTGGATTGGGAGAAGAATAGAACGAGAACACATGTGTATTAGGGTGTTCCAAAAGTCCTTGCACAAATTTTGTTATATTTTTCACTTTTGAACTACAATGCGCAGTAACAAATATTGTTTTGTATGTATTGCATGTACACGTATTATATTTTATTCCGCTATCAGATCGTGGAAACACTACCCCATTAAGTTGCAAACTGCCAAAATGTTGATTTTCGGTCATTTTCTAAAATAATTTCTAATTCAATTTGAGATCGCTTCGAGAGACCGAGATGGACATCCAAGAAGGGCAACTACTTGCTCTTAAGAGAGACTATCTGAGTGATTAAACATTTTTGTGTAGACGCTTGGCACTAGCGAAAAATCGAAATCCTCCAAAATTGGCATGCATGCAGCACTCAGTGAGTATAGTTCAGGCGTGGCTTATTTAGTGTTCTAGATCACGCATTGAGAAATGCGCGGCACGTTTGTCTAAAAACGTCAATTTTCGAACTTTGTCATTTCGTAATCGATCAGAGCGTGATATATCTCTAAAAATTCAGAATATTCTTACGATTGTGCATGCAAAGTGCGACAGCAATCGGACTAAAACTGTTGCGAAAAATATGAAAAGTTGATAAATTTTACGTTTTTTGAATTATATCTCGTTGGGATGGGAGGGTCTAGAAAGTTTTGAAGTTTTTAATTTGTAGCTATGGATACTAACTATCTATTAAATTAATATAATTAAAATCAAAAAATAAAGTTTTTAGAAAACGGCAATCAACGGCCAGCAACTTGAAATAAAATCATTTTGTAATAAGGACCTGCCTACCGTAACCCAAAACAGAACTGGAGGGCAGGTGTTCTAGGGTTATCCTTCACGGAGAACTCGATGAGATAAGTCCCCCAGAACCAATTGTTTTTCGAAAGGCATCCGCGCGCGCCAGCGCGCTGATGTTGAAAAGCTACCGTAATATATCGACATTTTTAAACATCAGCGCGCTGGCGCGCGCGGATGCCTTTCGAAATTCAATTGGTTCTGGGAGATTTACCTCATCGAGTTCTCCATGTAGGGTAACCCTAGAACACCTGCCCTCCAGTTCTGTTTTGGGTTACGGTAGGCAGGCCCTTATTACAAAACTGATTTTATTTCAAGTTGCCGGCCGTTGTTTGTCGTTTTCTAAAAACTTTATTTTTTGATTTTAATTATATTAATTTAATAGATAGTTAGTATCCATAGCTACAAATTAAAAACTTCAAAACTTTCTAGACCCTCCCATCCGAACGAGATATATTGCAAAAAAAACTAAAATTTATCAACTTTTCATTTTTTTCGCAACAGTTTTAGTCCGATTGCTGTCGCACTTGGTAGGCACAATCATTAGAATATTCTGAATTTTTAGAGATGTAACTCGTTCTAATCGATTACGAAATGACAAAGTTCGAAAATTCACGTTTTTGGAAGAAATGCCGCGCATTTCTCAATGCGTGATCTAGAACACTAAATAAGTCACGCCTGAGCTATACTCACTGAGTACTACATGTATGCCAATTTTAGAGGAATTCGATTTTTCGCTGGTGCCAAGCATATTTTCATTCACTCAGATAGTCTCTCTTAAAATACAAAATTTCGAACATGATCTACATGATCTACGTCTTAAGATATACAAAACTTTCACCTCTCATGATTTTTCTGGACGTCGATTTTCGAAATTTTCGATTTTGTATGCTTCGTTGTATGCATATTTCATTCAAAAAATTATTAGTATTAGTTTCATTCTATTACCAATTTAATATACCCATGATTAACTGGAAATTCGAAACTTTGTAAAAAAATGCGTGGAAAATTACGACTTTCACCATGATTAAGCAATGCCATTAGGAAGCTTGGGATGACGCGCAATTAGCTTACCGCGCACTTCCAATTCGCAAGACACCATAAACTGGCTTATATCTCTTTATATCAGAGAAATTGCGATAGGGTGATTTTGATGAGGTCAATATTTTTTCGTTATTTTGGCGAATGTGCAAGGATTGCAAGACCTGAAGTGTGGATGCGTAACAGCGGTGGATGACATATCCAGCACCGCTTAGTAGTACCTCACCCGTTTTATGACAGATGAAAAAAAAATTTCAAAAAAGTAGTGCAAAGACTTTTGGAACACCCTAATAAATAAGAAGCCACATTTCAATAATAGCGAATATACTCCACATCTACGTAAAAATACAACTCACAATCAGTATCGTCTTCGAATTGATCTTCTCCTTGATTCTCAATGAGTACAGAATGAGCAGTGGATGCAGTGGAGGAAGTGGACTGCGATGGTTCTTCCCTTCTCCCTCCATACAAACTCCTATCATTGCGAGTACAGCCTTCATTAGGAGATGTCGCCTGATTGGTTATTTGAATACGGTAGATCAATGGAGTACTCACCACTGATAATTCCCCTTTGAGGGCTTGAGTCTTGAGTGAATCGAACGAGTCGGTACTCTCATCGAGAGGCAGTCCCACATGGGTCGATGAAGCAAACGAGTCCTCAAATTGTTTCATATCACGAAATAATGATGAGCAATCACGTGCTGATACCGTATACTATTCAACGTGATCCCATTCAGACTCACCGTTAGGCCATCAATTGTTCTTGTTCCCGACTGCTCACTTGTTCTGCTTTCACACATGAAATCATCCAGAAATCTTGAGATCGACGAGTCTCCCGTGATTGCATCGTCCAACATGGATAAATCTGTCTGCAATAAATCAGTCAATGCATTGCAACATTATAATAAAAACAATAATATTACCTGGAGAACATCATCAATCTCCTCGAACTGTATACTTGAATTAGTCATGGATGAATCGAGACTCTCATCATCAGCTCCCGATCCACTCGGTTCTTCGTCGCCAGAAAGATCGATTGGAGTTAGCGATTCATTCGAAGGAGTCACCTGAGTAAACTGTCAGCACTTTCGACAAATCACATACTTTACCTCCCACACAAAACGAAGTTCTGGTCCCGACATGTAATCAAAAGTTGACCATATTATTTGAGTTATTCCACACGTATCTCTGATTCGGAGAGCGATGCGAGACTTGTGTTTATCCTGAATGTAACATATGTTAGGCGTAGCTGCAATAAGTACCAGTTTATGTATTATAACAGAGGGATTTACGATGAAGTCACAATTAACATTCTGACCGTCCTCAGGAATAGTCATCGGTCTCATTTTTTCAGAACAAGTTGCTCTTGTGAAGAACTCACAGTTGCGAAGTTCTCACCTGCTCAAGGGCATCATACGCTTGGAAATACTCATCAGCCTCCATTAATATAATAACAATATGCTGAAATTTAATAAAACGAATTTAATAACAGATTCAAGCGAAAACAATACGAACACATAAAAAACCTCGAAGTGCCGGTATACCTCGAAACCCTCAGCAAAACTATATCAGTTCATGATGTTTATGATTCATGAATGAGTACTGTAAGTCATCTCGGAAATTTGCGAATTTTCAAATTTTATTGAATTTTGTTGTATTTAGAATATGACTTATGCATGCCACCATATGTTTCAACTTGCGTGAGCGTGTGGTTGTGTATAATATTATTCATAATCTAAATTCTAGATGCTATCGAGGAGGGTTCTTCAGGCAGTGTTGAGGCTTCAAGGAGGCAGATTTCCGAGTGGTTCACGAGTTCTCTCTACTTCTCGTATATTACTGAAGAATGATCAAGAGAAATTTGATGAGGAAATGAAGAAGATTAGTGAGAATTTGAGCAAGGAATTTGAAGAAAGCTTGAAAGATGGCAAGAACGAGTCGGAGCTCGATAAGAATTTCATGAACTTCAGGCAGATCAGTGATGTTAGTGCTATATGTAATGTACTTGCTTATAATTTCATTTCACAGGTATATGCATGCATGCGCATGCTTATTAACATATACTCTCGAACTTCCGTTTATTTTTATACAACAATTTACTTATTATATCTGAAACTATTTCAGCAACAAGCACATGATCGCAGTCAAATCTTCACATGGAAGACTGTTCTAGGAACTTTTATTGTGGGAGGATCCATGCTACTTGCACTTCTTTACATTAAGAAAGTGGTGAGTTTCGAATAATTTCGAAATATTTGCGAAACTCATGTTCAGAGAATGGAGGAGGCGGAAAAACAGCGGAAGATGACTGCTGGAAAGGCGAGAATTGGAGGAGACTGGGAATTGCAGAACACCGATGGAAAAATGGAAGGCAGTGAACAACTAAAGTAAGTTGTGAAATAAGTATAAATCAAATCTCCTTTTGACCTACGCATTAAGGGGGAATTGGCTTCTTCTCTACTTTGGATTCACTCATTGCCCCGATATCTGTCCTGACGAAATCGAGAAAATGGTTAAGGTAGGTTTTTATTTACTTAAAGTTATGTATCTAAGTTCGATCGAGTAATGAAAGATCAAGAATCTTTTATGATTAGTTCTAGTATAACAATATTCTAATTCTGACAATCTATACCTATATATAAAGCGCAGTGTCTGTGCGTCTGTCCGGATTGCGAAACTATTACGAAACATGGATGGAGAGATCGCGCGTCAACAAGTTGCGAAACGAGTGATTGCGAAACCTACTCCGCTAGGACGGGCCCCCGCCGAAGGCGGGGGGCAGCCGAACTAGTTTAATAAATAATTTCCTGAACTGGAACGCCTTTTTTTAGATTTTGATTGCTGATACGTTTTTACAAGGGAGATATATCTCTTGTTTCATTTGTGTGAAACTTTCCTTAAATAAGTTTGCATTCTTACAATTAGGTGTTCAAATATTACCCTAAAAGCATCGAATATATTCAGGTGGTTGAATTACTGGAGAGAGACAAGGACCCAGCGAAGATCCTCCCTATCTTCATCTCGGTTGATCCTGCCAGAGACACTTTGAAGAGAGTGAAGGAGTATTGTGCTGAATTCTCTCCTAAATTAAGAGGATACACGGGAACTAGTGAACAAGTCAGTTACTTTCTCATCGATATCTTCATGATTTTAACGAAATTTGAATAGGGACAGGACAGCAAAGATAAGTATTTCCTGAATTGTTAGGTGAACAAAGTGGCGAAGACCTTCCGTGTATACCACAGCGAGGGACCGAAAACTGCACCTGATGATTACATCGTCGATCATACTGTAATCATGTACCTCATCGATCCGGAAGGAAACTTCCACGATTACTACGGACAGAACAGGAGGGCCGAGGTGAGGGCGCTCATTTTAGACCTCCTTCAATCGGAAACATTTCAGGAAATCGCTCAAACGATTCGAATGAAAATATTTAAGGCTGAGATGAAAGAGAAGAGAGGAAACTCCATTTTCTAGGTAGTTATACTTGAGTTTTTAAGTGTATAATAGATCAACTAGACTGTTATTTTTTGTTTCTGTTGGTTTATGAGTTGATAAACATTTTGAAATGCTTTTTATTGTATGTGTTAATCTATGGGTAATTTACCCTCGATTTACCTGTTTTTTTAAGAAAAATATATTGCAATAATTGCAGAGAAGGGATGGCTAATTCCGAGTTTGTTGTCAAAGTTCCCGAGTAAGTGTACATTTTCAATACAGTTCAAAACTTTACTTCATATTACAATCACATGTACACTAGCGCCAAAATTTCCGGACTCTTTCTGAATGTGTTATACCTGTTTGCCCAGGAAAGGCTTCATTCTGATACTAAGGAATTCTGCACCATTGCAAAAACTATGTAAGAAAAATGGTGTTTGAAAAAGATGCTGTTTGATTACGTCATCACTACGCAATTAATACGAAATTTCGTTATACCAATATATCAAGATCATAATCTCCAATCAATTGGAGATTATGATCTTGATATATTGGTATAACGAAATTTCGTATTAATTGCGTAGTGATGACGTAATCAAACAGCATCTTTTTCAAACACCATTTTTCTTACATAGTTATTTTTCCAATTCGCTAAACTTATATTGGAGATATGTCTGAGGACTACCCAGAAAAGTTTTTGACGTTTCTGCTCGGTCGCAACATTGCTGTACCTTTTGCTGCAAACAAAACAGGGTGCGAATCCAGAACTCGGATTTTTGTGTGGACATTAACAGTTGAGGAAAAGTTTTGGAAAAATCTGGTTTTAGTGTAGGGATGTTCAAAATGTATTGAAGAATTGAATCACAACTTTTTAGAATGTTTGTTTTTTTTCCTGCCATTGGCGATCGATTTACGGAGGCACACTGGCTCTGAACTTGTGGCCACGCCCCTTTGTCTTGGCACACCCTGTTCATGATCATAATCTCCAATGGATTTGGTACAGAATATCTTAGTATCAGAATGATGCCTTTCATGGGCAAAAAGTTACAACAAATTCAAAAAGTGTCCAGAAAATTATTGGCGCTAGTGTAATTATTCCAGGTTGAACGACATGAAGCGGTACACTGTACTCAAATTCAATAATTCGATCAAGGTTGGAAGGACTGGATTCAGAATTGATGTATAATCTCTTGCTAGATTGACCCTACAACATGGGCAAATGCGGAATGCGAGATCAAGATGGAGAGGGAAGAGAACAGAGTTCTCACCAGTGGATTGCCTGCAGTGCAGGAGTTCGGAGAGGGAACTGAGTATGGAAAGGTACGAAGAGAGGAGATCTCTTGCGAGAGAGAGAGGAATGTGATGGGAGTGAACTAGTTGAGGCTGCTCGTGAAGAAGCGAGAAGGAAGAAGTTGGGAAGGAGGGCGAATCAGTACTCCATCGACAAGCAACCATGGAGGATGAACATCACTGAGGGGGATGGGAAACACAAGAAGCTGCACTCGATCAGAGAGGCAGCAGGCACTCATGCTGACTACTGGCTATTCCTCAAGGTGGAAGGAGCGAGAGGGGGGGAGAGAGAGACTGCTTGCAGAGTGGGGAGGAATTCCAAGCGTACAAAGTGGACGACTGGCATGGATTCGTACCTGCCATCACTCACAAGACACTCGACATCGATGAGGCCGAAGAGGAATTCACCAAGAGGTATCAGGGAGATGGGGGAGGGGGTCGTGACAAACAACAAGTTAGACATTTCATGATACTCTTCAATTTTGTATATACTGCATAATTACATTTTCCCATGTAATTGTAGTATATTATTTACTTCATTGTTAGCGTTGAGGAATCGAGTGATGAATCAGTTCGCTCTCAAAGCTCAGATACAAGATAAGATGAAGCAGAAAGAGGCAGATGAAGAGGAAGAACAGAAGAAGGGCAAGAAGAGCGGATTGGTGAGTGAGGAGGGGGGGGGGGAGATGGAGGAAGGAGGGCATCTTGTCGTTGCAGATGATCAAAGATGAATTGTCGTCGAGTGGATCAGAGGGAGACGATGAAGAGAAAGATGAGGATGGAGAAGAGAAGAGGAAGAAGAAGAAGACGAAGAAGGGAGCCAAGCCAAGGAAGGACAAGAGAGTCAAGGTCGAGAACTCTGATGAAGTTGCCAGTATGTTCATTCATCCCTTCATTACTCGATGCATCGTTTGTTATTATTCTTTATCGATATCGTTTATATGGAATGGGAAGATGACATGTAGAGTGAGAATTGTGCCCGTAGTTGCTCCAATAGAGAGAGTTTCCCTAGTGAATGAATGGATACTGAGGCAGTTGAGTGAAGGCAGACCAATATGATCTATGTCTTTTCAGAATATGAATCGGAGGATGGAGAGGACGAAGGAAGGGAATACGACTATATGACGGATTCGGGAACGGACTCTGAGTTAGTTGTGCCTCTTTTTCTAGTTCTCCTTCCCATCCTCGCCTTCTCCCAGTTCTGAAAGAACCACTCATTAGCTCATTGTTTCATCTAGAAGTGATGAATACATGGATCACTTTGCTGGGAGCAAGGGAAGGAAAGTAGAACTGACTTCTCTCCTCGATAACTTTGCTCTCCAGTTCCTTCGCTTTCTCCGTCTCTCCCTTCTTGGATTGAATGGGATGGAGATTGGATTGATTTGAGAGATGGGAGGAATCACCGATGGAAAGGGCACTGCAATCCGATATCCTCAACCATTCTCCGTCTTGCGCCTCATCAATCTCTATCTAGTGCCAATAGAGTACTCACACATAGTTGCCGTGTCTGTATGCAATGGTGGAGATGGTGCACTGTCCGACGTAAGCCCATCGAGAGAAGAGGTAGAGATGGGAGGAGGCGATGGGAGAACCGTGAGAGACGATGAGGATGTTCCCTCAACGAGAGAGACGGTTCATTCGTGTTACTGTTCAACCCCTCCATCGGCTGTTTCTCGTGTGATAGGGGAGGGGTGCATTGCACTTCGCGCGTCTAATTTCATTCTATTCTTCTTTCTTCTCCTTCTTCCGTCTCTCAGAAATAAGGCGAGGAAAGGGATAAAGAATGCAGAGAACATCCATTCCTCTCCCCTACCTCTCGTCTCGTTTCTTTCGTCGAGAGACGGGGGAAACCCCGAGAAAAGCGATGGATAGATGAGAAAAAGAAGGAGGAAATGTTTTAAAGGGCAGTATTGATAAAAATATGCGAGTGCGGAAAGAGAGGAAGAGGGAGAAGAAGAGATGAAGAGATGAGTACCTGAGGTATTATCGAGTAGAGACTGGATGGTGTGGGCCACTCGAGGATAACATCCAACATCGCCTCCCGTCTCTTTGGGCAAGGGGAGAGGGAAGATGGGAGTGTACGACCAGTTGATGTACGGAGACAACTTCCTGCATACTCTAGTTTGATGGAATGAGATTGATTGATAGGGTACCTCATGTGCTCCTTGGAGGGAATTCCCGGTGGATCCATACAGGCATTGAGTGATTCGGCCAGACCGGGTTCAATGTATAGAGGAGGAGGGGATTCGAATTGCGCGAGGATCTGATGAGGAGATTGAAGGAGGGAAAGGGAGGGGAGGGGCTCTCACTTGAGTGGCAGTCTGGATTGTTCTCGTGAATGGCGATGAGAATACGGCAGTGATGGGAAGGGAAGAGAGACGAACACCCGTTTCTGATGCCTGCTTCATTCCACGATCACTGAAAGGAGGAGTGAGGGGAGGAAGAGGAGGGGAGACTGACGTGAGAGGAGGATCGTCCCATCCTTCGCCCTTCTCCTTCCTCGACGCCTTCCAACTCTTGTCGACGTTGTCTACTCTCTCCCCATGTCGGACTGTGTAGATGAGACGTTCCTTGTCGCGCATCGAGGAAGGAAGAGAAGAGGGGGACGAATACTGAAGGAGAAGAGGAGACAATACCCGATGGAGAAGGGAGGAGGAAGGGTCGAATGAGAGTGAGGATGAAGAAGAGGAGGGGAATGGAGGTGGAGAAGAACATATTGGAGAGACCGAGAGGGGAGAATGGGAGGGAGATGAATGGAGAAAGAGGAGATAAAAAGGGTAATTAGAGATGAAGCTGTCTATCATTTTGGAATAGAGACAGAAGTTGAAAAAGAATCAATCTCGTTATAGTTGACCTCCCTTAGGAGAGGAGTTCACTCCATTGACGTAAGCGAGAAGGAGTCAAGGGGTGATGAAGCGGAAAATCGGGAGGGGAATACCGTCAGAGAGAGAGAGAGGGAGAAAGTAGACGATGAGAGAAAAGAGTAGGATGAAAGGGAAAAGAGATAGAGGGTGCAATCTCTGACGTGAATAGAGAAAAGACGGCAGTTGGTGAAGAACTCACGTAGGAAAGAAGAGAACTCTTTTCATTCAACACTCTCCCCCCCCCCCCCCCCTCTCCCTCTCTCTCTCTGTTTGAAAAAATGAAGAAGTGAATGAGGAAAGTGATAGGAACGAGTCACACGCCACTGTGTTCCCCTTCTCGGAGAAGGAATTCTATAATACGAGAGGACTGTAGAGTAAGAGGAAGAGGACGAGAAAAGGATGTAGGGACGGGAAAAGCTCATAGGGGAACTAAATTAACGTGTAAATGGGAAGACTCGGTAGAGAGGAAGCTAGAAGAATAATGATAGAATTGCAGTCGTGATATTCCGATGGAGGACAAAGTGCAGAAGGAACTGGTGGGAGTGGCTGAAGAAGAAGGACTGAAGAAACTGATGGATAGTGATGATAGCAGTGAGGAGGATGATGATGATCCCGGTGAGAGGAGAGAGAGGGGGAAGGAGTTAGTCCCCCGTCTTATCGTGTGAGGAAAGGGCAGGGTAGAAAGTACGCACGGAGAATGAGAGAGGAGAGAACATTCATCAACACAGTTCAATCAGATCAAATGTCTAGTCAGCGGGTTGATAATACTCCAAATGTCTGGTCAGCGTGTTCCTAGTGATAGCACCCATAATATGATAAGATTACAGCGAAAAAACTTCTCAACCGAAAGGATGACGATGACAAGAAGCGTCGCATGGACGTGGAGGAGAGAGGTGAGCTGCAAAATGTCCTGGAGGCATGGGGAATTGAACCCCAGCCCTCTCGCATGCTAAGCGAGCGCTCTACCACTGAGCTATGCCCCCGGTTGCGGCATGCGAATGGGAATGTGGGAATAGACACACTTTCATCCTTCCTCTCTATCTCGTGGGGGGTCGCAGCTCGTTTGAGGTGCATGAATGGGAGGGAATTAACGATTCCTCTTTATTGTATAATTTAATCATGGCCACTTTTTGAAAGCTGAATGCTTGATACAGCTCCTGAACCTTACAGGCGGGCTGAATATCACGCCTGTCACGAGAGAATTGAGCTAGATTTTCAAAACTTGGTAATGGGATCAAAACGGGAAAATTTGTTCTTATGAGGCGAATCGCGAGAGAATCGACCACGCCGCGGCGGTAGGATTCATGTTTGTCCGATCCCGCTATAACTTTGGTTCTAAGTACTTCAAATGATGCTCTTTCAAACTGCGTCGTCAGAATTTTGATAGAAAAAAAAAAAAAAACTATTTCGACTATTTCGACGGATGTATTAACATTATTTTAAACCCATTCAGTGCATTGGAACCCATCCCAAAAGTTGAGGTGGATCAAAATATCGATTTATAAATTTGAGGTCATACCGTAATCTATGACCAACGAAAGTGGTATAACTGTAGGGGAAACAAATCTAAATGATGTTTTGGAGGTTTTTGGATGATTTTGATCCTAAATGAGAGCAACTGAAGATTTGTAAATGCTCTTGTCCGGAACTCATTTTCAGGTCGCCGCACAAAAGTGAGCGCCTTTTTTTGTCCCCACCCCGATTTTCCTAATTTTTGGCGAGAAGTGACTCACATGTATGCTCTACAACTTAAGCATGATAACTTACAAAGTTTTTCCGATTTCCAAATATACGAAAGTTTTGGTGCACCCGACCACCCCGCGCCAGGGAGAGATCCGGGAATGATGACCTCAACATAAACGTTGTAGTGCATGATGGTAGCTTTCGTTGGAAAAAAGAACGTCCTTCTATCTTTATTTTAAAGGGAATTATGATCATTTAAGTGAGCGCGATTTGATTGTCGAAAAGTGAAGGTACCAACTTTGGCCTTCTGAATCTCGACGATGACGACCGATATCAAAATTCTGACGACGCAGTTTGAAAGAGCATCAGTCGAAGTACTTAGATTCAAAGTTATAGCGGGATCGGACAAACATGAATCCTACCGCCGCTAATCCCCCTCAAATGGTCGATTCTCTCGCGATTCGCCTCTTATCATATTTAGTCACCTCTAGGTATGCCCTAACACCACCCGAAGTGATTTTGTTCTGACATCATTCTTAAGGTCGCTACGTCGGGTACCCAACCTGAGACCTTAAGTTTAACACCGTATATCTCGCTTCTAAAGCGGTTTTGAGGTAAATTTCCCTCGGAGGAGCCCCTGGTTATTTTTCGAGCTCTATCGATCTATCCAAACCAGAAGTCACGAATTTTTTTTTAGAACTGAGCTACAGTTAAGGTAGGTTAAGTCAAAAGTGTAGGAAAAGATTCCATAGATTTTCGGATATGTGATTGCCCGCACCGAGCTCTTTCGAATAAGGTATTTACGGATACGAAAAGAGGGGGGCCCAAGTTACGTTTTGGTCCTTAGAAGAGGTTTAGTTGATTTGAAGATAGTTTACAACATAAAATAAAGAGATAGGCCGTTCATTCTCGTTTATGCGCGCCGAAGAGATCGGTGTGAGGGAAAATGGTCTCTTCATTTTCACTGATCTCTCGTATATTGCGCGAGTGAGAGATGAAATGAAATTACTTCAAATCAACTAAACCTCTTCTAAGGGCAAACGTCGGCACCATTGCTGCTAGAGGCAAGACCCTCCCGGTTTTCGGATAGTGCCCATCATACTTTTGGCAAATTTTAAGATACCAGTTTATGTAAACCCTCCCGGTTTTGTGGCTGAATATGTGGGAACCCTCCCGGATTTTGAAACTCAGCAGCAATCCCTGCCCATGTATGTCTAAGGGCCAAAAGGTAACTTGGGTCCCCCTCTTTTCGTAACCGTAAATACCTCATTCGAAAGAGCTCGGTGCGGGCTATCACATATCTGAAAATCTATGGAATCTTTTCCTACACTTTTGACTTAACCTACCTTAACTGTAACTCAGTTCTCAAGAACATTCTTGACTTCTGGTTTGGATAGATCGATAGAGCTCGAAAAATAACCAGGGGCTCCTCCGAGGGAAATTTCCCTCGAAACCGCTTTAGAAGCGAGATATACAATGTTAAACTTAAGGTCTCAGGTTGGGTACCCGACGTAGCGACCTTAAGAATGATCTCAGAACAAAATCACTTCGGGTGTTGTTAGGGCATACCTAGAGGTGACCAAAAATGATGAGAAAAGTTTTTGCCATTACCACTCCCAGATCGATTCTGTCGTGATAGGCGTGATATGCGGTAATATATATTGACTATCATCAGAAATCAGTAAACTAGTGATAAACAACAACAATGATAAATATGTAGTGATATTTTGTTGAAATGGGGCATGATGAATGGTGTTCAAGATTCGTCGGGGTCTGATTCGGAAGTGGACGATCTCGATAAGGATAAGTTGGACTCTGTGATCCTCATGGCGAAGAAGGGAGGAGTTGCAGAGGGAAATGGCAGTTCCTCGGGGGGAATGAAGAGACCCGCTGAGGATACTCCCAAGGTACGAGCATCCAATTGAGGGGATATTCATACAAGGGAGGGGAACACATTTATTGAAACATTGATATCTTGTTCCGCCTACTTTAATCTCCCATCCACAGTCTCCCGAATCATGGTTTCTATTTCTATCGATTCTATCGCATATAGAGGAATCCATTGCCTCCCATTTCAACTGTATTCTTATATTATAAGTAAGCGAACCTCCCTAAGTCTCGTAGTAAAGAAATAATTAATGAATAGGAAATTTTCCGATTTTTATTTCGCTAATTTTCCATTATTAAAGTTACCCAACAAGGACGAAATTGACCCATTATTTTTTGTCCTCCATCGAATAGCCGATGGTTGAATTAGTATAGAATGAATGTACAAAAATGTTAAAAATCAATAATAGGCTCAAGGGAAAGCCGGAAATGATCAGCGTAATCCCGCGCTCTCTCACTTTTGCATACTCTCTCGTACATGCGACGGGATCAGGGTGAGATCAGGGTTTCGTCCTTGTTGGGTAACTTTAAGTAAGATTGTCCAAAACTTATAACTTCCTAAGATGGTGGAGGCAAGTTCAATTTGAGAATTTGGATGTTATAGGGTCCAGAGATAAAGAAGGCGAAAGAAGAGAAGGAGGAAGGATTGAATGAGGAGATGGTGAGGAAACTGCTGAGAAGCAAGCCATACACCACCAAGGTGAGCAATTCTCCCCCATACACACCAATTGGGACAGAAAGTGTAGTTGAGCTGAAGTATTGTGATTGAGACTATGACTGTCGTAATGTTCTCTTTCTCTAGGAGCTGCTCACGAAGATCAAGGCTCGTTGTGGAGGGGAGATCGCGAAGGCAGAGATGGTCACCAGACTGGCTGCCATCCTCAAGGCCATCGAACCACAGCAGTTCAAGCAGAGACAGGGCAAGAAGGATGTACTCTTCTTCTCCCTCGCCAATACCATTTAAACCCCTCCCTCCATTATCCGTGCTGTTTACTCCCTCTATACCACGCGGTTGAGATGTCAACCCTTTTACAAACCCTTTAGCCTGAATGCTCGTCTTGAGAGACTGCTAATGTATTATAACGCTTGAATGGTCCATTCAAAGTCTTTGAATTATCCAAGTTATCGTTCTCCAATGAAGTGTTGTCACGGAATGATGTTATGGCGGAACACAAGAACGGATTATTAATCCTCGAATTGAAAGGATTTGATGGGGGAGTAGACACACGCGACATTGTCCCCTCTGTTTGCCTCTATTTGTCCCTATTTTTGTCTATTCGCCTCGTCTCTAACAACCAGTTACTCCCTCCCTACATAATTATGGCTGATACAGGAGAGAACATTTATTGAAGAGAAGGAACGACAATTATTGGTAGTCGCCCCACGAATAGAGTGCACTGAGAGAAGGAATGATCTTTGATCGATGAGAGACTAGCGGAGAGATTACATGGACGACGTCAGATACTGACTGCTGTCGACGAGACCGTTGATGAGAGAGAGAGAGGGGAGGGGAGGTGGAGAGACTATTGGGCAGTAGGGAGGAAGGTCATCTCCTCCGCTCGTTGACTTCCATTGGTTACGTTGATCGAAGTGGGACGGAAGCCACGGATCAGTCTCTGAAGAGGAAGATTATCGATTGATTGGGATAGGAGAGTGACCTCCTTGAAAGAGAGATGACGATTCTCGAATATGAGATAGTATGCTGCGTAGAGTGGAATGGAGAGCATTGAACAAGAGGAGAGGAAGAATCCGAAGGCTGTCGCCCAAGTCTGAGAGGAGAAGAGAGGTATAGATGGAGAGGGAAGGAGGACTTACGGGATACGGCTGATTAGTACCCGCATAGTAGAGGGGCTTGAAGTAGACGAGACAAAAGACAAAGAGCAACTGAAGGAAGGGGTGATTGAGGGAGAGGGGGGGAGACTCACGAATGATGTCATCGGAGAGGCATACTTCCACAGTAACACCCACACCTTGCTCAACTGAATTCCCGTCATGCTCTTGATCGCCCCTCGAATCTTCTCGGCACCTCAATCAATCGATTGATTTCCTCAACTACAGTACACTCACCGAATCCCCATGAGAGGCCGATGACTTCGAAGAAGACGACGAATAAAAGAGCATAACCAGAGGCGCCGTACTGGTCGAAGAGATTGAGCCAATGAACTCCCGACTGGAAAGGAGAAGATACTGTAGGAGTATTGATGGATGAACTCACGTAAGTGACCATGGGAATTCCTAGAAGGAAGAAGCCGAAGCAACAGAGACCGAGGGCGATCTGAGAAGGAGAAAGAGAGTGGCGTCTTCTCCTCCCTTACCTTCTTGTGGCGACGAAGGATGGGAAAGGCGTCCTCCAGAGCAGTGAAGAGTCCTTCCATCATGCACACCTCAAGGGAGGGAAGGAGGGGGGAGGAGGGGGGGGGGGGGAAGACTCACTTGCGAGTCCAATCCGAGGATGGTTATCATGAGGAAGAAGAGGAAAGCCCACAATTGCTTGAGAGGAAGCCGAGTGGCCACTTCAGGATAGGCGAGGAATGCCAGACCAACACCTGAGGGAAGGGGACGGAGGAGGAGGGAGAGGGAGTGACCTACCTGGTTTCACTATTTCACTGATGTCTTTGTTTGCAATGACACTCATGTGTCCGAGGATGGAGAAGATGGCGAATCCAGCGACGATGGAAGTTGATCCATTGACGAAGCACATGGTGACTGCGTCCCTGAGGAAGAGAGACCATCATCCATCCATTGAGGACTACTGTACCTGAAGCAGTTGTGGTCTCTCTTGTTGTGCGATCCCAGAGCGATGAGGGCACCGAATCCAACTCCGTACGAATAGAAGACCTAGATTACGGTAGAATATCGATCAATGGAGAGTGTCTACCTGAGTGCCTGCATCCTTCCATACTGTAGTATCTGCTAGTTTGGTGATATTGGGAGTTAAATAGAAGTGTATTCCAGTGGAGGCTCCCTCGAGAGTTAAACCACGAATTAGAAGGACGAAGATGAGGAAATATGGGAAGAGAGCACAGAAGTAGACGAACTGAAGGGGATCAGGGTCAGTCCATTCATATTCATTCGAGGGTATCCAAGTGAGGAGGAGTGACTCCCTCTACCTTTCTAGCTGAAGTGATCCCTTTCCACAGGGCGAAGTAGATGACCAGCCAGGCAAAGAACATGATTGTCATCAGTTCCCACTGAATTCCACCAAACGAATCGATCGAATCAGTCTGGTACAGTACTCTTTTCCTGCATTGATCTTTGATCCCTCGTTCCCCTCTCTTTCTCACTCCCAGAATTGTTCGACTGAAGTCTCCGTCTCCTGATTGAGTAACTTGAGTTTGGCAGTGAGTGCAGCCACGACAGTAGCATTCTCGTTCCCAGAGAGGCAGTTCGGAGTATTCCTTAGTGACTCCCTCTCTCCATCATCTTTGATCTCTCTTTTCTTACCACCAATTATTGCACGTCTCCCAGGGGAAAGTTGAATTGAAGGATGAGATCATATAGAATATTGCCCATGAAACTATGACACAAAAGTATGCAATGCACATGAAGGCGATCACTACGTTCCCGATACCCACTCCTGCAACGAAGAGGGGATACGGTAGGGGATACGGTAGGAGTAATGTAGATTACCCTTGAAGAGGGGACACATCCTCCACATCTCCATGGCTCCCTTCTGGAGGTACTGTCCGATGGAAACTTCCATCACGAAGATGGGAACAGCAGCAAGAACGAAGAAGAAGGCATAGGCGACGAGGAATGTCCCTTCAGAGATCAAAGATCAATTGATTCGAGATGGAGACATGCCTCCTCCATTCTTGTAGCACAGATAGGGGAACCTCCAGACATTACCTGGAATGGGAGAGTGATCTCAAGTCGACCCCTCTCAATAATTGAAATGCATTAGGGATGGGGGACAACACAATTAGACGGTAGACTGACCCAATCCCACTGCATATGCAATCATCGACATAAGGAAGTCGAATTTGCCGTCCCATTGGCCCCTGAACGAGGAGTATTATCATGCCAACCATTGATGTCTTGTTGACTGTGATAGGAAGTGATCCAATTCACACTCGGAGACGGAGAATGGGACATGGGCAACAGAGTAATAGAGAGATTAAGAAATGAATGGTATCCATCACATTGAAGGAAGGGATCAAAGAACATACCTTTCAGTGTCTTCCGGTTGGGTCATAATATCGTCATTCTTCCCATTTCGAGAAGAATTGGTCATCTGAAAAGATGGAATAAGAGGGGTAGAGGAAGTTGATGTTGGAGATTGAGGTGATGGGGGAGGAAGGTGATGGGGAGGAAGGTGGTGGGAGGGGGTGATGGGGGATGGGGATGGAGGGATGGGGAAGGGGAGGTAGGAGGGTACGAGTAGAGGGAGTGAGGTAGTTGTGCCTTGTAGAGAGGGAAGGGGAGGGACGAATTTCTCACTCTCTCTTGTTCAGTTGAAATAATGAGAGAGGAAAGGGTAGATAAGCAATCGAGTGAGAGAAAAGGAAAGGTGAGAAGAATCAAGTGATCCTATCGACCATCGATCGATACCCAGGAGGAACTACAGTACTTCCTCCAGATACAGTACTCCATGTGAGAGAGGGAGGGGGAAAAGAGAAGGTACGGTGGCTGAGTGATCTGAGGGAGAGGAGAAAGGGAGCGGAGAGTTATGCTAATCGAGAGGAGAGGAATAACAGTGGTGATTTGAGTGGAAAGTGATTGGAGTGAAGGGGGGGGGAGAGTTCTCTCATCTATGAACTGAGAAAGTGACTCGTTGAGTGCAATTCCTATTTAGAGAAGAAGTAAAAATGTGGATTAGAGTGGAGAGAATATGGTATGGTATGTAGATCAGAGAGAAACGGAACAAAAGAGTCGAGATGAATAAGTGATAGAAGATGAATGAGGATGGAGGAAGAGGAGATGAAGATGGAACGGAGGAAGAAGAGGATGATAGGAATTGAAGAAGATCGAAGAAGAGAAAGGCTGTAAAGGGAAGAAAAGGGAGATAAAAAGAAGAGAGGAATAATGGTCGAAATGGTAGAGAGGGCTAAGTGAGGCTACTTTGACTCCATTCAACAACCTTCCCTTTACTTTTCTCTCCTTTTTTTATTTATTCGACCGTAATCTCTTCGTGAGAGTTTCAACTGCATCCAATTCAGTTAACGACTCGCGAAGAAACGGGGAATTCATGATGTTGTCTCCCCTTGTGAATGAGCTTCTGCTCTCTTCACTCTAGTGAGACAGAGGGAATCAGAGAGAAGAGACATCCAATCCAGCAGTTTGATAGCTGAGAGTAAACAGTGATAGAGTGCCCTTTCTGCCATTCCCTCATTCTCTATCTCAGTCATCCATTCTCTTTTTCTCCTTCCCACCATGCCAATTGCTTCAGAACCTTTGGGATTCCCCATGACTAAGATGATGGCATTTGTTCTTTACTCTCACTCCCTCTCCATTCACTAGATTTATCCCATGCATAGTATGCATTTCTAACTTTCTCGCCTCATATACTCATCTTTTAATGTCAATCAGTTCGTTTTAGATCACTGGAGATCAGTCGATCTGTTCACACATCCTCTTCCTCTTCCTCTTCTCTCTTCCTCTCTTCTCGCTCCTCCTTTCTCTTCCCTCCTCTTCCCTCCGTTTTTGTGCTTCTGTCGTCCATTCTTCCCTTTATCGTTCAATTCAATCTCGTCCATCGATTTATATTCATATTGCCTCCTCGTGCTCGGCAATTAGTAAGTTGCAGTATATAATGAACTCTTTGCTCTCTCTCTCTCTTCTCTCCTCTCTCCTCTCTGATCTTCACAGTCTTCTTCCCATCTTCTCCCTTATTTCGCCAGTTTCCATCTGGATCCATTCTCTCCTCTTACTCACTCACTCTCTTATCATCGGTTGCAAACACTTTCTTCCCTCCTCTGGTCACTCACTCGCCTTCTTTCTCTCTTCCTTCCAGGTCCAAGATGAGTCTCGAAGACATGAAGACCATGCCTCTCATTCTCAAGCCATTCACTCTGGTAAAAAATACATTTTTTCTCAAAAATACGCGATTTTCGTTGAATGAGACAAACTTGTTACATTATTTAATTATATAATTTATCCTCTCTGACATATTTTAATAAATATGAGGGAAAAAACCATAGTATGAATACATATAAAGCTCAACTCCTTGCGTGTGCCCCACATTATGAAATCGTTCGGGAGAGGGAGCGAGCATTATCCAGAGTTTCGCAAGAATTAAAATCATGGTGATTAAATAGATGTGGTGATCAGGCTCTCTCCATTCTGCTCTGTCTCTTCTCGTTCCTTTGCACTGGCAGAGACTTCCTATGGTTCCCACAAGCAGCCTCGATCATCATGGTGAGAGGGAGGGACACTCAAAATAGAGTGATCACGGGGAATAATCCGCCTTCCCTGCACGAGAATGGACGGGAATGCTGGCAGGGCCATTCTCCAGCTGGGATTAGTCATCCCGCGCTTGTCAACTACTCACATTTAGTGAAAATATGCAATACCTATGTGACTAGAAATAACGGAAAGTCTGCATATATACCAATATAGTATTTGAAAATTCTTCGGATGCATAATATGTTATAGAAATTACAATTTACTTAAGAAACGTATTTTTCGGGCAGAATTTATTCAATCGATTCACGAACGTGAATGGTTGCCATATACAAAAACAAAAAATCAGAAAATTACACAAATGCATTAAAATCCATTGTTCTAGACAATTTGAAGCGGACTCTCTCAATTGGAGTGAGTGCCTTCTCTCCCTTGCAGATTCTCGTTACTCTGGCCGTGTTCGTGATGCACTTGATAGACACGGCAGTGATCATCTCCACTCCCATCTACCCCCTGATCGTGAGTCCCTCCCCATCCCCCTTCTAATCCATCCTCCCAGGAACTGGGCTACTCCTCTCTCTTCTTCCTCGCCAATCTCGTGAGTGTCATCGTATTCTTCGCTGGTCTCTTCTATAAATTCAACCTCTTCTTCATTGTCTCCATCGTAAGTTAATCTCCCCCTCATTCTCCTCTCATCTCTTCTTCCAGGGTCTCTCTGTCCTCCTCGGCATGTCCTTCGTCCTGATGGCATTGATTGCCTTCCGTCGTCGTTCCTCTTCTTCCTCCTCCAATCAGAATCCCTCTCCTTCATTCCCCTCAGGAATCAATCCTGGAGTGTAGATAGTCTTCCTTTCCTCGTCCATTCCCTCAACTGTCATTCTAGTCCATGATTGCCCCCTGGTCTCCCTCCTCTCAATGCCATGCCACTCTCATACTCGTCTGTACACAAAATAAATAAAGTATTATTCAATTGATTCTGAGATTCAGTAATATCTAGCACCTTTGATCAAATTGAGTGATCATGAGACAGAAGATAAAGAGTAATCAAAGGCTAAAGAGAGCTCATCATCATATGATCTCATTAGCGCCGAGCGAGAGGTTAGTTCACATAAGAGAGTATATACTCCGGTAAAAGTTTCCCAGTGGGGACCCCGCATGTATCTCACTGGGAAATCCACTGGGATCCCACTGGGATACCACTGTGATCCCACTGGGAAAGTCTATTCAAGTCTCTATCCCAGTGGGATGACAGTGGAATTTCCCAGTGGGATCCCAGTGGAATTTTTCCCAGTGGGGATCACGGTGGATTTTGTCAGTGGGATCACTGTGGTATCCCAGTGGGATCCCAGTGGAATCCTAGTGGATTTCCCAGTGAGATACATGCGGGGTCCCATCGGGAATTCACTGGGATCCCACTGGGAAACTTTTACCAGAGAGAAAGAAAGAAAACTCTCTTCCATTTCCATGCTCTCTTGCTATAAAATATTCAAAACACATTGCCGCCTCCTAATTAGCCGATTTTGATGCAGCTAATTAATTAATTGTTAATTTGTATTTTGCCTATTCACATTTAAATAATACCTTCAGTTTAGAAGCTATAATGATAGAAGTGTCCCTGCCTCTTTAATTTTTAGATATTATATTATTATAATTATAATATTAACTATATATGCCGTATATAATACATATTTAATGAATACATATGTATAATACATATGTAATTGCGAACACTGATAATCATGAGTTTGACCCAAGTGAAATATTCTATTGCGAAATCGGCTTAGGCTGTTTGCCGGCAGCGGCCGAGGCCTGTTTACGTTTTAAAACATTTTATCCAGACGATAACTATTTTTGCATAGCACTTTATACTTATTATAGTTTGTTGTTTTCATAGATATGGAGGAGGAAGACGAATCAAAGGTCATGAGAAGATCCTCTCGCCCCGCCTTCGCAGAAGATGGTCAGATCTCTTTTTGTTCTTTGCGCTTTCACTTTCCCTCTCTACATCGTACTTCTCGTTCAGTATACGGGCAGAAGAAGGAAGAACCGAAGACAGAATTGTGCGAGTCTTCCCTCGCACAACGACGGTCGGCCAATCTGTCCAAGCTCAAGGAATTGAGAGAGGGGATCGCTAGCAATCTACCCGCGTTATTGCACAAGGATCAACCCGAAATGGTATGTCTCTCTTCTTATAAATAGGTTTCATAATGGAAATAGTTTATTTCTCCCGTTATGCCATGATAGAGGCAACTCCGCTTAAGTTGCATAAGCCTTACTCCCCTCCCCCCCCCCCCACCTTTTGCTCGTTCTCTGATCTCTATCATCCGATGGACTCCACCCCTCTAAGTGACATTCCCCTTGCTACGTGCCATCTCAGTTGAGATCTGCCTCGCACCGCCTTCTCAATCATTGCTTCCTTCTCTTAAAGTTACCCAACAAGGACGAAATTGACCTATTATTTTTTGTCCCCCATCGAATAGCCGATGGTTGAATTAGTATAGAATGAATATAGAAAAATGCTAAAAATCAATAATAGCCGCAAGGGAAAGCCGGAAATGATCCGCGCTCTCTCACTTTTGCATACTCTCTCGTACGCGCAACGGGATCAGGGTGAGATCAGGGTTTCGTCCTTGTTGGGTAACTTCAACTAATGAATTAATTTCAGAAAGATGAACAGGAGTTGGAATTTACATATGACGACTGTGACTCGTACCAGAATGAACTTGCTGAACTGTATTCTTATTCCGAGATGTTTGATTACTCCCACAATGTCAGAGCTTACCGGATGATCGCCGAAGAGAAGCAGGTTCGTTTGATTCCATTTCTTACTACACTTATTCACATAATAACCATACGGTCGACATAATCAGTAACCATAATGGACAAAAATAGCAATAGATACTTTGGAGGTGTTCACTCCTTTCTCTTCGTTGTCTCGCAGTCAGCAGAAGGCGCTCATCGTCGAGATCATCTCGAGATTCGAATCCGCCGATCCCGATGTGAGACTCAGCAGCTCCAGAGCACTTCTCTACATCCTCCAGGTTACCACTTCATTCAACATTTCACTATATAAATTCCTCATAGTCGAATCCTATACAGCTTCACCTCTCAACCAGCATTTTAGGAAAAACTCAGGAAATTTTGAAATTCAGTTCAGTTGTAAGGTAAAGGTAAAGGTACATCCCGTCTTCGAGACCAGCTCGCGGGAGATCACTGCTAGGCCAGTTCAGTTGTACCAGTTTAAAATGCCATGAAATCGTTTTTTAAAATGTAAACGGTTTTAATAACGCTCAAAGATGGTCGTGAAATTGGCCAATTTGAGGGTGCATTCCTTGACTTCATTGATGAAGATGATGAACCAAAGAAGGAAGGGAGCGAAGGGAAGGAGGGAGCATCCAGAGGAACTGGTTATCACGAAGTAGACTGTCTCATTGCTACTGTCCACATGGCTTATCTCTCCTTCGAAGCAGGAGCCTATGCGGTATGTCCCTTTGTCCCCCCCCCCCTCCTTGCACATCTCTTCTATGGATGATCCCTTGTTCTCTCAGGCGTTGACGGGTCTCCTCCGACTCGAACTAGACGTGCCCTTTGATATCCTGAAGGAGGAGGCAGGAAGTGGGAGAGAGAGCAAAGCAAGTGCTTACTCCAACAGCAGAAGTGCTTCCAATATGGATCTATCTGAGAATGGTCAGTTCACTCTCGCATCCCATCCATCCATCTATCCATCGTCCATTCAGAACTCCGTTGTCGTCGTTCGGCAACTCTGGCTGACAACGAGAATCTGCGAGTGATTCTCTCCTGTCTCTACCATATGGTAGAATCCATTCGGAGAGTCGAGCTGATCGAGAGAGTCATGGGATCAGCTGAAAGGAGGTGAGGGAAGGGAGTGGGCATAAGTGGACACTGTGGTTAATACCGATAAGATGCTTTTTGGCTCCAGATTTTATATCATTTAAATCGGCATTTTATAGTGGGTGCTTTGGGGGGGAGGGGGGGTATCCCCCAGTTGTTGAATATCTGTATGGCAGAAGTGCGATGGCGGCAACTCGTCAACGATTCCTGACTGAGTTGGAGGAACCAGTGGAACAGATGGGAGTGCCCCTTCTCATGATACTCATGGACATGTGCCCTCCTTTCTACAATGGACACTCACCACACTACCCGATGAGGAAGGTAAGAGGGGAGAAGAGGAGAGAGAGAGATGAGGAGATGAATGAGAACCATTGAAGGTGCTACTACTCATGTGGAAGGTATTGCTGGCTCTATTGGGTGGATGGGAAGAATTGAGGGAGAAGAAGAAAGAGAAGAGGGAGAAGGAAGGGCTCCCTGAGATTGAAGACACCATTCTGGTAAGCAGAGTGAATGAAGAAGAGGGAGGGATGACATCAGGTGGGACAGCGAATGAAGGCATCTCTTCTGAGTGACCAAGAAGGACAAGTGTCCAGGGCGAGACCCAGAGCGAGACTGGCAATGAGCAGGTGAAGAGGGGAAAGAACGACTATTTAGAACCCCTGGGTGAATGATGCACTCATTGAATGGATATTGATTGCAGACAAGTGGCGTGTACTGGAGAAGAAGACGGAGAGGAGATACTAGGAGAAGGAGAAGGAAGAAGTGATGAAGAGGAGAGTGAGAAGGAAGAGGATAAGGATAAAACAATGGGGAGAAGTGGAGGGAATACCAATTGGAATGTGAGTACTCATTGTCATACTGGATGAGAGTATGTGTTGTATTGAGGAGGGAGGTTGGTCTCGTGGTTCATGCTCTTCCTCGATTCGGGATGAGAGTGGAGAGAAGACGCCCACTGCTGACTCTCCCTCTCCTCTCGCCAAGAGAAACTGTGGACTCAAGTGGAAACCGAAGGCTAGAAAGGATGATCTGGAGGCATTCATTCAGAATTCGAGGTACTATAGGATTGGAGAACAATGATGGAGTAGTAAATTCATCCGTTGCTCTGGGTGAGTACCAATGTGAGGATGGAAGTTCTTTGCAGACAGAAGATGTTCCAATACGATCTACCGGGAGATATGACGACTCTCTACGGCCTCCCCCCTCCCATGCACGCGAGTGTCGAGATACTGAGGAAGCATCTGTACACGAGTCTCGCGGATATACAGGTACTCTCATCTCTCACCTTCACTAACGTCTTTTCCCCGTTTTATTCCAACTGCCGTGTACAATCACATTTCTGGCGATTTGTGATTCGATTCGGACTCGCTTTAACCGGAAAAGGGTGTACAAGCATCTTAAAATTAGGGAAGGTAAAAGAGCATAAATAAGAGATGGGTGCAGATGGAACGAGAAGAGATGCTAGAGAAGTATCCATTCTCGATGAAGGAGGAAGTGGAGGAGACGAGGGCTGAAGCATTGTACAGGTACAAAGAGGGCATCATGGGAAGGATTCGAAGGGATCTTCATTCCAGAATGATGCTTCCCAATCTCTCCCAATACGTCGTTGCCCTTCTCAAGGTTCTTCTTGCCGCAGCTCCATCTAACAAGGTACGTCCCTCCCTTCAACGGTGTACCATTATAAACTACCATTGAAAAAAATGAGGGATATAAATCTAGTTATCACTCTGACCACCCCTTACCTCTCCTCTCCAATGTGCGGTTTAAGGCGAAGAACGACACGTTAAACATATTGTGCGACGTGTTGACTCCCGAGACAGAGTGCTCTGATGTGCTGTCCAACTCGATCTCCCTCGACCACTCGACGAACACTCCTCTGGAAGACTCACTTACTCTCACCATCGACATCTACAGACACAAGGAGGTATCCCCCCTCTCTTCCTCTTGTACACTGCTTCGAAGGGGCTCTCTACAGGTGATGGTGAAGGCAGCCTCTGCCATCGTCCTTCTCCTTCTCAAACATCTCCGTCTCAATCACATCTACCAGTTCGAGTTCCTTGCCCAGCACGTCTCTCTGGGGAATGGGGTCCCTCTCATTCTCAAGTTCCTCGATCAGAACATGCACAAGTACATGCAGGTCAGTCGTCCCTTCCCTCTCTCTTCCTCCTTCGATTTCAGTCTCGTCACGAACTCCATCCCTACAATTTCCCCCAGGCTCCCATCTACTACGTCAGAAACAGTAGGAACTCCATTCACTCTCTTGATAATTGCCCTGATTGTAGATGAATGGCCTGAACTGAATGCGGAGAATGTGGAAGTCTTTCCATCGCAGACTGAGTCAACCAGTTACTCCTTGTGGAGAAATGTATTCTCATCCATTAATCTGCTCAGAATCCTCAACAAGGTGAGTCACTCGTTGTAAGTGTCCTCGTGCCCCTTATATCATGGGTTGAATAGATCACCAAATGGAAGCACTCTCGTACGATGCTCCTCGTCGTATTCAAGTCTGCTCCCATCCTCAAGAGGTGTCTCAAGATTAGACTGGTGAGAGTCCATCCCCCCCCCCCTCCCTTCATCTTCTTCTCAGGCGATCTTCCAAATCTACGTGCTCAAGCTGCTCAAGATGCAGTCTCGTTATCTAGGGAGACAGTGGAGGAGATGCAATATGGATGTGATCACGAGCATCTACTCCAAACTGAGACACACGTGAGGGAGGGAGAGGGGATGGGGGAGTAGTACTATCTTGTAGACTGGGCGACGACTGGGCATTCGCCAACGAGAACAGAACCAAATCATGGCACTATCGGAATATTGAAGTGGATCTGAAGGCAGCGATCGAGAAGTTCAATGGGAGGAGATACGGGAAGATGTACCCCGCATTCGCTGTCGGTGAGAGATCAATCATTATCCTTCCGAACTGAAGATTGTTTATCGATGAGTGGTCCCTTCTACTTGTTTCACTCTCGATGAAGTGAAATGCATTGCAGATGAGTCTGAGAGGGAATCGAATGGACAAGAGGGGGATTCACTCGGATCGATGGCTCATTTCGAACCAGTGGACAATTCGAGTCAATCTCTACTCGGAAGGAAGGTGAGCACTTGCATCATTCTTACCTTCTTCTTTTAACCAACGTGAGGAAAATTCGTAATTCTCCAGATCGAACTTGGTGATAAATTCAAGAAGAAGTATGAGATTTGGATGGAAAGAGAAGTTCTGAAGTCGTCTATTGACTGGGATCAACTACTCGAGAATAGCAGGGGTATTTTGGGGTAGCCCATTCATTGTAATTATAATTCCAACCTCTATTCCATTTAGTTTACGGTAGATCGGAAACCAGGCCATTATAATAACTAGAATTGGTATATGCACTATACTACTCAGCTAAATCTTCTGTATATGAAATGCGTCACTTTGTGCTTGCTTCGTTTCAAAGTGAATACGGGTAGTCCACTACTTCTGAACTAATTTCTGCAGTATAGCTTGATAGATAAACTATTTCTATCATTCGTCTATCTGTGAATTTATGAAGAAGAAAAAGGGCCCAATCCCTGCTGATGTCTGTGTCGTGTTAGTGAAGTGCCGCCTGCATAATTCATCTACAGTATGCTCTCCACGGGTTATCGATTATTCCCTTCCTTCGTGAGGTAGGTAGACGACGCAATTATCGCTATCGATGGGAAGTAATGCATTCCAGATGGGGTTCTAATTGGGCGATTCCTTCAGTAGGAGGAGTAGCTAAGGAGGCTCCTCTCCATGATTTCCTCGCTGAGTACAATAGAGTATTCTTTGATGATACAATCACGAAGGAAGATTCGACTGTGAGTTGAGAGTGGATTGCTCCCATGGTATCGTGTCACTCGGAGGTATGTCGACTGAGGGATGGAATACTCTCTGGTTCGCGTGCCTCTCTTGCATCAGCCATCACTCTCGTTGAATCAACCCATCCCAAGAAGAGAGCACAGGGGAATCTACTACTACAAGTGAGGAAGAGGAGGGAGGATCAGAGGGAAGAGTATGACTGCATCAGGAAATGCTAAAGGAAGAGAAGGCACGATTCGAGGAGAAAGGACCAGATTCACTCATCTTCCGAGTCGCCATCTCTGGTAAAGGGAACTGTTTAGATGAAATGGCTCTCCATTTGTCAGGTAGTCCGGGAGTGGGAAAGAGTTCGTTCATCGAAGCATTGGGAGAAGAATTGACTGAGAAGAGGGGGAAGAAAGTGGCCGTACTCACCATTGACCCATCTTCGCAAGTGACTGGAGGTGAGGACGAGTGTGCACCCTCCCCCCTTCACCCCCCCCCCCCCCTCCCCTTGTAAGTGAACCCATGGTTACTGAAGACATGCCGAGTAGAGACACGTTGGTGGCCCTCCCCTTCCTTGGCAGCTCCCCTCCCCTTACTCTCTTCCTCCCTAATGCCTCACTTCATCAGGCTCTCTTCTGGGTGATCTCACTCGGATGCAGGTACTCTAAATTAATTGGATCCTTGTTGCTAATGGATTGGATGGATTGAAGAAGCTGTCCGTCAATCCTCGTGCCTACATCAGACAATCGCCATCGTGCGGAGCCCTTGGAGGAGTAAGAGATCACATGCTGTAGCTTACGATGGAGAGATTGTAGGTCACTCGAGGTATCCATGAGGCTATCATCCTGTGTGAGGGGGCGGGCTACGATGTAGTTATCATCGAGACAGTGGGTACGATAGATGAATGAAGGAAGGATGAGTAGAATAAGCAGTCAATTGCAGGAGTGGGACAGTCGGAGACTTCAGTAGTGGATATGTGTGATATGATGACTCTCCTTCTCTCGCCTGCCCATGGAGATGAACTGCAAGTGGGGAGAGAAAGAGGGAGAGAGAGGGGAAGGGAGATTGAAGGGAGTCAAACGAGGTATCATGGAAGTGAGTGATCTACTCGTCGTCACCAAGGACGATGGAGATCTCAAGGCTAAGGCTAAGGTTACCCATCACTTATTCTCCCTTCACTATTTCGCATCTCTTAGATCGCACAAGCAGAGTATATCTCTGCCCTCAAGTTCATGAGGCCTCGATCTCCCGAGTGGAAGCCAAGGGTTCGGTAGTCGCATCGTTTGATGGATAAGGGAGTTGAATTCGCAGGTACTCCGTGCATCTATAATGGACGCTCCTTCGGTGGCTGCAGTATGGGATGGAATGGAAGAATACTGGAAGACAATGAGAGAGACGGGCACTCTGATGAGGAGGAGGAATGACCAGATGAACAAGTGAGGGAGAGGGGAGGAGGGGAGGGAGAGATGGGGTTGAGGTGCATGTGGAGTCACGTGGACGAGCAGTTGATGTCCCTCTTCATGAAGCATCCCCGATTGAGAGCAATGACGAAGGAGATGGAGAAGAGAGTCAATAATGCTGAGGTGAGGAGGAAGAGAGAGAGGGGGGGGAGGAAGGTTGTTCACTGCAGATCACTCCTGGTCAGGCAGCAGACAGTCTCGTTCGATCCTTCTTCTCCATGGAGTACAAGAAGTAGATGGATCTTCCCACGCTTCACTTGCCATCTCTAGACTACTAGTCGTCATGTATACACTACTCATCCCTTGTGCTGTTCCATACCTTCTCACTCTTACGTGTACACTAATTGAACGCTGCCATGAGAGTTGATAAAGAGTGCTCATGTGGTGTGGGATGAAGCAGTGAAGAAGGCGCTTATCTTCGCCCGAGTACTGATTGGAGGAGAGGAGGAGAGAGGACGAAGACACTCAGATGTCGTCCAATCGATTTGCTGCTGACATTGCCAAACGAGTATCTGGCTGCAAGAAGTGCAAGGAGACCATCCTCAAGGGGGTACGGATAATTGTGCCTTCTTGATCTCCCCATTCCACACCTATTGATGATAAAAATGAAGAGGGAGGGCGGGGGGTGGATATTCTAGAAGGGTGAGATTGCAGAGTGCTCGTCTGGCGAAGATCTCCCCCAATCCATTCGTGCAGAATCCAGATGGAGGACCTCCCCCCGATATGAAGGCCTACTTCCATATCAAGTGATAGATCAACGTCCAATCGGGAAATGAATTGTTGTTTGAGGTGCCTCTTCGAGACATTCCAAAAGGCACGAGCGACCACCAAAGTGATCGATGAACCATCGGATATCGAGGGTACGAAGGGAGGGAGGAGTGAACTGAGAGATCATTCAGGATTCGGAGATCTACCGAAAGAGGATAAGGATGATATCGTGAAGTTGATTGAGGAATTGGAGGAGATGAAAGCATCGAAGGGATCGAAGACTCCCAAGGGAAAGAAGGTGTGCACTGATTGAGGATAAATCACGACAATCCACTATTGAGGCTCCCGCTAAGAAGAAAGAGGAAGAGGACATTCCACGACCATCTGCAACAAAAGTGAGGATGTGATCAATTAAAATAATGATCAATCGATTGCTTACAGAAAAAAGAAAAGAAGAGTGAGAAGGAATCACAGAACGTAGAAGAGAAGAAAGTTGTGAAGGAAAAGAATGAAGAAGCCAGCATGTCAAATAAGAGAAAGGAACCTGTAGAGGACTCGAAGTTCAATCAGTTCTATAGGGTGAGGCCTTCGAATGCATCCAAATGGAAAGAGTTCTGTGATATGGTGGGGGTGGTTTGACTTTCGAGACTGCTCTCTCTTATCTCGCTCTCTTCAAATGATCTCTTTTCAGTTCTGCAAACTGTGTGATACGATCGCCACCGTGTCCAAATACACAGATAAGAGTCTGGCAGTGAAGATGTACATTGGAAAAGGTGAGAGATGGTGGGTGATTGGGTAGAGATGCAAATGAAGATGGATTCGACGGAGATCTGCTCACTCTTCTCCGCCTTCTCCTCCCTTCCATCGATCAACGAGTGTACAATCTCAAGGAGAAACAACTCATCAAACTATTTGCCGCGGTACTCGAACTACTCCTTTAGATTTCAACAATTATATTTGAGATGTGGGATGAGAAGGTGCAGGATCTAACTGATTCGTACAATGAAAGCGGAGATGTGAGTGTGGCACTCAGGAATGTATTCAGCGAGAAGAAGTTGAACAAAGTTGACAAGAGTGATTGGAGTATTATGAAGGTACGATGGAGTACGGTAGTGGAGAGGACGGCCTTTCATAGATCGATCGATGGCTTAATAAACTGGCGAAGCTGAGTGGAGAGTCAGAACAAATGAGTCATCTCCAATTCGTGGCCAAGAGGTACGAAGGCGGATTGTGATATATTATCTAAATATATTGTACCCGTCAGGGAGAAAACTTAAATTGTCTAATCGACGGTAATCACGAGTATTCAAAAGACATTTCACTACCCAACTGCAAAAATTCATCAGGATCGGTCCACTAGAATTGCAGTATCTCCTCAGACTGATCAAGAAAGATCTGAGAATCAATACGGGAGTCAAACACATTCTGGATGGTTAGTCGTTCATTCCGTTGATTCCTCTGTTCTCTACTCATTCATCCCTCATCGCAGGAGTCGATGGAGGGGCGTACGATGCATTCCAGGTGAGAGAGATCCCCCCCCCCCCCTAATGTACCTCCATACTTGGTGATGATGCATTCGCCTCCATCTCTTGTACACATTATTCTCACTCTTTTTATTATTTTTTTTCACTCTAATGTGGTGTTAAAAATCGCGAAAAGATCGGATCTTTGTAGATGAGGGTGTTAAACTATCATGCAAAGATCCGATCTTTGCCCTAAAATCCCGATTTTTCGCTTTCAACTCTCCGTGATCGTAAAGGCTTCTAATTTGGAATTCCAGTTCTGAATGTCATTGTAACCCTGAAAACAAAATTTGAAGTCTCTATCTTGCCTGAAACCCGAGATATGATCGAAAATTGCGGGAATTCAAAACAAATATCGGATCTTTGCAAGGTCGATTTTGTGGCACTTCCCTAGTTTAGGGGGTAACTCCGCCCACTTTCCCTCTGCGTCTCTGACACCCTGCCTCTCCCTTCCTACCCCTTCCCTTTGACGCTCTCGCCTGTAAACAACTACTCACGGTCTAGTAAACAACTTTTACATGACGAGAGTATTGGCTTTACACTACGCATCTATGCCTTCTTCCCTATAACGGCGACCCGCGAAGCTGGGAGCCCTGTAAGCAACGATACGGTCTACCCGCGAAGCGGGGAGACCCGGTCGTTGCTTACCGCTTAGGCTAAAAGCCGGCTTAGGCCGGCGATATGCACAGAAAGCTGCGTAGCCTGTTCTGTTCTCCCCTACCTGAGTAGACTCAGTGGTCTAAGTGGGAGGATTGGGCTTACCCCCTAAACTAGAGAAGTCCCGATTTTGTTCATGCAAAGATCCGATCTTTTCGCGATTTTTAACACCACGTAAATCATTTCTACTTTACATTGAAATGGTGTTCTTAAACACTACTCTTATTTGTAAAGTTATTTAATTGTTGCTGATTGAGAGTTGTCGTGATCTGGAGGTCATCGTGAGTCACAAGGAGGAGGGGAAGGCCATGCCCTCAGGCATCTCTCTCTCTACCCCCATTCTTCCCATGCTGGTCAGCCAGTTATTTAACTCAAGATACACCAAATGGCCTTCAATTTGAAATTGTTGGAAGGAACGAGTGGAAGAGAAACGAATATGAGCATGGACGAGAGCCTCTTTGATAGTGCAGAAAAAGTGAGAATAATGTGTAATTGTAGGCAGAACCGTGCAAGTCAGTGGAACAGGCAATGGAATCATGCAAGGGAACACTCATCACGGAGATCAAGTACGATGGGGAGAGGGTGCAGGTGAGGGAGAGAGAGTACTGTAGGAGGGAAGAGAGGGAGAGGGGAGAGGAGACTGTGTCAGGTGCACAAGGATGGAGACTCCTTCAACTTCTACTCAAGAAGTCTCAAACCAGTACAAGAGTACAAGGTCTCATTCTATCATCCTCACTCTGTTATAGAAATTATTGAGATGGAAGAAGTGAAGGACGCGATTCCCCTAGCCTTCCCTGGTGGAGACAAACTTATTCTCGATTCTGAAGTTCTGCTCGTGGATACTGCTACTGGGAAGCCTCTCCCCTTCGGAACACTTGGTCTGTCGAAAAGAAGAAAGGAGAGGGGGTGATCTTTGATCTCTACTCAGGGAAGCATAAGAAGGAACAGTTCAAAGAGGCTTCTGTATGTCTCTTCGTCTTCGACATTCTCCTGTACAACGGGGAGAGTCTACTGGAGAAGTGAGTGGCCTATGATACTTCTTGGAAATTTTAGAAACTGCAGGCCTCTGAGCGAAAGGAAGGAACTCTTGAAGAAGCACATGACCGGTTCATGATCTATATATCATTATACACATATATCATTATGCCATAGCAGTACAATTGTTTATTGGTGAGTTTCAGATACATTAATGAATTTATTTCAGAAATATCCAATCGAGTCCACTTCTCCCAGTATGAAGAAGTCAAGTGAGTACGGGATAGTATGAGATTGAGTTGGTGCCATAACTGTCACGGCATTCTAATCCACTCCAGACTCGGGGACAAGAAGCATCTCAGTCGCATGATATTCAATGCGATAGACGACGGTTTGGAGGGACTCGTTATCAAGGTTGGCTGAGGTGCACGTCCACAAACTCATTTTGTCTCTCTTCGGGACTCGAAGTCGATCTACGAACCGGGGAAGAGACACTGGCTCAAAGTGAAGAAAGACTATCTGCAAGAGGTGTTCTCTTCGTTTTTTTCATTAGTGCCGTCCCCCGATGTGTAGAGAGGAGTTTGTTGAGGGTACAATGGCCGATAGTGCTGACCTCACGGTATTGGGAGCGTATTACGGTACAGGAAGCAAGGGTGCGTCTCTCGATGTAATCATTGCCATCAGGACTACACTCTGCAGGCGGACTTATGTCAGTGTTCCTGATGGGAGTGAGAGACGGGAGGGGAAAGTATCTCACTGTCACCAAAGTGGGCAATGGACACACCGATGAAACACTCGACAAGATCAACAAACAACTCAAAGATAAAGTATGGATACGGTAGTGACCCAAGGATATACTCATTTGTAGATGACGAAGATCTACCGGGCTGCGGAGAGTGTTCCCTCGTGGTTGGAGATCAAGAAGGACATTCCCGATTTCATTATCGACGATCCAGAGAAAGCTCCCGTCTGGGAGATTACGGGTGTGCACATACTTATTGTCTCTTTATCTTCTAATTCATATGATACGAGCAGGGGCGGAATTCTCTCGAACTGGCCATCATACGGCAGATGGGATATCCATCCGATTCCCCCGAGTCACCCGAATCAGAGACGACAAGGATTACAATACAGCAACTTCACTCGATGAACTTAAGGTGAATTGAACACTTATATGTAAGGAAGGAATACGGCAATGAAAGATATATGTCAGAAATTGTACGAGACATCGAAACAGAAATGCGACATAAATGAGGAGGAGGAAGAGGAGGAAACACCACTATATGCAAAGAAGGATGGCAAGGAGACGTATGAAAGTTGATCAAGATGAGAAGTTGAAAGAATTTTTTCAGAGAAAACAAGAAGAGAAAGAAGGTCGTTGATGAAAGTGAAGATGAAGAGTAAGTATTTCGGTCTTCTATTCGAGTTACAACGCCAAACCCTCGCCCAATTGCGAAATACGAGGAAGGGAGGCATTGCGATGTGACTTCGAATAGGCAACCCTAGCAAGTATCATCATCGTTCTCGTTATCAAAGTTGCTCATTCTCACAATTCCTAATTTAAATTAATTGAATAATCTGCATTAAGGAAATCTCCGTCTGAAGTAAAGAAAAAGAGAGCCATGGATGATAAAACACCTTGCAAGTGGGTTTTTTTTTCCAATAACAAATTATGTTCTTTGTCAAGGTACGGAAAAAAATGCTATCGCAAGAATCCTGAACATCGCTCAGAATTTTCTCATCCGAAATAAAAACATGGATCTCCATATTCATCCCGATCGATAATGCTTTATCTAGAATGTTAATTTTCATCCATTTGTCGATAAATATCAGAATTGCTCTAATTTATAATTTCTCACACTGAAAAAAACGAAGAGTGATAATTTTATAAGGTTGGAAATAAAGTAATTTTAGATTTTCAAATTTTCGTTTCTGCGATGCCACATCTTTTGTTGCCGCCTGATTATCATATTGTTATGTATAGTCGTTAAGTGTGTGGATACTCTTTCCATCGCACATTAGTTCAACCCAATCCAATTGTCATTGAAGCCAAAGGATAAAGTCAAAGATACATTAATGGGGTGTTCACCTGATTATATTTTGGCTCAGTAATCCATGGATAGCTAAGATATTGCAAATTTTAATGCATTTGTGAAAAGTACTAAATATGTATATCACTATACAGCATTTGAATGTGATCCTCTACCAAAAGCCTGTTTGAAAATACCTTCCTTTACAAACTTAACACCCTTGGAACTTCAAGATAAACGCTTGTCATTACCATGTAATCATCACAATAGATGTATGGCTCTCAACTGTAGTAAAACGGAAAGCGCCTTTCATGGTCAGCATAAAAGTGTATTTACGTAATGATGCAATTCTTCCACCAAAAGATGTAGCGCCCATCACCCTGACCATGAAATTTGATCATCGAAATTCGGATATTTGATAACTTCCAGTTTCCAGAATTGGTAGAAAGGCCAAACATTTGCGGTTAACTGTTAAACCAACTCTTTATCTACAAATATTCGGCAGAGCTAAGTGAGGTGAATGATCCCTTATAAGGAGATGTATCCCTTTAATCAGCACCAGAAATCGGGATTTTGGCAATGTTTGGCTTGTAGGAGGCAATAATGAAAATTTAGTTGTCTAGAAGTTGAAATTAGCGAAAGTTCAAATGTGTCACCATTATATGTGACACTATAGCGTACCATGGTAGCGCACTTATGCATAAGCCAGTCTGAATGGTCTTCGCAGCAGGAAACATTATCGCTTGAAAGCTGATACCATGGTAACGTTTGAATTCAATGGCCAGTAAATCGTACAATGTTGAGTTAGTCACAACCGCAGACCTATTTTTCGAGAGCACTACGAACGGGCTTCTCACTATACTAGATGAAAATATTCAGTTATTTTTCCATCAAAATAGGAGCGGCAGAAAATATTTTTGAAAATTGTGAAAATATCGCATTTGACAAAATTTTATCTTTTCCGTGTACCCGTAACGTCTGATGCGATTTGAAAATATGATTACATTGGCCAAGTAATCCCCTAATGTATGCTACCAAGTTAGTTTGAGATGTTTAACACAAAGCAGATTAGGCAGATTCAAACATCAGGGTCTAAATCTAACATTACTTTCTTTCCAGCCTAATACATCTGCCCTTCTCATTGCATTTTCATGTAGTCGATCACCCTTCCGGCAGTGTGGACAATATTTACAAAATACTAGTATTGCGAGAATAGAATGTGTAGTATTTATGCACTGAAATCATTCCCTTCCCACAGACCCCTCACTTGCGAACAAAGTAAGGATGGAAGTTTTCATTTTTCTCGTACATTTTAAATTATACTAAAACATGGCGAATATGGGCAAAACTATTTTATATGGTTTTGAAAATAATTGAACACAATCTATTTACAATGATTTTGGAGAGCATACAAATAAATCTGCTTACGTGACGAGCAAAGGAGTGATAACTATGACGAATATTGGGAATAACGATAGAATACTCGCAGGATTAAAGAAAGATGCCAGACTGACCAGAGTGTATTTCGAGTGCTTAAGCAGATGCCCAGTTTGAAAGAGCATCCAAATCGTCTTGTTCTTTGCTCTTGGTAGCTTTGGCAGTGGTGGGCAGCTCGCGAGATGGGACATCGGGCAGAGAGACGGGAGTAGGTTTGACCTGTGAACACTTACTCAATTACCTATCACCGGAATTCCCTCAAGGCATGAATCATCGCTTACGCGTGAGTCATTTGAATCGATTAAATCAAGTCGGGGAGAATGCTTACATCGAGAAGTTGCTTGTCGAGCTCCTCTTGTTCAAGGGCCTCCAACTCGGCAAGAAGATCCTCGTCGTCAACTTGGGACGAGAACCCAATAGGGTTTGAAATAGCTTCGGCTATTTCATTTGCAACCTCTTGTTGTTCAGCGATATCCTCCATCAAGTCATGTACCTACAAAACACTACTGTAACATAAGAATAATTAAAGTTAAAGAACAATTCCATCAGTTTGGAAATAAATTAGCAATCATACTCACATTATCGATATCCATATTGTTGTGAGCCGCCTTGAGAGCCTTGCTAGCAGCGCCCATCACATTCAGCACTTCGGCATTCGTGCTCGCGTTTTCGAGAGACTGGAATTTTAATGGTAATGAAATAAAAAGGAAAACTGTAATAAGCTCTAATGAAAAGATAATCTAGGTGAACACAATTTTAACCTGTCTTTGGAATTCAAGAGTCTGAAGGACGCCATCTATGTGCGCGAGGTTCTTCTCGTGCTGACGCTTTCTGTTGAGAGCGTGAAGAGCCATGCGCTTATTCTTGGTTCCATGCTTGACGGCAGTAGCAACTTCCTAGAATTTGTCATTTAAAAGTCTATAAATATGCTATTTTGTTTTGCTAGGTTATTGAGCGCTCATGACCACAGACCTCTTTGATCTTGGCTTCCAAAAACGCTTGCTTTTTCATCAGAAGCTCCTCGGTATCGAGGAGCTTCTGAATGGACTCTTGGGTGGTCGGCACAGCCTCTTGTTTCTTGCCACCAAAAATCTTCCCGAACAAACTCATGGCGAGTGGCTCTACAAAAGAAAAAAACGAGAACTGATATAGCAAACTATTTTAGATAATTGTGAGAGCGAACAATCGATCTAATGACGAATAAAAGGTGCCGATGGAGAACAATAAGGCAAAACGCGGTATCGAAATCAAATGACTCACACAGTGAAACAAACTGCCGGCGTAGCTAAAAGTCGCCGAGAAGACGCAGAGTAATACACCACAATTGCGGGCATTCAAACCTCTAATTAGACACCGTATACCCGAGCGAATCCACCGTACTTTAGATATTTTAGACCAGTAGGTTGTTGTTTTGTGTCATGTTGCGCACATTTTCCAATATACACTGCTTTTTTAATAACCGGTTTTCAATTGTTTTTATAATTAATTTAGCTATTATGATTTCTCGGTTCTTCATTCTATCATTTTGCCACTTTTAACTGCAGAAATTATCCCATTCTTGCATCATACAAAGAA
The DNA here is from genome assembly GCA_036245805.1 of Pristionchus mayeri. NCBI lineage: Eukaryota > Metazoa > Nematoda > Chromadorea > Rhabditida > Neodiplogasteridae > Pristionchus > Pristionchus mayeri. The sequence goes on along the minus strand of BTRK01000002.1, from coordinate 21,523,391 downwards.
AGGACCCACAATTTAACCAAATTATAATTATTTTTCGTTTTGTGATCAAGCGATAAGCGCGTTATGAACACATGTGCTTGTTCGTAGCCCTATTTCATAATAAAATTAGAATTTAAAAAATCAAGAGAAAAACGCAATTCTCGATACCCGAAAATGGAAAACTACGGTAATCAAAAATGGCGAGAGCGGCAGACAAGCAGAGTACGCCGGCAGATTTGTGTTGAGGTGTTTCACTGTGACTCATAGTCCCGCCCCCGACAGCAACGCGTTCGCGACGCGCATTAACGCCTTGGGTCACGCCGATTCTAGGAACGTCATAACAGTATACAATTTACTAATACTGTGGCAATACTATTCTAATTGAACAACGTCGATCCCTACTCACCATTAAAAAAAAATATTATAATTGTTAAAATTTTAAAACTGAAAATTAAATTAAATTCTTTTGGTCTAGCCCGGAAAGTCAGGGTAAAAACTACAGTACTCCAGACTCCAGACTTTCCTTCCCTCGAAAAAAGATTGAAGGAAAACGAAATTTCCTTGGTGCTGTAAAAATGTTAATAGCAGCATCGTTTGCTAAGCATAGGCAAATTTCGAACGAGCTTCCTTACAATCAGGCACTTTCCACTGTAGTAGTGATTCCACAGTAGTCCTTGTTCGCCTTTCTTACGCTATTCAGGCACTTTAAGTCTGTATGATTTTTAAAAGCGCGCAAATTTTCCTGATTTTCCTCGAGGATCTCGAACATTTTCTTTTTCTTCGATGTTCGTTCTTGGGGTCCGCTGTTGCTGTGTTGTGTACGATGCACCGGGTTTCTTACTGCTTTTCTTTTTTCAACCCATGTGCTGATATAAATTTTGTTTAAATTGATTTTGAAGTTGTCAATCTAATTCTACGTTAAGCCGACGCGATTATGTATTGAAGGATAGTATTTCAGTTTATTCTCAAACATGGACAAAACGCTGGCGGAGAAAATAAAGAAGCTTCAGGCGAACGCTGAAGCCGTGAGAGTCGGAGGCAAGGTACTGTCTTTCTCCTTTCTGAGTTTGTACAGTATTTCTCTACATGCCCAATTTTGGCTTCGTGAAATCGCATTTTACTTGTGTAACGAAATTAGTCATCACTGGGTACATACCCGTTAATTGAATCGAATTTACAGGGAACCGCTAGAAGGAAGAAGAAGGTCATTCACAAGACCGCAGCTACTGATGACAAGAAGGTCCAGAGCAGCTTGAAGAAGCTCTCTGTTACCAACATTCCCGGAATCGAAGAAGTAAGTCGTATTTCTCTGCGATCATTCTAGGTTGGAATCAAGTGCTGTGTGCATAGTTTAGGAGTATTTTAATGAGTTTTTTCCAGGTCAACATGATCAAGGAGGACGGAACAGTCATTCACTTCAACAACCCCAAGGTCCAGGCTTCGGTCCCTGCTAACACGTTCTCTGTAACTGGTGGAGGAGAAATTAAGCGTAAGGGCTCGCAACATTTTCTCTCTCATTCTAACATTGCGATGCAGGATATTTGATTTTCTCCAGAGATTACTGAGATGCTCCCCGGAATCTTGAACCAGCTTGGCCCCGAGTCTCTCACTCACCTCAAGAAACTCGCTAATGTAACATCCCTCGGAAAGATTGACGAAGATATCCCCGGTGAGATATCAGTTTAGTTACTTTATACATTTCTAAATGTAAGTATGTAATCACCGTGTATTGTTTTTTTCAGAACTAGTTGGAGACTTCGAGGAGGCGTCGAAGCACGAGCACAAGGATTGCGACGGACACCACCACCACCATGATGAGAACAAAGCTTGAATAGTATGAATCGTTTTTGCTCCATTATCGGTGGTAGTATTAAATCATAGATCTTTCCCCGAATGATATTCTCGATCCTTACTACTGAGCTACGTGTTCCCTTTATGTCTAACTGGAGAAAGTACAGTTTGTTAGCTTCAAATGCATTGTTTTTTTGTTTGCTTTAGAGTTACAACTGATGTTACTTTTTTGTTCAACAGACGATTCTCATGTTCTCCGCTGTTTTTTTCGTTAATAAAGGTGTATATTCCAATGTATGTTGTCCGGATTGAACGTTATACCCGTTTGAATATCTTTACATTCTAAAACACTAGACAGCAATTCATGAGGGAGCACAGGGTTACCTCTGACGCTTTTAGAGGCAATGGACGTCGCTGAGAGAATTAAGAAGCTGCAGGCTAACGCCGAGACTATTCGTATCGGTGGAAAGGTCTGAAACACATCCGCGTAATATTAGGGTTAGCCTATTAGCTAACTTTATTTTTACTCTGATATGTTTTCTATTGAAGGAAATGGAAAAGTTAAGCTATTGTAAAATTTATTCTAAAGGGAACCGCTAGAAGGAAGAAGAAGATCATCCACAAGTCTGCTGCTACTGATGACAAGAAGCTCCAGAGCAGCTTGAAGAAGCTGTCCACGACCAACATTCCCGGAATCGAAGAGGTTTGGTTTCTTCATTTCGGAATATGGGCATCTAATATTTTTGGTATATTCAGGTCAACATGATCAAGGAGGACGGAACTGTCATCCACTTCAACAATCCCAAGGTCCAAGCTTCGGTGCCGGCTAACACCTTCTCCGTGGCTGGAACCGCTGAGACTAAGCGTCCGTAAAATATTTTTCTTTTCATGCGCAGCTAAGGGAGACCTTCTCGTGACAAGTATTTTCTACCTCAAAATTAATTATTTTCAAAAAAAGTAGTTGAAGTGGCTAGCCTTTTTTTGTTCGTAGTTCACAGGTTGAAATGGAAGGTGTTCGTAGCCAAGTAACGACATCTATTAACACCAAACGAGAAATATTTTTTTCAGAGATTACCGAGATGCTCCCAGGAATCCTCAATCAGCTCGGTTCCGAGTCTCTCACTCACCTCAAGAAGCTTGCCAACAATGTGACAACCCAGTTCAAGGCCTCTGAGGAGGACGACATTCCTGGTCAGCTGAATTTTTTTGGGAATATAATTTATAAGGCACTTGCTTGTTGGTACTAATTGTTCACTGCATTTTTCTACCTTTGTGTTATTTTCTTTAAACAATTTTTTATTCAAGATCTCGTTGGTGACTTCGACGAGGCTTCGAAGGACGAGGAGAAGAAGGCATAACCCCTTCTTATCTCTTCTTACCCGATGCACCACGACGATCCTCATCTCCCTTTTGTTATTTTTTTCCAAATTTCCCGGCGTAGTCACTTGAGTAGAGATGCTTTACAACTCAATCTCCATTTCCATCATCTGATGATATTGTTGATTCGGTGAGGGATATAGAGGCACCCCACTCGTTTTCAGACATCGCACAGTTTGTTGATCTTGTTTCTTAAAATAAATAAGTTTCGTACTCGAGCATTTGTATTTCATTATACAACACGTAGAGGCGTATGCTATATATGAATTAAGCAACTCGAACATGGAAATATATTTAGATGGCTAATTCGCCAATTTCAATTTCTAATTCGATCATAAATCCACAGAATCAAGAGCATAAGATATCTCTTAAAGGTTAGCTACGATTTAATCGAAAGTAATACATAATATATTGTCATTGTACGGAAGTGAAAATACCGTTTTAGTGATGCGTCTTTCCCGTGGGGGGATAGCTCCTTCAACGTCTCCCTCGTTCGATCCTCTCGACTTAATGAGCATAGAGAAAAGCTTCCAATTTGATGCAAACCACCGTTTACCACTCTCTGAATACCTTCTGGCACCCATCCAATTCGAGTAAGTATGGTTTATCACTGCTATTCCTCGAGTGGTGTGCGCCACAGGAACATCTTCCTCGGAGAGACATTCTCCTTCCTTGTCAATTGTGTCAACGAAAGCGAAGAGAGACTGAAGGAAGTGGCTGTGAAAGTGGAGTTGCAAACTGCCACCCAAAGGATTCAACTGAACTGCGGCCTCAATGTTAGTGAATACTGAGATTAGAATTGATAGATGATATATAAGATGAAGGTTGATGAGAGAATTCAGATTCCTTCTCTCGAGTCGTTGGCATCGAAGGCAGATGTGATCTCGCATGAAGTGAAGGAAGCTGGACAACATATGTAAGTGACCATTTAATGAGTGAAAGTGGTTCATGAGCAGATCGAGAGGGAGACAACATACTCAACATTGGCTTATACACGTTTATTAATGCAAAAACATTGAAGAATACAGACATTACTATGTAGAATACAATCAAAGTTTCTGTCTGTCGGTCTCGATCGTTTTTTTCGTGAATAACTCTGCTCAAAGACATCTCCCTGACCTCGGACCAAATTTGCGCGCTTTCCAAAAATATTAAAAACTAAGTACCTGAATCACGTAAAAGGCAAACAAGGGCTCTTACGTGATTCAAGGGCGTGGAATCACTACTACAGTGGAAAGTGCCTGATTGTAAGGAAGCTCGTTCGAAATTTGCCTATGCTTAGCAAACGATGCTGCTATTAACATTTTTACAGCACCAAGGAAATTTCGTTTTCCTTCAATCTTTTTTCGAGTGAAGGAAAGTCTGGAGTCTGGAGTACTGTAGTTTTTACCCTGACTTTCCGCGCCGACTTGGGGCCGCTGATTCGGGAATCTGGGGAGCATCTCAATAATCTCTGTAGAAAATGAAATAGTGCATATGAGAATGTTGCATGATTGATTGCAGTCTCGTGTGCTCAGTGACCTACCAGACGGAGACTGGAGAGAATCTTTTCATGAGGAAGTTCTTCAAATTCCCCGTCAACAAACCAATGGATGTGAAGACGAAATTGTACAATGCAGAGGAGAATGCAGTGAGTGATGGAGACGATCGACCCTTCCTCCATTCGAAGCTTGTAGTGCATGCAATGGCTGTCTTCATATCCTGCCATTGCATGGAGAAGGCATTAGTAGTGATGAAAACTATTTCTTAATGCCTTCGATATATCAAAGGGGGCATATTACTTCTCATCCGACCTAATGCCGCTCGAGTGTGAATCAAAAAGAGAGAGGGGTCGAAAGAGAGAGTGAGAGAGAGTGAATATCTGAGGGCTTCGACGTCTTTCTGGAGGCGCAGATCGAGAACACGAGTGGGGTTGAGATGAGATTGGAGAGAGTGTGGATGGATGCTGCCCCCTCATACACTGCCATCCCTCTACAACCACAACCTCTCCCCGCCACTCTTGCACTCAAGGGAGAAGTACTACAGGTGAGAGGGAGGGGAGGAAGGAGGAGGAAGAGGGGGAGAGTGACACAGGTAGTCTTCGGTCTGAGGGCGAAGACAGGAGCTGCAGTGGGAGAGATGACGAAGATAGGGAGATTGGATATGGAGTGGAGGACGAGAATGGGAGAGAGAGGAAGACTGCAGACGAGTCATCTGGATAGACTCGTTCCCGGGAGAGGAGATCTCACTCTCAAGGTGAGAGGAGGAGAGGGGAGGAGAGATGGGAAATGGTTACAGATCGAAAGTGTTCCCTCATCATTCGAATCACAGAAGATATTCCCCGTTCAATGTACTCTCCTTAATTGCTGGTAACCTTTTTTGAAATAAGTTTATTTTCATTTCGTGCACGGCACATTTATATAATTTGGTTATAGTTCAATGTAATAAAAGTAGTATTCGTTCTCGTAGTGCGAAGGGAACCTCGAATATTGTACTTTGAGTAACAATGCGAATAAGGAGAGATATATCACCTCGTTTACTGTGAGAATAGAAAGCGTAGCAAGTTGGTGTGCCTCGGTGCACAAAAGAATCAGCAGAACGGAACGGAACGCTAAATGTACGGTAGCTGCCTGTCGTGCTGTGCCTTGTGCTGTGCGTGTAGGCACAGCATGACAGGCAGCTACCGTACATTTAACGTTCCGTTCCGTTCTGCTGATTCCTTTGTGCATCGAGGCACACCAACTTGCTACGCTTTCTATTCTCACAGTAACTGATGGTAATATTGATTGCAGTGATCACTCATTGGATCTCTCTCTCCGATTCGATCCCCTAGTCTCTCCTTCTCTCGTCTTCTGTTCCCCCTCTGGCATAGTTCTCGGGCAGATTCCTCCCAGGGGAACCTCTTCATTTACCATCCACTTACTCCCAGTCAATCTGGGATTCCAGGCTAGTCAATCTTTAATTAAATAATACATTAAGAAACTGGAATACAAAGCATATCGAAAAATATTCTCCGCTGAAGAGCATGTGGTGAATTGATTAAATTCTTGTTTTTGGCAGTTTTTCTCAATTTACATTTTCTATCATTACTCCGTTACTCTCTAACAATGCATCACCAAGGCGTGGTACTTTTCTAAATTAATAAAACTTAGTTAATTTCAGTCGATATCGGGAATCCGAGTTACGGATAAATTCTTGAAGCGGACGTACGAATTTGATGATATAGCACAGATTTTCGTGTCCTGACGAGATCGCCCATTTTGTGGGTTTAGTATATAGTCTTTAATTATAGTGAAATATATCTGTAGTCATACGAAGCCGTTTGCGGTTTTCCTAAGAAGCGAGAAAATCCGGAGAGTTCTGAAATAACCGAAAAAAATATCGATTCTCTGCATCTGTGTTTTCGGATATTCAAAAGAATTCTCTGCGAGCAAATTGAGTATGCCCATAGTTATAATCGTCTGATGTATTAACTGTGTCAGCCGTGGCTCGATTCTTAGGCAAACCGCTTTATATGCTGACTCGTCCCATTCCTTCCTCCAGATCTTTGATCGATTTCCTTTCCGGTGCCTTCCTTCTTTCGAGCTGTCCATTACTTTCCAGATGTACTTAATTTATTTCCATAATGTACAGACATGATAGGTGATATTTACGAATGGTTGTGAGTGATATGAATCAATGATAAACAGTCGAATCAGTTTCCGCATATTTACACAGACAATCCACTAGGGGTGGAGATCCCTGAACTGGAAGAGAAGGAGAGAAGATTGCGGCCTAGTCATTTCAATATTGGCCAGCTGACAATCGAGAGGTCACATCGTGCCAGAAGCAGCTGAAGAGTCCCGATTTAACGGTTGATGGAAGGGGGTGGGGGGCTACCGTACCTCTTCATGTTCTCGAATCGATCGTAGCATCCGATGTAACTCATATCGAGCATAGTAACATTGCCAGGTCGCTGGTCGCAGAATGTCAGGCATCTGTAAGGGGATGCCATTATTAAACCATACTTGGTGATAGACCTTTTATTTCCGTCTCATGCCACATTTTCTGTACTCTAGCTTAAACGGATAAAAATAATAGATGAATGAGCTTACTTGGGTCCGGAAATAGTGGCGCTTACTCCATTCCTTAACGAATGTTTAAATATTAATAAGAATATATATAGCAATATTTAAACTATAGATATTTGAAGAATTTCATTTTTGTGATTGTTGATATTTTCGATGTAAAATATTATGTTTTCTATTTGGCCTTATCAAATATGGCGAGTAAGATGCTCTTGTACCTGGCACAGCACTCTCGATGGTCTCTCCCTTGGGCGGCACAGAACTGAATCTCAGCCGACGCCGCCAGGGGACAGGCGTCCTGCTTGAAGTACATACGGGTCAGAGACTCCTTCGTGTACGTGTTGTATCTGGAAGGAGGATGGAGGAGGGGGAGGAAGGGCACACTCACGTGCACTTCTGCAGACACGCATCAGGGAGTCCTCTACTCTCGCAGCACGCCATGAATGCCGAGTTAGGATCCTCAAGAGATTACTGTAGAGTAGAAGGGGAAGATAATGCCAAGGTCGATGTTCTCATTTTGAGATTTAGAGGGGAACTAGTTGGAAGGAGAGCAGAGTAATCTATAATCCCATGCTAGAGGTGCAGATTATGACAGGCAGCCAAATCTGGACTATTTCCACCTCGAGGGCAGAGGAGGGAGGGGATCTCACAGAGGGAATCGGAGCTCGCCCTTCCGTCGATTGAGAGAATCGAGATGCCCCGAAGAGAGAAAGACGAGACTCCGATGGAGTAGGGGGAGATTGAAGAGTGAGAGCAGAATGAGCACGTGCTCGTCGCACTTGATAACATCCGTATGCACCTGGCAAGAGACAAGTAATCGTGGGATACGGTAAGAACGTCGTGAGGGATACTGTATGGATAATGACTGACCGCAGCTGTAGCCTGCTCCACATCCTCCACCCATTCCGATTCCGCCGGGTCCTCCCCCCATGCATGAGGGAGCAACTGGTGGAATGGCACCGAAGCATCCTCCAGGAGGAGGAGGGAGACCTAGACCAGGCAGACCACCTCCACAGATTCCAGATGCTACGCACTGAAGGTATACGGTAGTGAGGATATGAAAATGTGGAAGTATGGATTGTACAGAAATAATCTATCATCCTGAAATCTAAGACCAGGGAATAGGACTGACTGCGAAGGATACGGTAGGCATAGAAGATAGAAGGAGGAGAAGGGCAGTCATGGTTGGAATGATTGTAACTATGGGAGGAGAGAGACATTTATAGGGGATTGAGGAGGGCCGGTCTAGAGAGGGAGGGATTTGAGTTCCCATGGCAAAGAGAAGACTGGGGCAGAGAGAAGGAACGATTAGAAGGGATGATGCAGTAAATGAGAGGAGGTCAGAGGGAAGCAACATACTAAGCTCCCATTTGAACCATCTCAAAAGAAGTGAAGAATTGAAGAGGAGTCTTCAAATCTGGAGAGGGGTACAAGCAAATTAATCTATCCAATGTTTCACGAGGCTTGAACAGATCGAACTGACTGTATTCAATATCTTTCTACTACTCCCTGATCATCTCACACTATCCTTTACTGTCTGCGAAGATTATTCTCTTAACTAATCTTCCAACTGTACGTTTTTACGGCTTATGTTGAGAATACTTTTTTAGTTGAAAGAGTTATGCAATATCTCGTGAATAATGGTTGTCGGATAATCCTCTACTAGTCCATTCTCGTTCTCCTCTCTCCGATTCCTTTCTCTCTTCCATCACTCCCTCGGGGGGGGGGGGGGTATTCCAGTGACCACCATGAGCGCACTACGAATAAGGAGACGATGATGCATCGACCGGTTACTTCTTTCTGTGGAATGGTTGTGAATGCAGATGGACGCATCACACGCGCCATTGCCCTTCCCACTCTCTGTTTGCCCTTCCTGTCTTCCTGCCACTACGAAAAGGATTCATTCATTCGTCTTTTCATTTTAATAGCATTTTCCAGTAAAGTAAAACAATTTTATAAAATTTTAGCTGAGATGATTTAAAATTAAATCAAAGTATTATACTTATCTGAATACGGTATTCAGATAATGTAATACTGTATTATTGTACATTACGGTATGCATTGACGGAGGGAATATGCTCACACGTGGGCTTGCATGCATTGCATGAATGAAGTTCATGAAATTGTAATAGTATTTCTCTAATTATTTGATTCTCCCGTCATTCGTTAATTTATTAGGTTATTTATGAATTTCCTATAGAACCGATTTTCGGGATATCAAATATTACAATCCAATTAATGCATGACGCGAAGTTTAAATTTTTAGTAAATTAAATGTTGAAAACTTAATTCCAAGTTTGATTTTTTTTGGAAATGTTTCCTGAATTGCCCCTGCATTGCATAAAAACAATATTGTTTTGGTAAAAATTTGACAGCGATCTGGTATTCTTTTTTTTTTCTCCACAAATACACTAGAAACTAAAACGAGGACGGGGGCGGTGCCGCATATTTGCATCACGCGAAGCCGCGCATTTTTACCGCTCTTGCCGCGCGTTTCTAGTTTGTCGGATCTCGCAGTCTATTTTCTTTTTATTTATTTTTGATTGATCTTATTTTTATTTTTGTCGAAGGAAATGATTATAAATGATTGTTCAATGCAAATATATGACATGCCACTATATTTTCTTGTTTATAATGGGTCTGAAAAAGTACTTAGTGTCCAATATATATTGGTGACATAATTCTCCAGAGTAAATGAATGATACTCCCTTGTTTTTCACCCTCCCTTACCTTACGAACCTCTTTGCAATTCAGGTTTCCGTCAGTAGAAGAGTACTGGAGACAAGGGGCTAATTCATCTGACTCATGAACACGGCTATTAACTAGAACGCAATGGCCCTCTTACAATTAGGGCCATTTTTATGCCAATTCAAGTCATTTTCTTTTTATGTGGATGAGTAATCGCGAATCGCGATTTCTTGAGTTATGGTAACGTCTTCAATTTTAAAATATTTTTGCTCCAAAGCAGTTATTTAATAAAATGAATTAAATTACGGTTTATCATAATATTTAATCAAAAAATATACTATTAGTCGCCGATTATGAAGAAATAACCCATTATAAAGAACATAATTTAGTGGGATGAAATGTATTTACAATGAATACTCGTTTAATCACTTCCACCAAAAATTATACCAATCAAAAATAAATAAAAAGAAAATAAACTGCGAGATCCGACAAACTAGAAATGCGCGGCAAGAGCGGTAAAAATGCGCGGCTTCGCGTGATGCAAATATGCGGCTCCGCCCCCGTCCTCGTTTTAGTTTCTAGTAATAAAAAGAAAATAAACTGCGAGATCCGACAAACTAGAAATGCGCGGCAAGAGCGGTAAAAATGCACGGCTTCGCGTGATGCAAATATGCGGCTCCGCCCCCGTCCTCGTTTTAGTTTCTAGTCACAAATACGTGTGTAAAAGTGAGAGTGAAGCGTATACGTGCGGCTCTGTGGGAGAAAGCGCGAATTCGAATTGATTGCTCCGCTCGTTGTCTGGCAGAGCACTTTGCCTCGCAACTTCCTTGCTAATTTATGCATTTGTTTGTTTGTTAAGATACTTATATCTCTTTGTTTTAGAGGGTAGTAAGCCTGGCCGATTGAGTGGGATGCGATTGATCGGTCTCGTTGTCCTCGTTCTCTCTTGCTTGGTGTTTGCCAGTCTCCCTCCTGATCCCTACACTGTCCTTGGACTCAAGAAAGGATCCAATATCAAGGATGTCAAGAAAGCCTACAAGAGTCTTGTCAGGGAATGGTTAGTTAGTTCTATAAGTTACACACTAGACTGACCGCGAGTTTTGCCGTACATTGCAATATTTGCCGATGAAGACGTTGGTTGAGAGTAGTTAGATGGCGAAGCGGCTGTTTGGTAGTTCTAATTCAGTATCTCTATTTGCCTTCTGTTGACTTCTATCTGATCCTAGTTTTATTTTGTCTTGGCAGGCATCCTGACAAGAACGATTCACCCCAAGCAGCGGAAAGATTCATGGAGATAAGCAAAGCGTACGAACTGCTCAATGATCCACTGAAGAAAGACAGGTCAGGAAATGTCATCGTTCACGAAAAGTCGCTTCCTCTTCCATTCCATAATATTTATATATCACTTCCATTCACGTCTATTACAATCTAATTCAGGTACGATAAATACGGGACGGTGGACGACGAACCGCGTGGAGGAGGAGGAAACCCTTACGGATTCGATCCATTCGTATCTTTTTCACTCTTTATTTTACGGGGTGCACTTCAATGGTCTTCTCTTTCTACTTTGTAATAAGCTTATTTGAATGAGTTTTAGTTCGGCGGCTTTGGATTCGGTGGATTCGATAATGGAAATTCTTACTTCGCTAAACATCGAGTTGGAATAAGGCAATATACAAACACGATTCTTGAGAAGAGCCATTACCAGGTCAGTTGTGTTTAACAGGTCATGCGAGTCGTGTCTTTCCTAATATGCCATTCTTTTCAGCCTTATATTATCTTTGCCTACTCGGGATATTGTCGGAGTTGCTTTGCGATGGAGTCAATCTGGCAGTCAGCAGTGGAGGATCTTGAACCACTTGGTACTCCCAATACATCACTTACATTGTGTGTCTTCGAGAGGAATTGTTCTTTTCCAGGATACGGTATCGCTACAGTGAATGCGATGACTGACAGTAATCTTCTGGAGAGGATGCGAGTCTCTCGTCTTCCTACGATCCTCGTCCTCCTTGAGGGAAGAACTGTGCACTATCGATCCTCCCCCCACTACACAACTGCTAAGTGAGTCGCAGCCTTTCCATCATTGATCAAGTAATATTCGCTGATTGATGATTTGATAGATCATTGCGAGTCTTCGCTCGTGACGTCATTCCTGAATCATACATCATCAAGCTAGCAAGTTACGATAAACTGAAGAGATTCCTCGATCAGGCAAAGAGTACAAACAAGGTAATGGAGGAAGAAAGAGTGTGGTATGGATGGCCCTTCGCAGGTCTCCGTCGTGATTCTTGGTTCTGCTCCCTCTCCTCGTCTGAGGTATCTGCTCTCTGCAATGAGATTGAGTGGCACTGCTCGATTCGCATATGTCCATCTGGGGGAAGCGACGGAAGAAGTGAGTGGAGAGTAGAGGAGAGGAGAGAGAGAAGGGGAGATTGTAGGTGGACTACATGAGGGAGGCCATGTCCATCAAATGCACCCAATGCGAGAATGTCCTCGTCTTCAATGAATTCCCCGAGGTGAACACCTAAAATGTGAGCCATCACTTAATATTATATGCATTTGTATAGGATGGTCCCATCGGTCGTCTCTCAATGAGCAAGGCGAGTGATCTCTCCAAAGAGACGCTCAACTCACTCCTTGATCAACATCCATTCCTCCTTCTTCCAAGAGTCAGTTCAACATTTATTTGATTACTTCGTAAGATATTGATTGATATTTAATCTAGATCGCCTCTCCACTGTTTCTGGATGCACTGTGTCCCCTCTCCTCTCGTTCCTCTCGAGTCCTCTGTGTGTGGCTAGTTGCAACTTCCTCTTCTGATCCAGCCATCCAATCATTACGATCCTTCGTCGCCAAGAAGAAGAAGGAAATCAAGGAGAAGAACGTCAGTCCCTTTCTCCTCTCTCCACACCCACCCCGGAGGGATGATCACTCTTCTCCCGTTCAGATTCGGGTGGCGTATATTTCAGCGACAGCCCAATCGGAATTCCTCCGCCCATTCACGGACTCGCGATCCAGTGAAGTCGAGGTTTGCTTTTCGCCTTATTCCCCTTGCTATGAATTTTGATATTTTGATTTGTACATTCTTGGCTGAATTTTGATTATTCTTGACTTATCGTTACTATGTAGGTAATTGTGGGATGTGAGTGTACCCTTACAGAATTCATCACGAGACATTGTAATGGTATGGAGGAGCGAGTCTCAAAGGGGCAGATTCTCGTGGTTCGAAGGTCGGCATTTCACTTATTAATGTGATGGAATAATTAGATTGAAGGGGCGTGGAAGAGTGAGGAAGCAGCCGAGTCGGGGGCGAATCTAATGAAGGAGATGGAGGGAGTAATCGAGGGAACGATCAAACTGGACAAGGCAATCCTATTCCCGCAGATGGTATATCCTTATCGATTCAATACTTGATGAGATACCCATCTAAGATTACTGTGGGTGGAGAGATTGATTGCAGATTGACGAGTACCAACCTTCTCTCTTCTCTCGACTCTCGAAGAGACTCGTGAGACTCATCGAACAGGCTTGGTTCGAGTTGAGTAAGGTAAGTCGTTCAATAAGCGACCTTTTAAACATTCATTTTCGTGCGAATTGTATTGTATTTCCTGAGTGATATCTCTTTCGTCGACTCAGTCCCTAAACAAAGTGACCTCATTGAGCACTAAATATTGTTCTCATGGAAGTGGCAATTCATTCTTTCAGGAGGAGGTCTACCCCGTCATTTCGGCCGTATTCGCCTTCTTGTTGATCATGGTCAGTTAGAATACTGTGCATACGATGGTTCACTGGCTTGATTCTTTCCATTTCCGAATGAGTAGATTATCTATGTCCTAAAAACCGCTAGTTCTTCATGATTTTATCTTATTGTGTAATCATAAGAGCTGCGAGGTTTAGAAATGCCTCCCCTTCAAATGAATGAACTGCAGATGATTGGATACGGAGTGTCCCATTCGATGAGAGAGGAGAAGGGAAATCGTCGAGCTGGATATTGCCCCCCTTTTAATGGAAGAAGAACTCCCTCCATGGATAGTGGATGGCATCCCGAAGACCCGAAGATGACGAGAGAAGAAGGAGAGGAAGAAGAGGGGGAGAATCTCACTCAGATGGAAACTGCTGAGATGGTGCAGAGGAGAAAACTCAAGAGGTCAGGAAGAAGGGAGGAGAGAGGGGGGGAGGGGGAAGGGACTGCAGGGCGTACTCTGTGATGTCTGCCCATCTACACGAACTGAGGGCAGAGAGCTACTTCGGGATGATCAGACTACTCAAGCCAGGATGCAGGTTTGTGAAGAGAAGACGAAAGATCTACATTTGGATTATCATTTGTGAATGATTAGGTCGATAATCATCCTGGTGGATGCTGAACACAAGCAGACTTTATTGGAGCACTTCTCTCTTTGCATCTACCCTCTGAGGAAGTGAGTCCATCTCCCATTGAATATTCAGCTAGAAAACAGAGTGATATATAGAGAAAGTGAGGGGGTTCATAATCAGTATACTTGGGATATGGCTCAAGAGATCTTCTCAGCAACAAGACATTCTCGTTCGGCTACTTGATGGTGGAGAAGAATTTGCCCTTCTTCCGTAAACTGCTCGAGCACACTCTGCCTGCGAGTGAGGACAATGCTGCACCCAGCATGTATGAACGACTGAAGGTATTGGGATGGAGTGGAGGGAGAGGGGGAGAGGGAGTGCTGGTTGCAGGGAATCAATCCTAAGCAGACAGTGGGGACAGTGGTTGTGATGTGTGGATGGAAGCTGTACTTCTGCATCTACCATCCCATGCACGTCGCCAGTGGAAAGAAGCACTTCCTTGGGTGAGAGAGAGAGAGAGAGAGAGAGAGAGAGTGCTACCCTCATTCCTTCTCTCGTGCAGATTCGATGATGATGGAGAGACGGAAGATGAATTGAGTGATGAGAGCGTCGATGATGTGGAGAGGGAAGACAACACCAAGGTATCTCCTCCTTTTGGTCGCTAAAGTCCGCGTCACGATGTGTAGATTGTATTAAATATTCCGTAATCCTTGAACCCTTACCAAAAAACTGAAATAAGGCAACTGAATATTTCATGACTTGAGAAATCAAATATTTTTATTCAGAATAGAAATAAAAGACAAGATTTAATTGTAGTCACGTCGGCACTTCCGTCCCTCGGTCTCCAATGTCCTCAATGGCTTCCCGAATTGGTTGGATCGACTACTTGAAGGATCCATCAGACGATATTACATTCCCGAATGGCCAGAGAATCTCCATTAGACATGTCTCTCTCCCCTCCTCTTTCCACTTCTCTCTCTCCCATCCCTCTCATCCCTTTCCATTTTTAAGTGGTCAATTGAGTCCTTCCGAATCCCCATGGAAACGCTAACCTTACCTCTTTTCTGATTCTCTTTTTTTTCGCATTTATGGATGTTGAACTTATTAGATTTTCCTTCAGTTGTACTTCTTCCAGAAACTCGAAATTAACCTTGCAATTGTAAATTTCTTTCGCTCTCAAAATATCTCGATCGATAGGTCATAAAATGTGATTTCAATTTTCTCTAGTCTCCTCAATTCAGTGCTATATTCATTGCATTAATTCATAATTTGTCTGATAATAGAGGCAACTTGCCAGTCAAATACCATAATAAGAAAAGGTTCTCAGAGATTTATCAATAAATGCTTATTTGTCTTCCTCGTGTGATGGCAAAGAGAGAGAACAGTGATGACTGCAGAGGAGTACCTAAGGGGGGACGGAAGAGGAAGGAGGTCGAGATTGCAGAGATGGGAGGGCCGAAGGTTGTGAAGACTACCTTGAATGCCGGAAGAGGAAAGATGCCTGAGTACTCCGATGGAACCAAGGCAATCTTCCACTATGAGGTATTCGAGTCACAACGAGAATTCAGCTAATCAACTGATTACTCAGGTGTGGAAACCGAATGAATGGAAGGAGGGAATGCCTCAAAACAGGTAATTACTCTAGGGAGGAAGAGCTTGTTGCTTGTTTATCTGCGATCGAATGGACTAAAATGCAAACTGTAGAATGGAGTGTTGATCAGGGACGAGTACACGTACATCGATTCTTCCCGTCGTGATTGGCCTCATGGATACGGTGCCCCAATGGAGATCGTATTCGGGAAGAAATTCGCTCTCGTTGTCTTCGAGAATTGTCTGAGGAGTATGCACGAGGGAGAGGTGAATGAAGGGAAGAAGAGAACGAAAGAGACGAAGACCATTCATTACAGAGGAGTCAATTCGACGTGGAGGCCAGTGAACTCTACTCTTTTCCCATGACTGCGAAGAAGTTGCGAGACATCGCTAAGTGAGTTGTCTGTCTCTTCTCCTTCTGGATGAGGGATGTGATTGAGGGGGCGACAGAATGATCCTCACCATCACTCTCATCATCACGAGTCACACATGTGTGCAGCTGCACTCGCTGGCGGGTATTCATTCCTTCTAGAGAGGAGGGAGTGAGACAATCCTTGCAGCACGGGGTATCCCGAGTTCGACGACCTTCTCAAGAAACCCGCCCCTCTCAGAATCATCTTCGAAGTTATTCAAGTGAGACAGACTAATTGTGCCAGTCATGCGTTGTAGACATTGGATAGCATTGCTTCGTAGGTGATTCCTCCTGGAAGCTACGAGGCCGAGAGTTGGCAGTTGAATGCACAGGAGAAATTGGAGAGTGTCGAGGAATATCGATTGACAGGCAATGAACTATTCAAGTGAAACTATCCCACAATCAATATCCTCATGCCATTTTTAAGGGAAGGGAAAATAACGGAAGCCATCGATAAATACAGAGAAGCACTGGGGAGATTAGAAACTCTTCTTCTTCGGGAAAAGCCGGGAGATGAAGAGTGGGAGAAGTTGGATACTAAGGTAGATCACGAGGTGAAAGTGGAATCTATTGACGACCTTCCAGAATATTGCACTCTATCTCAATCTAAGTCAGTGTTATCTCAAAGTGGGAAATATGTGGGAAGCAGAGCAAACTGCCACTGAGGTACTGTAAAAGAGGAACACAAGGCATCGAATACGGTAATCGCAGGTTATCGATCGGGATGAGAAAAATGAGAAAGCGTTGTATAGAAGAGCAAAGGCTAGAATAGCGAGATGGAAGTTAGATGAGGTGAGCGTTTCGTTCTTTCATTGCTTCACTCTTGATCTTTGATCTTTGAAGGCAGAGGAAGATTTATCAAAGCTTTTGGAAGTGTCGCCGTCAATGGAGGAAATGGTGGAGAATGAGAGGAAAGTAATTGGAGAGAAGAGGAAAGAGAGGGAGAAGAATCAGAAGAGTACGGCGAAGAATATGATGAAGGCATTCGGAAGTGGAGTGTAGATGTGTTCATACTCATTGCATCAATCCATTGCGATATATTCAACTCGTCTAGTCAGATACATACTTGCCTCATAAACTATTTATTCATTCGTGTGATGAAACATTGATGAGTTAGTTCATCTCAGTCTATATTTTCAACATATTTAAGTGAATTTAAACTAATTAAGTAAGGGATGCGACAATTGATAGTAACTGTTATCGTGATCGTCGTAGTTTGGAGTGCTCCAATAACGAGGGACGAGGAAGAAGTACGGTAAATAGGGATAGAGATCATCCCTATTTTATTATCCATATTTTATAGATTCACATCGAAGGACTTCCAATTGAGAAAAATGGGGAGCTGAATGAGAAGTACAGACAAGAAATTCTGTTAGGAGGAGAGGAAATGAATGAAGAAGAAACAGCGAAGGCAATTGATGAAATGTTGAAAGAGTGAGTCATTCATTGCTGTAGTTATCGATAGATCAATTCGATTTGAAGATGTGATAAGAATGGAGATGGTCTATTGAATGTAGATGAATTGGAAGCAAGAATAAGAGAGAAGAAAATTGAGCATTTGAATGAAGGAAATGAAGAGGCGAACGAATTGAAGATCAAATTGGATGTGGATAAGGATGGGAAGGTATTTTGAAAACGATCATTTGGTTACGCGTAATTACGATTATTTAATCTCATAATTAGATCTCATGGGATGAATATTCCACTTGGTTCATCAACAAGGAGGGAATGGAGACTAATAAAGCATCGGGTTCTGTTATAGGATCAGATAGTAAGTGTGGTAAGGAAAAGAATGGGTGAGCAATACTTATGCAGATGCCCATCGATTTGAGGATGAAAAGAGCTCATTCAAGAGATCAGATGACGACCAAGATGAACTCCTCAACGGTAGACTACACTATTCATTTATCGTAATCTCAGGAATTACCATTTAGACGATGAATTTAAAGTGCTACTTCATCCTGAAAATTCGAAGAAAATGTTGCGAAAGATGGCCAAAGATGTTGTGGAATTTATGGGTAATTCGATCGGGTTGTTGAAGCTTATGGAGAGGATTCAGATAAAGACAAAGATGGATTCGTGAGTGATCAAGAATTCGTGAATGGAATACCAGGAGAGATGGAGGAGTCGATGAAGGAATACGAGGAGAAAGAGAAGAAAGAGAGGTCAGACAAATACGAATGATGAGTACTGATGTGTGTGCAGGAAGGAAGAGTTCATAGAGGAGATCGATCGTGACAAAGACGGAAAAGCAGATTTGGATGAGTTTCTTGCATATTTAGATAGTACCAATGGAGATAATGCGAGACGAGAGGTAGAAGAGTGTGAGGAAATAGTGTTCATTTGAATGTTGAGGCACGGCAAATATTATCTGATGCTGATGGAAACCAGGATGGATTCCTCTCTAGGGACGAACTTCTCTCCAATCATTTTATACTCAAAGATAGTTCTATTTTCACTGCATGGGGCAGCATGCACTATGATCTTTGATTTTGTTAATATTCGAGTTTTTTTTAAAGTTCCATTCTCTGGTAATTCTAAAAACATCTCGTGGGTGGTTCTGGTGGTTCTTCGACGCACTAGGTATCCTTTTTGTTGCGAGTGTCATCGTCGTACTGTTATCACAGAATATTGATAAACGAGTAATTTGTTTGAGTCGGAACATAATGAAGGATTTATTATATTCATGATGAACGAGTTGATCAACTTTAAGAAGCTGGGTTAGTTCACTAGCGACTCTTTTCGCTTTTTTTACTAGACGACCTCCTCCTTGGATGATCCCTTCCATCTCTGCTACTCTTCTTCCTGTGACTGTTTTGCTTCGACTTCTCACTATTGTCCTTGGTCGATTTTCCACTCTTTTCATTTTTCTTCTCTGATCTCCCGCTCCTCGTCTTATCTTTCTCCTTCTTCTCACTTCTTGATTTACTATAATGCTTTCACTGATCCTCATTCATCTGCAGTACTCACTCTCTATTTCTTCTATCCTTCTCACTGTGATCCTTCTTGCTCTTCTCCCTATCACTTCCTTCCTTCCTTTCTTTCTTCACTTCCTTCCTACTGTCTTCATCTCTATATAGTTGCCATCTGTGCTCCGTCGTTCCACCAGTAACTTACCTTTTCTTCCGATCACTCTTCACATCGGTCATTGGAGCCTTCCTCTTCGGTGTTTTCTCCCGTATGTCTCCATCTCCTGGCTCAGCCTTAGTTAATGGATCGTTTCAATAATAAATAACCGAACTCACTGTTTTTTCAGGCGGCGAGTGTTTCTGGCTTTTTTGGCTCGAAGATCTAAAAGTAGATTAGGGATTAATCGCCGCAACTTTTCGTACCCCAAACCATCTCTAATCCGCTGCTCTCTTTTTAGCAGAATCTCGATGAGAACACAAACTGCATCAAGAATGAGTACGATCGATGATTCAATCTAAATTACGGTAACCATCAAACAAAGGAGGTAGGACTCACAAGGCACAACTTAATCGATCCAGATTCCCTTTCGTATTTGTCTGGCTCACTCTGATGATCACAGACAAAAACAATGTTGAAGATCATATCGATTAGTCCACAGCCGAGACAACTGCCATATAAGGCCATCCCCTGTGACATGGCCATCTTACTCTTCATCTCAGTCTACTTACCAGAATGAAGTGCCGTTTCTTCAACTTAATTATGAGAACGTAGTGGACGATATGAATTACTTCTGAACGGGACTATCTTCGAACCATAATTTGGGGTATTCACGGTTCAAAGTGGAGAAGAATAGGGCAATCTTCTTCGATACATTGCTCATTACCATGAGATGAGGGAAGATGGCACAGAACGAGGCTGTCTGCAGTGCACAAACAAGTAGTAGACACGAGACCATAAGAGATTTCAATCCTCACTGTAGCCATCAGCAGTAACTTCTTCAGTGCCTCACCCATATCGGGAGTGACCACTCACGATGAGAGCAAAGACGAAAGTGAAACGAGAGCACTCGTTCACGTTTGCATATGGTTAATATAAAATGTGATCAATGGAAATCGAAAGGTCATCCAAATGGATACGTGAAATTCGTAACTGCGAATAAATCAGACATAGCATACATATTTTATAGTTACATCTGGTTACTAAAAGTGCGTACAAAGTATGAATGGGAATGCACCGAGATGAGAGGTGCTTGCGGACAAAAGGTGAAGTTCACTTCTACCGTATTCTTGCATTGCGTCGTGAACTTCACAAATTGCCCAAATGGGGGAGTTCGACTCGTATAGAGTGGGGATAGTCTAGTGAATGGTTGGAGGAGACACGCGAGTTGAGGATGCATGTACACAATGGACACACAACTACCGTTTCGGTAAATAGTATATCACAAGGATATTCTATGGACGGAGAGGGATGGGAATCAGAATAAGTTCTTGATATCCCAAATGTACACAACTCTGTTCTGGCCAGCAGTAGCAAGTCTCCCGTGCATCTGCTGTAGATGGAGGGAAGTGACACCCGTCCTCACCTCGTGAGACACTGCCAGAGGAGTCAGACTGCAAGGGAACACTCCCATGGGGATGGGCACTCGCTTGACTCACTCGAACTTGGAGGGGTCTTCAGTCATCTTGGCATGGCAACTCTTGCATATCCTCACAGGCAACTCGAATCCCATGGGAGGGAAGGTTGTTCGATGGGAGCAGCACGAGTTACACACTGCATGGCCACATGTACGACAGTGGTGTTGACGGAGACCCACCACCTGCAGAGGAGGAGGGTCTAGAGAGGAGAGAGAAGGGGACGACCAACCTTCATCTGCCACATTGCAGTCACATTCCAGAAGAAGGGAGCATTGCACTCCTGGCAAGTGTCTGAAGTCTGCCAGGCAGGAGTTTCCATTCGAGGAGCATCCATATCCCAGCACACCTGGGCATATCAATTGAAGAACTACTTCCAAAACATATTTTAATGGAATACGGTCGTAAATGAATCGTCCATTCAGTAACTCACGAGTCTTCCCGAGTCATCAACAGAGAAGAGTCTTCTCGCTGCAGAAGCCACTGCCACTCCATTCACTCGCACTTTGTGACTACTGCAAAACCCGCCATACACTCGAAAGTCGATGAGGAACATATAAAAGAATGCAATAAAGCAGGAACCAACTTGAGTTCGTATGCCTGCCCTCTCTTTCCTCCGATATCCCACATGATGACCAGATTGTCCGCTGATCCACTGAACAGCTGCTGTTTCACTGCATCCCACGCAAGGCAAGTGATCGAACCTCAACAGATTCAGAATGAGATTAAACTAGAACAAGTTGTGCCATCAATTAAGGATACCAGTATGAGCAGACAGTTTGGAGATGAGTTGAGGAGATGAGCCAGTGAGTCGGAGCACGCTCACGTTCCCTCTACAGACATTTGTTTAGGTTCAGAATATCAGTTTATAATATAATACAAGATGACTCATACAAATTTGAACCATCAATCAGTCCCTCAACGAACCCCTGATCTCCTATGAACACGAATGGTAGATCAACGACCATGCACGTGCAACTGTGTTCCACGACGAAAGAACCTCCAAAGAACAGTCTGATAATAATCGATACCCGATATTACCGTACCCATCTTAACTGCTGTTTCAGAGCAATGCCAGAATACTTGCTTGTCCTTCGCACATGAGAACACCAATTCTTGTGCGAGAGAGAGGAAGACGGAAGTGACTGGACCAGCATGCAGTTGCCACCTCAAGATCATATTTTTTGAGCTTTGAAAATGAACTATTTTCCAAACGAAATTTACGACAGAAGCATTATTAATATAATATATTATTCGCAATAAGTTCTCTAAAAATAAATTAGGGGTGAATTGCATTTCTCACTAGTCAGATAAATTAAATTATTTGGGACTTCTGCAGTTGAGGGACCCGAAGCGCCGACCACTTTTTCCTCTGCGTCTTTACCCCTACGCTTTCCCTGGTGCTCTAGCTGTAATCGCACACCTTTCTGTGCGCATCGTCGCCTAAGCCGGCTTATAGCCTAAGCGGTAAGCAACGTTAGGGTCTCTCCGCTTCGCGGGGAGCCCCTAACTTTGCTTACTGGGCGACCCTCTTCGCGGGTCGCCAACTATTACAAGGAAGGACCGCTCTCTGTGCGCACCCTGCTTGAAATGGACTTGCGAGAAAAACAGAGTAAGCTAGAGTGCCAGACAAGAAGAGAGCGTAAGGGGAGCTGAGGGGGTAGAGACGCAGAGGAAAACGTGGGCGGAGCTTCGGGTCCCTCAACTGCAGAAGTGCCAATTATTTTTTGTTGCTACCACCTGCCCATACACATCACGGAAAATTTATTCGACCTTTTTTTAATTTCAGACGATCGGGAAATTCTTAAATTTGTTGCAGAATATGACCAATTGTGTACAACATTTTTGGAATTTTTATGCTGCGGCAATTTAAAATATAAAGAAACCTTACTTCCTCTTTTCCTCCATAGAGTTGCAGTCATCAGCAACTTGGAAATCGACAACAGTTCCATTCAGAAGCCCAACGAGCAATCTAAAAAAGTACTCGCACTCGCAAAGGCGAACGAATAACTAACCTGTCAGTCTCTTCATTAAATGAAACTGCAGTTGGAGGGACGGGCATGAAATGATGAATAGATGGCCAGAATTGATCATTGTCCCGTTTCATATACAACCGAACCTGCAAAGATCAACAAGTGGATCAATTATGCTTATTCATCAATTGGACAGAGAGAATACTCGCCGATCGATCATCCGATATGGTCCAGATCGCCTCCTCTTTACTAAGAAGATGGATTCCATTCACTCGAGCCACATGACCATCGATTTTGTACAGCAAATCTACGAGACCGAAACCGTCACTGTATCAGCAAATTGTGTACACCCACTTGGTTTGGCGTTTTCGCCAAGCGTCGAAGCTTGCGGAGTACCGTTTGGTCTCGAATTTATAGTAGCGGCCATCTCTCACATCCACTGCAAGAAAGAAATGCATCAACAGCGACATAACGGGCCCAATACCAGCACCATCAAACGCAAAATATTCTAAGAACATATCGGATATCCGAGTACATCCGGCAAATTGGACAATCAAAACCGGGAAAAATACATAGAAAAGACGATGTTTCGCAGCAGCCCGCAAATTCAAATCTTGATTGTCTGTTTGTTTTCAATTATCGATTTCGTAGGCTCGCGGCGACTTAATTTTTATTTGTTTTTACTGATTACGTTAGAAATAATGAAATGGGTAAAAAATTTTTGAAAAGAATGAGTTTTTTCTCGGTAGACCATTCGATTTTATTTATTGTTGGTCATCTCGCAATTCAGGGCGAGTGCACTCGCGAGTTTAAGTTGTGGTATTTTACAATTCGGAGCTTTGATAATCTGTTCAGCACTATATGACATATATATATTGTATTGGTATATTCTTGAATGTGCCAAGCGACTATATTCTGTACGCACACATGTGCATATCGGAAGTGACCTCTTATCAGTATCAATGACTCACGACGCGCTTTGCTCATTGTAGAGTGATCCAGTGGGTGGCACTCGAATTGTTTGCTCCCATTGGTTCTATACGTTGCATCGCCTCTTCACGTGTTTAGACCGAGGGAGGCAGAGATACGTGAAAAAAGAAAGGGGAGTGGGAAGAGACTCGGGAAGATCGATCAGTTGTCTTCCTTCTGTTCTATTGATGAGTTTTCCCCTGAGTGTTCAATTTCCCTCCATCCCTCCTTATCGTCTTCTGTTGTTTATGACGCGAGAATAGAATAGAGTACAATGAATGGATTGTTGTATGATCGTGCTCTATCGATTCATTTCTCTCATTCAGGGACGAATTTCATGGAAACACCAACGCCCTCTTGCGACAACCTTCTCACGAGTCAACGGAGAAGAGATCTTCTCGGAACTAGGAATGACCCTGTGGGTTCATGCTTTCTTTCCTTCTCGTTTAACATATAGCCGATTTCTAGGGGGTGTAATAGTGCAGCGTTCTTTGGGAAGTAGTTCCATTCCGGCAGATATCTCTCACTCACTTTCTCTTTCTCAGTTCGGCGCTTTCTCTCAAATGTTCTTCCGTCGTGCCGAGTGCAATGTAGAGAATGCTCTCGCAACGAGACAAGCCATACCCAGGGCGAACCCCGATCATCTACGGTTAGAATTATTGATCTATTTGCATATCAAAATTGAAATAAATAAAACATTGCAGCCCAATTTTTGATCATTATGCGTCGAAAGAAAAGAATGGGAAGAAGTATATGACCCCTGAAGATTTCATCCGGAAGTGAGTCTAATTATATATTCTGATCCGTTTACGATGCAACTTTTGCTAGAAGTAGCAAAGTGAAGGAGAAGTATGTGTGGCGTAGTTACAAGGTTGTCTTTTTATCATGATATTTGCAGGTATCTCGGTCTGTACACGGAGGACAACTACAACAAGGAATCGGTGAAGATTCTGGCATCAGCAGCAGACACGACGAAGGATGGAGACATCTCTTTCGAGGAGTTCTGCGCCTTCGAGGCCATCCTATGCAGGTACCGTGATCGACTACCCTTCAGTCTACTATGTGGTTGACACTATCGTAGTTCGCGAAACAATAATGCACAAGCTAAATGTTGCACACAGAAGAGTGATGACTGAATTGACAGCCCTGATGCTCTCTACTTGACGGCCTTCGAAATCTTCGACAAGAATTCATCGGATAGCATCACTTGCGATGAATTCGAACAGATTATTCGTCACACTCAACCCCTACATGACATGCCCTTCGACTTCGACTCCGATTTCATAAAGAGATACTTCGGAAAGTTAGTATTTAATTCTTTCTCTCTCCCTGTAACACGTATCCTTTAATTATACGACACGCAGCTCATTTTATCCTTATTATATCACTTCTAGGGAAAAGAAAAGGTCGATAGGCTACCACGCATTCTGCCAGCTTCTTCATGACTTCTATGAGGAACAGGGAGTTCAGGCATTCAAAAGGTTAGATATTTTGTATTTTTCAATGTCAAACATGAATTAAGTACTATTACTTGAGATATGATAAGGCTGGAGATGGTTCCATATCTTCACTTGACTTCCAAAAGATCATGACTACAGTGAAGGGTTGGTGGTCTTCCTTTCTTTCTCGGATTGGGGTGGTTCTCGGGCACTTCTTGGATAGTTGGCCCACCCCCCAATCCTCCACTATAATTTATCATCCCCTCCCCATCGCAAATGGGTCGTGCAACCGAAAATCATTGAGAGATACCTATAAATGAACGGGGTAAAGGAGAAGGGGGGGGGGGGGGTGGACCAATTATCCAAGAAGTGCCGGTTCTCGGTTGCAGGTCATCTTCTGACTAATTTCGTTCGACACAATCTCATCTCCGTGTCTGGAGGAGGCGCCAGTGGACACAAGGTCCCTTCTGTTCCATTCCATTGATTAATTCCCCTTATGGCTACTCTTCTCAGTTATCGTCAAGTAGACTGGACGTAGAGGGGGTACTTTAAACGTTGTTTATTCATCTAGTGATTCTGGTGTGGATACTGTAATCACACTGAAGTCTAAGATTGAAACTTTTTTCAGTTTTCTTTCGCTCACAATCAAGTTGGTGGTTTGTGAATATCGAGTCCTCATAATAATTCCACTCCACCCACTCTTTCTTATTGCCTCCATCCCACTCTTCACCTTATTCACTCTATTCACTGCATTTCCCCTTTGTGTTGCTGAAGTCCGTTGAACAGCTTCGCTTCTTCCTTTTCTAGATATTATGGCAAAATGGATGGTTTGATTTCAGGTCACTTTCCCCTACTATGCCGCCTTCAATTCTCTCCTCGGGAAGATGGAACTTATCAAAAGAGTCTACGTCTCACTCACGAGGGGAAATTTCGATCTGGAGGTACAGTAATTATAATGGGAAGATAGAGAAAGAGGAATTGAAGGTGACGAAGGAGGAGTTCCTGCAGGCGACTCAGAGCTATGCTCAGATTACTCCTTACGAGGTATGCACTCACTTGATCATTCCTTCTTCATCATCTATCCATTTGAATGACAGGTGGAGATTCTGTTCCATCTATCGGAATTGGCTCATCCTGGAGTGAAGTCTCTCTCTCTCACTGATATTGAGAGGATCGACCCAGAGAGACTTAAGAGGTGCATAACTCTTCCATCTTATACTGACTACTGAATTTGAGAACTTCTCATCTAAATCGAATCACTAACATAAAGGCAGTTCAGTCGAAGGATGAGAGAGGAGTGGGAACTGCTGTGAGTCACTCTCTCCATCATTGATCGATTGCTTCCCCATCCACTACCGTATCTCTCTTGCCAGGTCCTCGAATCAGCCTATCGATTCGCCCTTGGATCCATAGCTGGAGCTTGTGGAGCCACTGCAGTTTACCCCATCGATCTAGTGAAGACGAGAATGCAGAATCAGAGGGGAGGATCCTTCGTAGGAGAGGTCAGTCATGGATGGTGGTATGAGAGGAGAAAGGGAGAAGAGTAGGGGAAGAAGGAGACCATCCGAGTATCCATTGTCAATGAATGACACTTCAGGTGATGTACAAGAACTCTCTGGACTGCTTCAGGAAAGTAGTCAAGTTCGAAGGTGAGTGAACCTCTTGTGAGGGGGACTACCGTACTCTCTAAGGTCTTCTCGGTCTCTATCGTGGACTGCTCCCTCAGATCGTGGGAGTGGCCCCTGAGAAGGCTATCAAACTGACGATGAATGACTTCGTGAGAGACAAGTTCAACACGGGAGGCCATGTGAGTGGAGAGGGGAGGGTATGAATGATCTCTCCCTCTTAGATTCCCCTCTACGGCGAGATATTGGCTGGAGCGTGTGGAGGAGCCTCTCAAGTTGTCTTCACGAATCCCCTCGAGATCGTGAAGATCAGACTGCAAGTTGCAGGGGAGATTCAATCGCCCGGAAACAAGGTCCTCTCCCCATCTAGACTGTCCCCCTCCCTCTCCCCCGCCCCTCTCTCATTTGGAAATACCTTAAACTGGATTTATTTAGTGGTGAGGTTAAATTAATCGATTGTAGATCGGCGTCACTTCGATCATTCGGGATCTCGGCTTCATGGGTCTGTACAAGGTGTGATCTCCCCCGTCCCTTCATCTCGTATCCACTCGTTGATCTCCCTCCTCTTGAGGGTGCCCGTGCGTGTTTCCTCCGTGATGTCCCCTTCTCTGCCATTTACTTCCCTGCATACGCCCATGCCAAACTGGCCCTGGCTGACGATGAAGGTATCCCTCCTCCTCTCTCTCTCTCTCTCCTCTTCCTTCGCAGGTCACAACTCGCCCGGATCTCTCTTCAGTGCAGCCTTCATCGCTGGTGTCCCTGCAGCTGGACTAGTCACTCCTGCTGATGTCATCAAGACGAGACTGCAAGTGGCAGCCAGGGCAGGACAGACCACCTACTCGGGAGTCATCGGTGAGAGAGAGATATGGAGAGTGCCCAACCCCCCCCCCCCCCTCTCAGATTGTGCGAGGAAGGTGTACGCAGAGGAAGGATTCAAAGCTTTCTGGAAGGGAACAGCAGCCAGAGTCTGCAGAAGTTCGCCGCAGTTCGGAGTCACTCTACTCACCTACGAGGTACGATTCTTTCCCGAATGAGGAGAGGAATGACGTAGTAGATAGGTCCGATTGATCTCCCCTCGTCCTAGTTCAGTCGCTGTTATTTCGATGCAATCTCCATGAATTGAGACGAGTAAAGAAAAAATGTCTATTTCGGAAAGTGAAAAAAATACTCGAGCACTATTTCAAACATTCATTATTTAGTCACTGATGAAGAATTAGCGTGAGAGGGTCATTGCAGGTCCTTCAACGTCTCTTCTACGTTGATTTCGGAGGAATAAGACCTAGTGGATCTGAGGTATTCTTAGTGAAAAAATGAAAAGTGGGGTTGCTCCGAGAATCATTTCAAAATAAGGAGTGATTCAATTTTTACGAGATTCCTTCTCCCGCAATAATGAAATCAGAATATACTAAAACGAAGGATCATACTTTTCCTTTAGGTATCTACTCACAAGACGATGCTCGATGAATCTTCTCTCAATCCCGATCATATCGGCAAGATTATTTTCATTGTTTTGCTTTCTTTGCTTTAATTTACCAGCCGATGACAAATGCCTGACAAATTATGAGCCCAATGCTGAACTCGTCGCGCGTGTCAGAAGAAAAAAAATATTCTTTCTCACTAAATTAGGTCTTTCTGGTGAACAATTAATAAAATTGGTCAATTTCGTCGGCATTTCGTCGTCGGCTGGTAACTTAAGAGACCGGTCATGGATTATGAATATTTATTTATTCTTATACATTTTTTTCTCAAAATGAGCTTCACGAATTCTGAATGGTACATCATAGAGTTGAGGCCATGAATAAATTTGTAAAAAAAACGTTACAGTTTTTCCCGTTTTGGGGTCGAAAAAAATCTTAACTTTAAAAATACAATTTGTGTAGTTTTTCTGGCACACGATGAAATTTAGCAAAAACGTTATCAAAAATTCTATTCACTCAAAACTCGTTTTTTAACATTAAAATTAACATTCGTTTATGCCACCCTTTTTACAATGTCCATTTTTCGTTTTCGCGACTTCCATATCGGAATTCGGTTTCTACAAAAAAAAAACAAATCGACAAAGAAAACCATAAAACTTGATTTTTTTTAGATTTCTACTTTTTTGACTCCAAAACGAGAAATGCTGTAACTTTTTCAAAAAATATTCTCTGACGTCGTAAATGTACCGTGTCACTCAGTATTCGTGAGACCAATTCTCAGAAAAAGTATGAGATTTATTTAAATATTGACATTGCGTGAGCCGTTTTGTGGTGCATAGCTTCTTAACAAAACTATCTGCGATCATATAGTAGTCAATTTCCACTTTTATGCTACCATTTTCTGATCACAGTTTTTTTCCACGTTCAAGATATTCTAATTTGTTATGCATTATTTTATTCGCGTAATAATTTGTTTTCTCATAGGTGGCTATCGATTGGCAGCTGCAACTTTCTCTGGAATTGAGCACAAATTCGGTCTCTTCCTTCCTCGATTTGAAGTGAGAAAATAAATGGAAGAGGATTAGCCTCTCCCCTCCATAAAGAGATAGATCACAAGAGTAGGGGAGATTTGAATTTATCTCTCGTGAATAGGGACGATAAGCTTACTGATACTCTCATGAGTAGTAGCATTTCTCGTTCTCCCTCTTCGATCGATTCAATAGGATTAGCCGTTCGATCTACGAGTTGTTTTTTGTATCTTGGTATACGGATGTAACCTTCTAGTTGCGCTTCTTTAGAATGTATTTTCGAGATAGACTTTGTTATATGTTATGCTTATTGTGCATTCTGCCATCGAATTTTAGCATTCAACCCCGTTCTCTGCTGTACCCTTTCGTTGTCGTTCGTTGCCCTAGTCATACCCAACGGATGGATCGACTTAATTTTTGCCTTGTGAATACAGCCAATATCTACCGATAAACAACCGATGCCTTCTATGGTCACATCTATGAAATACTGATCAGATAAGTCGTAAAAATGTATTTCGTATGTTTTAATTATTTTAGGATACAGAATTGATTTTTACCAATGGAACTCTAGGAAAGCAATCAATTTAAACACGTGAAGATATTACAACCCGCTATGTGAGATAAGGAGTGCCTAGACATGGAAAGGATAGGGTAAATCTCTTTCCTGACTATCCTCTTCGACCAAAGAATTTGACGGATCCAGAACCATTGCTATTACGACGAATCCTGAATTGATCTTTCCTCGTATAGAATGAGCAGAGAATTTCCTTTCTACGAAAACAGCAAAGTTCAAAGAATAATAATTCGAGGAAATGGCGGAAAAGTTGCTCACCAGATATAACTAAGACAACAGAGAAGAGAGTAATGAGAATGAGGATTCCAAGAGGAGCTGATGCAGTCACGGGTTTAGGAGAGGAATCAGATGACTCGAGAATTCGAACTGCCTCGTCTGTGAGTATCGATTGGTAGGGATTAAATCCTGTTCGCATCGAGATAATTGCTACTATTGGATCATCTATCCTGCCGTTTGCAACATAGAGAGAGTCTATTTCCCGATGAAGCAAAATGAGGGGGAAGGTGGATCTCACCGTCGGAGTGACCATTCCGAGCATCACTGCGGTAGATCAGGAGAAGAATGAAGGAGATGAAGACAAAAGAAGTTATGAGTCCGATCCGAGTCCAATATCGCATCCATTAAAGGAAGACTACTGGAATAACTGCATGAGGCAGGAAGAACGAGTATGATGAAGCGAACAAATATAAGTTATCGATGTTCACTCAGAGAGTAGAGGGTCGTGGTGTGTGAAGGAGAAAGAACGAATGGGAAAGAGAAAGGGGTGGGAGAAGGGCGGAGAAACTATGAACAAGTGGTGAGAGAATCAGCAAGAGTCACGATAAACCACATTTTAACCATTAGGCTCATCTGCCTATAAGTTAACTCATGAGTTCTGATTGTTTTGTATCTTATTGTTATATAGCTATTACAATTATAATAACACTAATTTAATATTGATTTTTGAACTTTATAGATTCTTCAAATTTGAGAAATATTATCTCATAAACATCTTTAAATAAAAAATTTTGAAATAAATTTGAAAAATTAGTGGTAAAGAATCATTTTGTGATATATCATTTTTTGGCTTACGAACTGTCAATACACGCCATCCATCGTACACTTGCGCGCGGTTTCATTTGAATTTATTGTGTTTTTTATTGTGATGGTTTAGTGATTTGTACTTACCATATTATAATTAATTTAATTAATTTCCCATTGTAATATCCGAATTCTTCAGATCACGCACATGAGAGGCGTTGCTTCAACGTCCATTAGCTGTTCTCTGGAATGGTTAGTTTCAATTTCCATCAAGAATAATTCAAAGTAGCCATACTATTATTTCCTGTTACTGTGAGAAACATGAAGCGTAGTCAATGGTGTGATGTGCGAGATTCACTATAATCAATTTTTTAAATACACGCGGAACAATTTATCAATGTTTTCTAGTAGATAAATCGTTCCGCGAGTATTTCAAAATTGATTGTAGTGAACATCGCATACCACGCCATTGACTACCCTTTCTGTTTTCACAGTAGTCAGGAAAAAGTTGAGAATTTTTCGAAGTTTAGCTACCCGATACTCAGGTTCATGCCCTACGCTCTCGTGGACAGTCTATAAACATTAAGGACAGTCTATAAACAAGTTGATTCAGGGAAATACTTCATTTAAATGAATTTTGCCCGGAGAATGTCGAAACATGCCACCATGACCTTATGCTAGAAGGACTCTCTGCTGTCTTCAACCTCCTCAATGAGAAGGTATACTTCCAACCAGGATTGCAAAAAGGGCTCAACGGGTTGGCATTTTGACCCGTTCGGCGGGTTAGACACGAGTCGGTTGATCACCCGACGGAGGCGAGTTGAACGGGCTGAGAGAGTTAGAGAGGGAGTGGAAGAGCGATGGAGCAGGATAAAGAAAGAGAGAAAGAGAGAATCTGCATTTTAAGCTAACACCGAATAACAAATGGAGATCCCGTGAACTATACGAAGTAAACAAATCGTGAGTTATATATCAGATAACAGCGGTAGGTCGAATGAGAACTATTGCGTTATGCCACGCTCATCCAACCCAGTGTCGAGATAACGAAACTGCAAAATTGAACAGTTGATAATTTCAGTAAGCATCATTGCACGTTTTGTCTTGCTGAGATCACCCCTTCAGATCACTGCGTGGGAGTGAGTTATTCGAGTTTTCTTGTTCGAAGGTTAATAATCATGATATGAAATATGTACAAATGTTCTGATGCGCTTGCTCAAGGTAATGGTACGCGTGAAGGAGGCGAGAAAAAAGAAAGCATTTGTTCTCCACGATACCTGCCTCGCTTCCATTTCCCAGAAGAAGGAGAAGGTTTGTTGTGCTTTGAGACTTACATACTGTAGTGCATTACACTTGTCTGAAATACCTAGATAATGCAATTCTCTGTTAATTGTGGTTATTTAACTTTAACGGAAGCTTCACGAGATGGATTAGTTTCTGTATAATGTGGTCCAATTTCGTACGCGGCATGCAAACATAATCGTTTATATATTTACTCAGGTACTCCCCGCTATGGAAGCGCTGTTATTTAATTCAAATGCTAAGATGCTTCTCGAGAAATATTGCATATTCGAAAGCAAAATGGTCGGTTTTTGTTGTATTTTAATTGCATGGACTGAGTTACGCTATTTCCTCTCCAA
This sequence comes from Pristionchus mayeri, assembly GCA_036245805.1. Lineage (NCBI taxonomy): Eukaryota > Metazoa > Nematoda > Chromadorea > Rhabditida > Neodiplogasteridae > Pristionchus > Pristionchus mayeri. The sequence goes on along the minus strand of BTRK01000002.1, from coordinate 21,490,970 downwards.
AAATTCCAAAATAGTTACCACAACATGCCATCACCGTCCGGCTGCCCCCCCCCCGTCTTCTGCGGTGATTTGGACATTTTCAGAGATGTTTCGAATGTAAGAAGGCCCTTTATTTGACTGGAGACGGGAAGAGGAAGATCGTCCACTGCTCCGATCATTTCTGCCAGAACACATTTCACTGGCAATGTGCACTCACAAATTCGAGCTGCCGAATGGACTTCTATCATAAAACGTGTGTTTTGTGGATAGTGCTAACACGCGGAGCCTTGAGGGTCTGTGACAGATCAGTGTGACAAAAATGGCTTGCGTGGTTCGCGCAAATCAACACTCGCATATAAATGTTTCCCCAGAATTTGAAAATAGTTCTTTTCGATAAGAATTTCAAAGGCTAGCGAACGTGTAATAATATTACATGAAACCTAAAATATACGGAGATATTCATGTGTTAAAAAAAACCTCTCAAACTAAGCTGAAAGTTTCATCTGACATTGAGGCAGAAATTTCTAATGGGAATCATTACTTTGAAGCGAATTATACGTGGTTGCTCTTTTTTCTGTTGCGGTTCTGTCGTTGACCCAGGCTTAAACGTACGGCATCAAATAATTATCGCTATTCATTCGAGTTTTCCCTATCTCCCTAAGTTGGTGCAACAAACGACGATGCAGATGAGTCTTTTTTCCAGTGTGCACTGCAAGAAACACGCTGTGGTGCTGTCGCAAGCGAACGATGCTTCGTCGAGAGAAATCCACTCCAGTCAATCACCTTCTGTCTCTGAGATTTGCGCAGAGTGCTCGGAACAAGTTCCCAGGTCAGCTATCATTGAATTACAACAAGTTGGCATACACCATAAAATTTCTCACTACGTGTACAATCTGTTTTAATGAAATGACGAATGCGCGCGCGCACGCGGACCGCACCGCAATTTAAAATTCTGGTGCGACCTAACGGCCCCGGCTGACAACTGCGTGTAAAAATTGTGGGCGTGACCGCCAGCTCCGGGAATTAGTGAGCTGGAGCAAAACTATCGCGCATCTGTCTAACTATTGCGCATTTCGGTGTTAAGGGTGGACGTGGTGTAATTGTTCGAACCATTTTATTTCTGTAATATAGATACCTTACTTGCAGTCAACCGGACGCCTTTTGTCCATGCGAATCCATCAAGTTCATTAATTCTCGCTCACATTTCTCTTGCAAAATCCCATAATAATTTCAAGTTAAATGATTAGATTCTTTCTTAAGTTAAAAAAGATAACCTAGTTTGCCATCAGATGGCCTATGAATCACATGGTCTTCTTCGTCGCTTGCTGTGACTCCTTCCTTCATTATGACTGTGCTATCGTCAGTTACTTTCCTTCGAGAACACAAAGGAACATTCTATTTAGAAGAAAAAGAGATCACTCGATAATGCATTGTTTGCAGAAACGATTTAAACAAACGTTGATGCATTGTGGGAATTGTGGAAGCATTTGCCGATACCTTGAATCTGTTGAGAGGCAAGGCCACTGCCTCCTTGATTACAGTGAAGGAATGAAGAAGAAAGGAATCGATTACGGCAACCTGCCCGAAAACATCTGCGAAAAACTTCATTCGCATTCTGATTGTTGCATTAACAAGTGAAGGATAAAGAGAGGAATGATGGTGAACACGATATATGCGATAAATTGAGTATGATTAAGGAAGGACTAGAGAATAGTCTGTCTCTCCTGATTGGATGAGAAGAGTGGCTGGACTGCAGACTCAGATGACGATTCAGTGAGGGGATCATCCTGATGTCATCACACGTATAGTTGTTAATGGGGGATGGTACCGTTGAGAGGAGAGCGTCGTTCTCCTCAGGGATGGGGGTGATCTTGGGAGGAGTCCCCCAGATGCTTCTCTTCTTCTCGTTAGCATGCTCATCATAGAGAGACTCGTCCACTTCCCTCACTCCTCTTCGTGTCTTCCTCCTCTTCGATGCGTGTCTCACCCTACATTCACTCTCCCCTCTCTTCCTCTTCCCCTCTCCCTACCAAGTGATTGCATCGCTGGCTGATTTCCTCGAACAGATTCCGTGTTTGATGCATAAGTAGATCATCTCAATGATGGTGAGAAGAGAGGCACCCACGAAGAGACCGAGGGCCCCGCCCACGTCGCCTGATTCCATTCATATAGATTGATCAAGGGGCGGTTCACTCACAAGCGAGACTCCAGAACGAATATGTCTCGTATTGTCTGAATTTTAATATTCAAGCGATCATTAAAATGAAGATTGTACCTCCAATGTTCCAGATGCATTTCATGCATGAAAATGTTGACCATTGCAAAATTTTCCCTGATATTGAGAATGTTCTTCAAAGAGTAATCACGATTGAAACCTCTCAAATTTGTCTCCGAACTCGTAGAGATCAAGATAATCGGGGAGTTCCTTCTTGAACAGGTTGTTGTAGGCTGACTGGAATGGTGAACCTTCGATTCATTCGAATTCGCCCCTCACTTGGAGTTCTCTCATCGATCGTTTAAACTGCAGGAGCATTTCCTTGCTTTCCTCCTTCACTTCCTCACTGGCACAAGAGTACATATCAAGGAGAAGTCTGAACGAACAAACTACGTCTTATTTTCACCCCTTATTCCAACTTCTCAAATTCCATTGCTTTCTTTTTGTCAGTTGAAGAGAAGAATAGCATAGCTCCAATCTTAAATTAAGTCTTGCCTTGACTGTGAGTAGAGGATGGATTGGTCACCTTGCCCGCAGTTTCTCCTTCGATGCTCTTATTCACAGCTTGCCATTCAACTGATTCGATCTCCGAGATCGTCTTGAGTAGGACCTTCTCTAGATCTCTCAGAATGGGCACTGACCATCCCTGCAATCTCCTTCTCTGTCTGGGGAGGGGGAGGGGGGGGGGGGGACTTACATCCATGAATTCCTCAGGGAAGAAGTGTCTCATCTGTCTACTCTCCATCTTCTCGGCCCACACTCTCCGTTGCAGTCCTCCACTCTCGTACTGCAGAGATACACTCAAGTCACACTCAACCATTTACAACTTGTTCTCCCCACCAATTATCGAAAATCATATATGACTCTTGCCTCTTGGTTATGTTGAGATGTTTTTAATAATCTTTGGTCTACCTACTTGATTCATCAACTCGAATATTCTATCGATCCTCGATAGATCAGCAGTGATCGTTGATGAATATGAGGAGGAGTCGAAGATAGACCACAGTTTCTCCATCGTCGATATGATCTACCATTGTGGATGTTGCTCCCCTCATTTTCCTGCACTCACATAGTTGCCCTCTCTGAGTACATCCTCTACTCTCTGTCCGTAGTACTCCTTGAGTGCCCCAATGGTCTTGAACCTATCCGGTTGTCTCTCGAATGATCGAGAATCCACCAACTGAATCTTCATATTTGCACTCGCCAATCAAAGATTACTCACATAGTGAATGTTTCTCGTAGTCGATTCTTCGTTGTTCCGAGATGGTCGATTCATTTGAGTAAAGATCGACTCCTCCTCAACATTTATTTTTGATTTTATGTTGGACAATGTGTGTGTTCGTTCAGACTTCTCCTTGATCTATTTAAAAAAGCCCACATTGTAAGGCATATTCCATGCATAGAAACTGTCAATCAAATATCCTGACTTCTTTCTCCCCCACCCCTCTCTCTTTTCCCCACTCACTCTACTTGCCAATCGTGCGAAGCATTCACTTCCATTCCTCAGTCTCTCGAAGGGAGTGAGTAAATCTTCAGAGTTCCATCCCCATCGTTGATTCTTCACTCTGAAAAGTTACATCAGTTCCCCTTACCTTTCTTTCCTTACTTGGTAACAGCCCTTCTTAGCCTCTCTATCATTCTCTTTGTTCTTTCTCTCACATCTTCTTGGAATCGACTCTGCTTCTCGAATGCTCGATGAGCTTCCCTCTTGATCCTACCGACCTGATTACCAATATATCTACTCTAATATCGACAGAAGGAGCGAACATTCAAACCTGTTTGTCAGTCAGCCAGATATTGTTGCTGTCGCACGTTATATGATCTTTATTGACCTCATTTGTACGAAACTGAAAGAAAAAAAATAAAAAAAGACAACAATTTACAATAAACAAAAAATAGGCAAAATCTTCGCAGCGAGCAGGGTTCGAACCTACGCGGGCAATGCCCATTGGATTTCAAGTCCAACTCCTTAACCACTCGGACATCGCTGCACGTTACGGTTCGTCCATTTCAATGTGATGAGGGAACAGAAAGAAAAGCTTTCAAGGAAGATGATAGGTGCATATCTATAACTTAAATCTCTATCTGTTCTCTACCTCATTCTCAATATCTTCTTCCTCAACATCTCCTTCGTCCTCCTCCTCTCCTTCCTCGATAAGGGGAGGCATCAAATTGCGAGGGAGACGATTCATGTCCTGATGACAATGATTAGAATGGTCTCCGTCTCTTCTCCTTCTACCTGCCATGCAGTGAACTGCACAGTCTCGCAAGGGGGGAGACACTTCCGAGCTCTTCCCGATTCCCTCACTCTGTCGATCACTGCACCAACACATTTGAAGTAGTCGCCGACAGTGCAGAGAGGGAGACCTGGAGAGGAGTAGAGAGAAGGGTCTTCATCCCTCCTTCCTTACCACTGATGGCCCGTTGGTCGAATAATCGAATGAATGAACACTCGCAGACTCGCTCAATCTCAGCCAGATACTTACGGATTGAACATGTTCTGAGGAATACTGTTTGATCAATGATGAGGGAGAGTCATCTACCGGATGTTATAGGGAGATGAGAAGTTGGAGACTGCTCCCTTCTCCAAATCAGTCTCTTCGATGCATGATGAACTGGTCAATTTCTGCCTCTGCATTGGATGTATTCCTTTCCTTGTTGCCGAAGGAGGAAAGATAACGTGGAGGGAAGTGTATTCTCTCGAATCTCGGTCCTTCATTCTCTACTTACATGTTGCATCTTGAATGGGATGTCCATTGAGTGTCCGGCAGGTACATTCACTCCACTCAAACTCGTCTCGGGAACGTCAGTCTGATTGAAGATCACGATCTTCAGTCCTGAATTACCGTGGATCGTTGATGGAGGAAGTGACCTACCAGGTAATCGATTCGTTCTGAATTGCTCCGAGCATGCCTCGATTCTCTCGTAACTTTCTACGTTGAGAAGTAATCGAAGACCGTGACCCGATCCTGAGAGTGATCCTCTTCTCTCAAGAATTCGTTTACCACTCAGAGTTTCCTTCGATACATATCTCAATCACATTTATCTTCGTTTCCCTCTTTTTTCTCCTCAAAGTCTTGTTCCCGATTTCTCGATCGGTCACGAGATAGACGGATGCACGCATCTTCCTCCTCCACCCTCTCATTTCTCTCTCTCAACTCACCACTTCCAGAGACTGAGAATGGATTCTCCTGATTCGTGTTGATTGCCCAACAGAGTCCAGTGACAGTCCACACTGGCTTGAAGTCAGACAGATGACACGATGAACCATTGGGCCACGTGCAACTGCAGATACTCGATAGGAAGCCCCTCCCCTATCTCTCACCCCATGATCATCCTCGATTTGGTGTGAGCTGCCTTCTTGAGGAATGAGACTGCATCCATGTCCCAGGCATTGAGAAGAACCTGAGGTAGCAGAGAATCCATCCATACCCATCATTCTAATTACTCTCTCGAAGACATTGAGGGTACTATTGAAATCCTCCTTGGCCATGTTCCTGTTCATCAACCAAGCTCCCGTGATGTACGTCAATCTGGAGAGAGAGGGAGGGTAGAGAGGGGGGGGGGGGAGGGGGGGGGGAGGAAGGTCACTCATGGTCAGCCTCACCTGAACTGGTTGTTGTTGCAGATGGCAACAGCAGGGAAGGAGATGTTGTTTGGGTATTCGACCTGAATGGAGTGAGTGGAGAAGAATGGAGAGGGACTCGCACCTCCACATTCGTTGCGATCGGATTCCTATAGTAGAATTGAATCTGCAGAGAAATCTGGAGAAGGGCGAGAATGACGAATGTGATTATGACTGCTGCCCATGCTGTTCTGAAGGGAACGAGGTGGTCATCTCCCCCCCCCCCTCCCCCCCCCCCCCTCCATCCTCCCCCCTTCCTCCCTCTCTCCCTCAGTTTCAATCTTGATTGATAACGACATCTGACAATGAGCGAGTCACAATTGACTCGTCAGTTGCTGGGAAGGGCCATCTCAGCAGAGATCTTCAAACCACCTCGCACTTCCACTTCCCCTTTCTCAACTCGTACAACTATCATCTATCACCTTCAATGGGGGAAAGGGAGATCTCGTACCTCACGAATTTGTTTCCGTCCTTGAGATGCCTCACTCCATCCATATTCGCATCGTGGATTATATTTATAATCTAGATAGGTTTATTAGCTAGAGAAATGTGTATTCAAACTCAATTGACCAATCAAAATAAATAAATATTTAATTGTACGAACTTCTCCAGTCTTCGTTTCCGTCGCTTCCGTTTCACTAAAGTGAGTGGATACTGTAGATCTGCAATTTGTATGAATATAATATAAGTTGATTAGAGTCTTGGTGTGAGTGGATGAGTGGATGGAGAGTGGGTGATGGTGTGGTAAGGGAAGAATGAACACTCTGCATACATCCTTCGATCGGAGTCCTTCTCGAAGACGACATTGGAGATGAGGGCAGCAGTACGGGGCATTCCCCCCGATCGAAGAAGAAGAGACACTTCTTGATCTACCTGATGAAGGGAATGAAGTGCAGCTGATGGAAATGAGAGATTGGATGAGAAGAGAGAAGAGTGGGAAGGAAGAAATGAGGGAGGGAAGGGAGAGAGAGAGAGGGAGAGGTATGAACATCTATCAACCTCTTTCTGACTTCTCTCGAGTCTGAAGAAAGTGTATGCTACGAGAAATGTACTCATGGCGCGAATCTCCAATCTATTCTTTACTTCAACACCATCGAAATAACAGAATATCATATAAATGACGGAATTACACATGGAATAAATCGGTTTCATTGGCCAGTCTTTGATTGAGCGTTAAATTATTCTACTCGATTCTTTCACGCAGTGGCTACTCTTTTTAGTGCTAGGAAGACTCATCGGCCTACGCCGGGATAAGGGAAGAGATCAAGGGATGGAGGGGGGAGGGTCAGAGATGAGTCTCTTGAGCATCTGCAGAGAGAACGATTCGAAGAGTCTCACTGATCCGTCGATTAGTGCTGTGAGTGGGAGGCTGCCATGGAGAACTGAAGAAGGGAGGGGGAATAGATGGGTACGGTAGGAATGGGCTCTTACTCGTTGCTGGGAAGGAACATGATGTGACTGGTGAGTATCTCCCTGCTTCTCTCAGTCATCGAAGGGAAGGAATCATCGAGGATGAGTAGACAGTCGTCAGTGTTCGATGCATCAGAGACAGCCATCACACATTCCTCCTGACGAGAGACACGGAAGGTTCCCTCGTCGGCATTCGACACATCTGAACACACCCATCATTCCCTCTTCCTCATCCTCAACTTACAATCCAGGAAACTCCAATCTGAGCTGTATTCGTATGGAAGACAAGGATGATCTACAAGAAGTCGATCGATAATTTGTCTTCCTCTACTCAATTCCATCTCGGTCTCAGCCTTGATCGTTCCAATCTCGAATGCTGCAAGGAATGGTCGCTCTCCCTCTCCTCATCTTCTCATCTCACCCGTGTCTTTCAGTCTCTCCAGACTATCCTTGAATGTGTCGTAGTCATGTCTCCCTACTACAAGGACAGGAATCTGCACGATGAGTGACGTCGACGACGAGGGAGAATCCGTCTGAACACCAAGGGATAGGAGACAACTGGAGGAGAGTACGAGGACGACAGACGAATGGAATAGTCCGAAGTGAATCGGAGGCATCACAATTCAAGAATCTTTTATTTTGCAAATCCGAAGGATGGGGTGTTTTTCGAGGAAATTTTTAAATTTCTCAGTCAAATCTCTCAGTCATCTGTGAGATACTGTGCAAATGAGAATTGTGACCCTTGATAATTATGCTTACCATGAGCCTAATGGTGCGTTTATCGTCGCCGATCCCCCTCATTGCAAGGTCAGAATGATTCGTTCAAGGGGTTAAACGACGAGCAATTAGGGGTCAAATCTCTTCTCCAAGGGGGTCAGAATGATCGTTTTGAGGGGTCTGGAGAGGGGGTCAAATCGAGCTCGGAGAGAGGGGAAATGTAGTCAAATGAGGTTCTCCAATATTAGCGCGTTCGGAGTTAAACATTTGATTTTGTCTGAAAATGTAATTCTCGGAAATATTGATACAGTGAAACATAAATGAAAAATTGCTAATTTCGAAAATTATCAAATATGTTTCAATCCGAACACGCTGATATTGGAGAACCTCATTTGACTACATTTCCCCTCTCTCCGAGCTCGATTTGACCCCCTCTCCAGACCCCTCAAAACGATCATTCTGACCCCCCTGGAGAAGAGATTTGACCCCTTATTGCTCGTCGTTTGATCCCCCTGGACGAGTAATTCTGACCTAGCAATGAGGGGGATCGGCAACGATAAACGCACCATAAAAGTTAGATACACCCTTCTAGCAATAACTTAATTTGACGCATACGAATTTAAAAAAAAATCATTTTTATGTTTTCTCATTCTTTGATTGCGAAGTGAGTAGTAATTGTGATCCCTGACCTTCTTCCTCTTGTTCTTCCCCTGAGTGGAGGTGCACACACTCCCTTCTTCTCCCTCCTCATCATTGGCACTTTGGAGTGGAAAGAAAGACTGATCAGAGACGGGGCCAGTAACACCGGCTCTCCATCCACCTGTACGACACACTTCCTCTCCTCCCTCCCCCCCCCCCCCCCCACTCCCCTCCCTCCCCTCCCCCCTCACCTGCATGGGGATCGCCTTGGTAGTCTTCATTCGTGCAGTTGAGCACTGTGCAATCCTCTCTCCTCTCCCTCCCATCTGCAATGCTGCCAATGTTGCCGTCGTGAATCCCAGCACTTCGATCCGTCCATCACAATACGATGCCTGCAGTTGGATATATGTTGTTGATCGGTATCTGGTTACCGTACCTTGCAGGAGTCATCCTGATCCTGTCCCCATGGGACCGTCCCTCCCGCGTAGTACGTTATGTTGTGAAAGAGAATGCAATGTAGCTTAAGCTCCTTGATCTTAGGAGTCAAGTCGACCCCATCGCACTGAAGAGGAGAAGAGAGGAGGGAAAGGGAGGATGAAGGGGAGAGGGGGTAGGAGAGGGAATACCTCCAGTTGCACGAACTCGGAGAGATCCTTCCAACTCCTCTTGAACAGATCGATCGTCCCCAGTCCACCGTAGGCGATTCGATTCTTCAGTCGACTGTTCAACATCTGCGGATTCGCACCTGCAGGGAGAGAGAGAGGGGGGGGGTGGTTGAGAGAAAGAGAGAGATTCACTTCTGGAATGGTGGAACTGAAGTGCGACATGTGCATCTGCCCCAATGGAGAAATAGTTGTTCATGACAGTGAGAGGAAGGGATGATTGCACCTGATGAGAAAAGATATATTCGAACACGAAGAACCCATCGAATACTAAATTCTATAGAAAGGAGGTATGAAGTATGATATGTATCTATTCGATATTTTAGAGATGACTCATGTGCACAATTCGTACCTCCTCATCCTCTTCATCTCCGAGTGGACAATCGACATTGGCCATCACTTGCAGCTTCCACCTTCAATCGATCAATATCTTCCTATCTACTCCATCCAATTACCCACCTATCCAACTGAGTTACAGTAGTTTCGTGACTGATGGAGTTGAGTAATTGTGAGAGGGGTTCATCAGAGAAGGATCCTCCCCATCCGAGGCATCTCAAGGGGATTGGGTGGATGGGTGGAGAGAAGATGGATCACCTGCTCAGATCGTTCCCCGTTCCAAATGGCATGATTCCAATCGGAGGATACACCGGCCAAGACAGCTAAAACAAAGTTCAGTATGCTTACTTTATTTTCTACGAGGCATCAGGACTTAGGCAAATATTTCGGGATCATGTCTTCTGGACGAATCAGAACGTTTGGGACAGTGCTCAATCACAACATTTATGAGAAATTGGACACGTCGCGTCATTTGAACTACCTTATCAAGAGTGGATAGCACCCATCCAACAGTCCCGTCTCCTCCACAGACGAGGATGCGAAGATGAGTGAGCACTTTGCGATACAACTCCAGTCTGCAAGAAAGAGATTATTGATTGAGTGAGTGAATGGAAGAGTATCTCACCCGAATTTGGGTCCCTTGAGTGATGTGATGTCGAATACTTGACGGGGATTAAGCAGCCAGCAGAAAGTCTGAATGAAATGGATGGAAGAGTAGAGAAGGAAAGGGAACACGATAATAGCTCAGCATCTCACATCTCATAGATGGAATAACTTCGTGGTTGGTATAAACTAATAACTTATGGAAGGCAGTAAATAAGTGATATTGCTTTTTTACGTAGGGGTCGGCTTCCAAAATCGATTTCACGGTAGCGGATAAATTAATGATGGGTTATTTTATACCTTCTACAGAAGGTGTGGGCATGGTACCGTGGGTAGATGCACCATAACCTAACACCCCTCTTTGAACCATGGCCTAAATAGGAGGGGGGGGTTCATGGAAAAGTAGCATTACTGAAATACCATCAGGCCGGATAGTGCATTCCAATATATTAGTTGATACGAAGTTGTTCCATGACTATGATCTCTCATATGATATTTGGGATGGTGATGATTAGTACCTGGAGTGCCTTTGCTCCTTTGTTCCCTCCACTCTTTGGATTGACGAATACGAGGAGAGGCTGAGAGGGACAACCAAGCCACGAATCAGCACGACGGACCATGAATGTCTTCGACTCAAATATATCTTTGGTGATCAGCACTCTTCAGAAGAAACACATAGAATCTTTATCACAAACTTGTGTATTTAAATCATTTTGCATGAAGATAGAGATTGAGAGAGAGGGAAGCCTACCTTCGGATTCGGATTTTGACTGTTCATTTTCCGCTTTTTGGATGCTCGGACGATCCATTGCGGAGGAACGATTAGGTCACTGGAAATCGAGGATTAGTCTTATTTTTGCATCTTTACATTGTTTTCTTCTACTCTGGAGTGCCTCTCCAAGTGGCGAACAAACTTGGGAAGCTCACCAGAGAAGAAAATGATATGAGCTTTAAATGGAGGGAGGAATCTGTTAATCCCTCACCGCAGTCCTCCCTTATCACATTTCTCATTCAGTTTGTGGTCATCGAAACAATTCTTGAGATGGAAAGATTCCTTGCACCACGAACACGTTACTGCCGCTGGCTCCTCAACTACTTCCACATTCATTTCCTTCTTTATTTCGGCAATATTAATCTAAAATAATAATAAGTTCCAATAAAAAAATCCCCACCTTTTTCTCTTGAATTCCCTTGAAAAATATCTTCTGGTGGAATGATTTTGCACAGCCAGAGCATCTACCCTCATACTTCCATCTTAAACAACACGTTAACATACATAATCAACGCCCTGCTACTCTCAATATTCAGTCTACGATCTCCCTTCTCCACTCTCCCCTCTCACCTGTGCACCCAATGATGCCCTCCCAATGCATCCACTGCCTCTCGTCCCTTCCGATGGGGCTCGCGGAAGGTTGTCTTGCACTGCACTGATCCCTCAAAGCACCTCCTTCTCCTTCTCCTCCCCCTTCCCCTTCTCCCCCCCCCCTTCCCCCCATCTCCCCTCCCTCCTCTCTTCTTCCTCACCGTAGATAGATGGACTAAACATCCCGAGTGTGCTACAACATGACACGCAGTGCATCGAAGTTTGTCCCCACTCCTACAAATGAATCACGATGAAGAAGTGGAATAAAGGAGAATGACAACAATGAATGAACTGCCATCTTTCACCTCTCGCACTTCCCTCTGTCTCCCAGATAACAGTCAGTGTCATCTGATGAAGAGGAACACGGAAGCCAGATGTGTTCCATCGCTTCAACCTGAATGGTCTCTCTCTCTCTCTCTCTCTCTCTCTCTCTCTCTCTCTCTCTCTCTCTCTCTCGCGTGCATCTCCTCCATATGAACTTCTCCTACATTCATCATTCCTATTTCTGTCCTCAACTTTCCTCGTTCCCCAAATATCACGCCATTCACGGGAGAATCGAGCTAGAATTGCAATTCTTGGGAATGAAGGGGAAATCATTAAATGAGTTATAACCGGTTTTGGCCACCCTGAGGCATGCCTGAGTGACCCCTGAAGTATTAAAATTCACACTTCATTTTGGAGCTCGCTACGTATCGTACCTTTCATTTTCAACGGTAAAATGAACGAGTTGAAACGTTTTGAAATTTTCAACATTTTCAAGTCGCTTACGGACTTCCTAACAAATATAGAGGTAAATCCTTAAATTTCTGTGTTTCTCACATTAAATTGCATAAGATCACAAGAAATCAAATCACAATATGCAGTATTTCTATAAGAAATGGATAACGTATAGTGGTAGAAAAGGGGGCGGAGCTTGCGATTGCCGACGATGCTAAACATAGGAAAAATTCCCATGATTTTAAAGAGCCTTTTCTAATATAAAAATATAAATATAGTAGTTTAATGTATTCCGAATTAATGTAATTTCATACTATAGTAGGAACCCAGTAATGAAAGGATTTTCAGATAGACTTGCTAGGAAGCCCACAATCGTCTTGAAAATTTTGAAAATTTCAAAACGTTTCAGATCGTTCGTTGTACCGTTGAAAATGAAAGGTACGATAGTCCCGGATACCGGCATCACTCACTTTGAGAGCTGTTTTCTTGGATACGGTGATAGATAGGTCAAAATTGACCTCTGAGTGACCGCAACTCATTTTTCGAGCTCTATCGAACTATACAAACCATTTTCTCTAAAACTCATTTTCAACTGTGATACACTTCAGGCCAATTTTCTCAAAAATGTAGGTGAAGATGCAGCTCAAATTTTCACACTAGATGCAGCTCAGCGAGAGCTTTCCAATGAGTGATTTGCGAAAAATATACGAACACTCCTGTGAGAGTTTTGCCCTTTTAACTTAACTCTGGATCGAAAACTCTGGATCGTTTGAAATTTATTTTCAACAGACGATTTTATTTTACACCGCACTTTTCGAAGAGCGCGGTCGAAAATGATCGAGGTTCTATTGAAATCTTATGTTGAATAGAAATTCCAAACGATCCAGACGAAGATAAAAGGGCAAAACTCTCACAGGAGTGTTCGTATATTTTTCGCAAACCACTCATTGGAAAGCTCTCGCTGAGATGCATCTAGTGTGAAAATTTGAGCTGCATCTTCACCTACATTTTTGAGAAAATTGGCCTGAAGTGTACCACAGTTGAAAATGAGTTTTAGAGAAAATGGTTTGGATAGTTCGATAGAGCTCGAAAAATGAGTTGGGGTCACTCAGAGGTCAATTTTGACCTATCTATCACCGTATCCAAGAAAACTGCTCTCAAAGTGAGTGATGCCGGTATCCGGCACTACGTAGCGAGCTCCAAAATGAAGTGTACTTCTGGGGTCATTCAGGCATGTCTCAGGGTGTCCAAAACCGGTTATAACTCATTTCACCATTCCCAAGCTCAGCTCGATTCTCTCATGAGAGGCGTGATATCCTCCCTTCCCCTCTCCCTCACCTTGTCGTCAGTCCAATATCTGGCAGATCGATGTTTGTCAGTGGGTGTACGGTCGGATACCGTATTCTTCCTCGCAGGACTCTTTGCCAGTGCTCGCCTGCAATCGATCGATCGCGAATAGTAGAAGGTCGTTCGAAGAGAAGCATCAGAAAGAGATTGAGAAAGAGAAGGAGAGGATGGAAGAGCGGGAGGATTGGGATGGAATCACCTGAATATATGAGTGAGATGCTCTATTCGAGAGGGTCTCCTTAGATGGGAATTAGTGGATGGATCATGGGATCGACTCCTCACTGTCCTTACTGATTCCGATGGAGTTGGAGGGGAAGAATCTACTGAGGAGATCGAATACAATTCCAATTCTCGTTGAAGAGTCGATAGATCGACGGAGTTCGATCTGGGGGATTGTCAGTGGATACGGAGAGTAGATGGATGGGACGAGTGAGAGTGGAGGAAGGAGGCACGAAGGTGTCATCCACTTCTTCTTCCTGTTCTCCCACTACAATGGGAGAGGGGATGGTCGATGCACGCGAGCTGCAAGGGAGAAGATCCCTTCTCTCTGGTTATGACACGAGACACTCCTTTCCCTCACCTGGACTCCCCTCTCTCTCCTCATTTCCGCGCAATTTCCTTCATACACTTACATACTCGCATAATGTATGGAGGGAATCCGATGGATGGAAAGAGGAAGAGAGAGGGGGGGAGGGACATATTATTGCCACCTCAATCCTATCCGATAAGCTAAACATTCTCTGCTACAATGAGTGACAAGTCCTCTATTCAAGCTTCGCTCAACTACAATCTTCAAGGAAAGCCTCGTAGATGGACTCATAGGGGGAGGGGAGGGTAGTTCTAACCTGTCACTGGTCTGCAGACTCGCTCTCTCGCTACTCGAATTGTGTCGTGTAGTTGCACTTTCCTCATCACTGGAGATACTGGACACGACGATATCAGGAGTGGCCACTTTCGTTCCTTCTTCAGTCCTTCCCTTGGATCCCTTGGTTCCTCCTAGTTTCAATCGAGTGGCGAGTCGTGAGACTGCATTCTCCAGTTCACTCTTCAGCATTCTTCTTCTCTCTTCTCCAAGTAGATAACAATGGGAGCAGTAGTACTCCAGATCCTTCTCTTCCTCATCGCATTCTCTCACTCTTCTACTCGATCCTCCTGATTCCCTCTCACTCTCCTCAGTGTCTCCATCGGAATGAAGTCGACTACGAGAAGTGATGGAAGGAGATCGAGATCTCCTCTCACTATCCCATGAGAGAGTTGAGAAGAGTGGTCGCTTCTCCCTTTCCATCACTGTCTTCGGCCCACTCTTCAGAGGAAGACGCATCCCTTGTGATAACTTGCGCAGTTTGGTACTCATGGAGGGGGAGGGAGGAGGAAGGAGGGGAGGAAAGCGATGGGAAGGGAGGAAGGGAATGGGAGGGATGGATGATGGGAGGAAGACTAGGAAGACTCCGAATACGGATTCCTGGCTGGGTGAGAGAGAAGGAGAAAGAGGAGTAGAAGGGAAGGCCTGAGATTAAACCACGCCCCTCAGAGATATGACAACTTATAGAGGGAGAGACGAGATAGAATTGATGACGATCAAATTTACACGGAAGAGAGAGAGAAGGAGGGGAATGAGTGACCTAGGATGGCTTCATTTCTACAAAGTACCTCCAATGCTGGGAGAGCTTCGGGTAGTACTCAGAGATCTGCGATGTCGCCATCTCTGGGTTGGAGAGAGACAATTTCGCCATCGATGTCAGGTTCGAACGAGTTTCCCTTCGAGCACTGAATGAATACTATAGGAAATTATTATCGATTGGTGGGTACCGTAGTGGAGCTGGGGAGCCATCGACTCGTTCATCGGCTACATCTTCAGAGGAAGACCAGTCTAAGATGGCATTATGCATAGAGAAGGGAAAGTATGGATGGATACCCGAATGAAGAAGATCAGCGAGTGAGACTCGACGGTCATCGAAAACAGAGAGATCTTCTGAAGAGAGGGGATTAGAGAGAGAGATAGGATTCTCTTCTGGAACAGATAAGAGGAATGAAAGAGGGACCAACCAAAACAGTTACCCCCCCCCCCCCCCCCCCCCCCCCCCCCCCCCCTCAATTGATTCAATCCTTCGAAACTGAATCTATGAATGGAAGTATTTTGAAGCGCCTTGAATGATGAGCCACAATGTGTCGTTCATATGGTCCCTTACTACCCCCCAGATTAGATGGACTTCATCGTCTGCGAACAAATCTGTCGTGAATCACTTATACTCTTCCAGATTCCATTCAGTGGAAGGGGCAATGAGTGCACTGAAGCCAATGCTTATGGGAGAAGAAGGGAGGGAGGGAGGGGTGAAGGAAGGAGAAGAAAAGGGAGGGAGAGGGGGAAGGGATGCTCACCAATGGGAACACGCACTAGATTGGCGTGAATATCATGCCAGACGGCGATCGCCCCAACCAGTCGATGTGAGAAGTGAGGGGATAGTTGAGGATCTGGAAGGGGTCATCGATGGGGAGGGGGAGGAGGGGGGGGGGGAGGGGGGACTCACGAGCAGAAGCTGTCCTCTTGGCAGTCCTCTTCCCTTCCATCGATCGTCTACGAATTGGATCGAAGAAGCAACACTTAGTGGTTCTAGTGGAGCCCATTGGGGGAGGAGGAAGAAAGGTCCTTCCTCCCTCCACTCCCCTCACCACTCCTTGTCAGTGTCCATTAGAGAACGATCGACGAGGAACAAAAGAAGTAGAGGAGTTGCAGGAGAAAGGAAGTGGAAGGAAGACAATCGATGGATTGATCAAGAGATACAGTATATCTAGAGAGAGAGAGAGTGGAAGAGTGAGTGAGGAGGTCTCTTCTTCCAAAGAAAGACTCCTCCTCTTTCAAGTGTTCTCCTCTGTCCTTATCCTCCTTTCTCATAATTCTTTCTACTCTTCGTCTCCTCAGTGTGTTAAGTGAGGAGAGGATGGGGAGGAGGGGGGGGGAGGGGGGAGGTGGAAGTTGTCCCTCTCACTTCTCTGCCACTGCCATGAGACGACCACTACTCATTCTACTTCTCGCATCACTGTCAGTTTATGATCTTTGATCTTATGCGCACCGATATCATTGACCTTTATCTGATCGACTTCTTCCTTCTCCTTCACCTACAGTACTCCTCTGCTACCGTAATCCTTTCCTATCCTCAGAGCTGTTTGTCAACAGAAAGCAGCTCACGCTCGTCGTCTGGGGGCGGCATCCCAGATAGTGAAGACTCTCTCGACTCGAGCTTCATCCGATTCTCGTCCCCCTATCAGGGGTTGTTCATTATCTCCATTCATAATCTGTCTAAAAGGTGATCTCAGAGTGGGAAAGGAGGAGTCCTTTCCCTCTCTACTTACGCTCTAACACTTTCCGCTTATCCTTCCCCTCCGAGTGTCGTTCTTCCTTCTCTAACCTTTATCCCTCTCCTCCCTCATTCTCTTTTCTAGATTCCGTCGATCATTCCTCCATCGTCGTTCTCACTTCTCTCTTCATCAATCGCATTGAATGGGATACTCCTAAGGGAGCAGTGAGTGATCTACCTGTCATTATATCGATTTATTCCTTCCCACGTCGTTCGCTTTTTGCATGGATCATAGTGTGCGTCAGTTGTCAATGAGGGGGTCGTGTAATGCCATCCCTCTTCCCTCCTCCCCCTTCCCCCCCCCCCCTTCCTACTACTATTCATCCGGAGAGGACTGGTTGCAGGAAGTTGATCTGTATCTGAGACAGCAATGGGAAGACAGTCGATTGGCATACGATGTAGACCCCCGAGAGGATCTCAATGAAGTGAGCACACCAAATATCCACATCTTTCCTAAATATTACAACAAATCTGTTCTACATATCGTTTGACACTCTGCAAGAGTTCAATGGTAAATATGAATTCGGAGGAATCATTGTTTGCAAAGAATGTCTTGCGAAATATTCATGGTATCTATCTGATACGGGGAAGGGAGGAGAAGAGGGAGGGAGTCTCTTCATTCTTCTCAGATAACTCTTCCTGACTCGGCTGAGATATGGGTGCCCGATACGTTCATCACGACTGGAAGGTTCATTAATCCTCTCTCTTCAACCCAATTCATGATTCACAGGGAAAAGGAAGTTGATGAGTCGAGAAGGAGAATTATCGTCGAACCAACGGGACATGTGAGGAGTAGTGAGGAGTCAGTTAATCCATCTCTTCTCTCCCTTACCTGGATGATTATTTGAGACGAGTAGTGATGATCACTCCCTCTACATCTTCGTCCTCTCCCTTCTCTCCCACTCGCACTCTCACCATTCGCATCTCCTCCTACAAGTATCCCATCGAAGACGTCGTCTATCTATGGGCCAATTCTCCCCCACTCATTTCCCCCGTCGAGGCAAGTCTCCCTCCATCAATTAGTCTACCTCTACAGTATCCAGGTGTCTTCTCATCTCCTCTCTGGTCCTCTTCAATTCGAGCATGCCGTGGCGGGAGACTGCGTGGGCAACTACACTGTCGGTCAGATATTGTATACTCACATCAATCGATACCTTCCTACAGTAGTCCCAGTCCGATCAATTTCTTAGGTACTTTCTCATGCATCGACGTGGTTGTAACCTTCAAGTCGTCGTTCTGGATTTCCTTCGGTCGTTTCTTCCTTCCCTCCGCACTCTTGGTCAGTGGGGCGTACCGTAGGAGAAAGAGTGATCGATCTCTCAGGTGGTCGTCTCCTTCCTTCACATGTGGTTGCATCCCTCATGGTCCGTTCCTCGTTCCTTCTCTGCAGTAATTCCCTTCACTATCTTCGTCCTTCTCTTCGTAAGTACCGTATTCCTCTCTACCGTATCCTACCGTACCCTTCATTCAGCTCTTCTCTTCTCCTAAATCTCACGAGTCATGCTGGCTTCTCTTCTGTCTCCTCATCACCTTCTTCTCCCTACTCGAATTCTTCGTTGTCCTCTGCTGTGGTGTGAAGAGGCAAGTAATCTCCCTTCTCTCCCCTACCGTATCCCTTCCCCCTTACAGTAACACTTCCTTCTCTCTCTTACCGTATCCTTCCAGGGAGACTCGTCTGCCTACGTACACTGAGGAGGCAGGTCACAAGGCCCAGCAGGTCACGAATGCGGTAAGTGTACGGTAGTCCATCCTACGGTAGTCCTCTGGTTGTAGATTGGGGACGCGACTAATACTTCGTGCACAGCTGCTCGTACTCCAGTCGATGCAATCAGCAGGTGAGCAACAATTTCTATGGGAGAAATAGAGAAGGAATGGGCATTCAAGGAGGACCTTTCGCAGAGTAGTCGTATCCGGGAGATCATTCTTTTATTTTTAACAACATTGAATTACCAAATAAATAAAATAGTTCTCACAAAACTGCGGCAACGATTCGATGAAAAGTGTCTCTTGTGTGATAATCTCTATTGAGACTGCTCTTCCCTCTGGTCTTCATCGTGGGCATCATCCTCTTCGCCTTCCTCTTCTAGTTGATCACTCCTCACTCATACACTAGTACCCTCACATAATCAGCCATCATCGTGTGCCTTACTCTCACTACTGCCATCTTTATTACCACTTTGAAATGCTATCTTAATTTGATAAACATTGCAGAACATGCTTTTCGGATTGATAATCCACCTAATAATGCAATGTAATGACTGATTTTAGTATTTACAAGCCGTATGACAATCTAGCAACTTAGTGGGGACATTAACAAGGATAAGAGGTAATAATCTCAACATGGGAATGAAAATTGAGGATGGATTAGGTATATCTGGGAAGAAGTGAGACAAGAATGAGGTCACAGTGGCAGGTGAATCAATTGCATTCGAAATGGAGGGATAAAGCGTGATTGGAGAGGCGAAAGGCGGCAAGACCCATAAGGAGACAATTCGGAGGGGAGAGAAGGCATTCATGATTCCTTCCCATTCCCTCTCCATTCCTCAGGCACTTCTAGCACGTCCACATACATATGATAGTAGAGAGGTCGCACTTCCATCTGTAATAGGGAGGGACTCACTCTCCACTTCAACTGAGGGACAACAGTTATCAGCAATGTGCATATGCAATACAACATGATTGCAGATGGTTATATCTCAACATATTCAGAATTACGTCCAGTCTTCCTTCCCCCACCTTGACTACATTCCACTTATCAGTCTCATTGAGTCCATCAGTGGCCACTCTCTGCTCTGCGATCTCGAGTAGTTTGTAGATCAACTTGGGAGCAGTTCTCTTCCTCTTTACGTGTTTCAGCATCGAGTATCTGCAAAGAATAGAGATATCCTGAACGATATAACTAATATGTCGAATACCTAAGTAATCAAACCCTCAGAATTCATCTCAATTTTGGCAAGTGCTCTCTAGACGGGCCCCTTTTTTCAAGCAGTGTTCAATTTCTTTTTTAACAATACGATCCCCACAGAAAAGTGAATGATTGGTTGGATAACTGGCCTGCCCGTGACGGGATTGGGTCTCTCGATGGTGTAATTGAGTGAGAGGATCCTCTTGCCCATATCGTCATCCTCGCCTCCCCATGCCCAGTACATATTCGAGTATCCATTCACAGCACGGTAGTCAGCCATCGAGATGGCCAGAGCTCCACCCACAATCTCCTTGTACCACAGTCTAAAGAGATGAGGGGAAGTGATAGATATTGTATCATGTGAAGAATCGATAAGAGAAAGGGGAAATGAACTGACTGGTATCCTAGATTGCTCACGAATGCTCCCAAGTGACGAGGGGCAGGAGGACACGAGTACGGATTGCGATCGTCCTGATGAGAGAGAGATGACGTCACTCTTCGAGCCAATGGCAAGGAGTCAGGATGGAGTGTTCCTCACCTGGGGGAACATGTCTACATCGTGGAAGATGACACAGTCAGTGCCCAATCTCTCCGCCAATCGAAAGGCAGCATTCATGATTCTTCCCTTGTTGAAGAGGTCATTGCCCCACTGCAATTTCCCCCCATTGAATCGATGAGAGACGCATCCATTCTACCTGTTCAGTGACGATGAAACGGAAGTCCAACTTCTGTCTCTTCAGAATGGGAATGAGGAAGTAGAGAAGACGAGTGAGATGAGACTGACGATCTCGATAAGGAATGATCACTGCCACCTCAACATCAGACTGTACAGAGAGACTCAATGTCGAAAACAAGGGCTTGCGCTACTTATGTCTAAGTTTCGATTTACGCTCTGGAAGAACGATGGAAGTATTTACCTTGTGTCTGGGTTTGCAATCATCGGGTGCCCATTGCCCTCCAGGGGAGAGTTCGGGATGAATGGAGGCCACTTCAGACTCCTTCAGATTATCGATCAGAAGGACTGCTTGGGGGATGGGTCCCTTCATGTTAGGATTGTCCTCCACTTCAGGACACATCGAAGCACCATCCAACTTCCTGCCATCATTTATCATATATTATTAAATAACTAAACGGGGAGACTTGTATTGAACAAAAAAATAAGATACGGTAACCATACTAATTTTCTTGCTTGATCATAATCAGTTTACACACATAATAAATAAATTAGCCATCAATGTGAATCAATAATATAATATCTTACTTAGTATTCGATTCGGCTTGTCCATCCCTGATGTCATCTAGAGTGAGATATTGCACAGTCTGCTTCATATTCTCCACTTCTTTCTCCGTGACTCCCTTCGAGAGTTCCGATAGATGCATCTCATCCACTCCACTGCAATGCATCTGTTAGGCTAAATCCCATTTATATCTCGTACGCCTATTAGAATTTCACACTTCTCCAAATGGGAATGGGTGAGTCAATGAACATATACGTTCAATATATAGAAATACGAACTTCAAAAAAAGGTTTGTGAGCCTCCTCTCTCGAAGTACCATTACGGTTAAAGTTATCCAACAAGGACGAAATTGACCAATTATTTTTTGTCCTCCATCGAATAGCCAATGGTTGAATTAGTATAGAATGAATATACAAAAATGCTAAAAATCAATATTAGCCTCAAGGGAAAGCCGGAAATGATCCGCGCTCTCTCACTTTTGCATACTCTCTCGTACTTGCGACTGGATCAGGGTGAGATCAGGGTTTCGTCCTTGTTGGGTAACTTTAACTCGAAGTACAAACTCTAAAGGGTACCTGTGATAGAGGTCGACCTTCTGATCAGCATTCTTGGCTGATCCTCCTGCATACTTACTATCCACTGAGAGAATGTCACGTGGAAGTTTGCTGCTCACACTTAACAAAGATGGTATTCAATGACGAGGGGAAGGACGATATACCGATCGAGAAAGAAAATGTTACGATCGATGCAGATGTAACCGAGAGTGAAGACAGCAACGAGTAATCCCAGCTTTTTAGGATGTGCAGAGCATCTTTTGATTGGAAAAGCCCATCGGACCATTCCTGCCACAATATACATTAGATAAGGTCAAAGAACTGGCGCAATTGCTCGGTGACACAAGTGAAATGAGGTACAAAGAGAGACAGGGAGTGGAGAAGCGACAACAAACAATGTTATGAATACTAAGCTGGAGTAAGGGCGCTCTACTGCTGGGTTCGATCGATTAGCGAAGGAGAGGGAGAAGAAAAGTGTCCGAAACACACGTGCAAGAGGATTTACTCGAGTACTCGATCACATACGAATCCCTCTCGGACATAAAACATAATCTTCATTTTTAAAATAATACACTTTTGAAAACAGTGTGAATAGATATTTATAGCAAGACATTTAAGCATTCATATGAATGATCATCATTCAGTCTGATGAGAAGTACAAAATACGTAAAGCATTGTGTAAAATCAATAAAAACATCAGCAAACTCAAATCTAACTCCAGTCCTGTTTTTCCAATTACAGTAATCAGAAGATCGCGCAAACTGATTTTTTTAAATTATTGAATTTGTGTTTAACAATTTTTCAAGCATTTATGGTAATAATAATTTCAAACATATAATCAAATTCGAAGTATTAGTTTGCTTTAGCAAAGAAAACAATCTGTAGCATTCTCTAGTCGATGCTTAGATGTGCTTAGATGTCAACTATCTTACATGCTGCTATCAGAAGGGTTCTTTCGAAGGTGACGTTCCCGTACATCATTGAATCACCTTTTTGAATCTTCCTACCATACACGTGATATAAATAAAATCGTCACCTTACAAGGGGAGAACCCTCTCGATGAAGCATCTAACAATAAGGTAGCTAATATCTAAGCACTTCGTAGTCAATGGGCTTAGACAATTTTGAACAGTGCTTTACGAAGGCTCCTAACAAGTTATACAAATCAAGTGAAGGAGGTATTCAAGTTAACTCTCTGTAATGGAAGGCTACCGTCGGAAGTAACTAGACCGCCGACATCGGAGTAGGCAACGTGGTTGTTGACGGGCTGTATCTATCAGGTTGGTGAGAAAGTAATGTTAGATTTTCAAATTTGTGATTATCTGATTCACCCGTTTTTTTCGTCCGCCTGATCATCTTATTTTTATGCATGCTCGTTAAGTGGATGGATACTCTTTCTATCGCACATTGGTCCAAGACTATCCAATTTGTATTGAGGCCACAGTATGATGATAAAGGTACATCAAGAGAGAGTGGAACTGATTACGTTTTGGCCCAGTAATCCATGGCGAGCTATGATTGAGCAAATTTTATGCCATATCCGAAAAGTACGACTTACGGATATCACAATACAACACGCTGCGAAAGGCCTTCCAGAAAATACATTCATTTATGAACTTGGCCCAAACTGAACATCAACAGAAATACTTGTGTTTACCGTGTATCCGAAATAATTGATGTATCGATCTCAAATGTAGTAAAACAGAAAGCACTTTCCACTAGTAACTTAAACACATGTTTATGTGAGCATACAATACTTCTACCAAAATCTGAAGAATTCATCGCCCTGACAATGAAATTTGAACACCGAAATTCGAATATTCGGCAACTTCCTGTTTCCGGAATTGGTGAAAAGTCCTACCTTTTGTGGTTAACAATTAAAGCTACTCGTCATACATCAGTATTTGATAGGGCTACGTCAAGTGATGGTTCCCTTTTGGGCAAATCCATTCATTCACCGAACACCGAAAGTCAGAATTTTGGCTATTTTTTACGATATTTAAGCAGTACTGAAAATCGATTGTTTCTAAAAGCAGGAAAGGCTGTATTTCAAATGTTCCTCATTAATACGTACCAGCATAGCGTACCATGCAAGCGCACTTATTTAGAAGCCAGTCAGAATATTCCTCGAAACAGGAAATGTTATCACCTGTGAAGCGTTACCTTGGCCCGGGTTGAATTCAATGGCGTGTAAATCGTGATATGTTGAGGCTTATACGAACGTAGATCTGTTTTTCGAAAGAACTGCATATGGACTTCACAGCCCAAAATGTAAGAATGCTATTTTACTATTTTACTGAAAACTATTTTTTTCACTCAAAATACGAGAGTCAACAATTTTTTTAGAGAAGTGTGAAAATTTCATAGTTGACTAAATTTAATTTTCCAGGTTACCCGAAAAGCATTATGATATTCGAACATATGTGTATATTGGCCAAGTCAACCCCTAATATATGCCATCGCGGCTTGAGATTTTTAGCGAAAAGATGCGGGCTCAAACACCAACCTAATAGAAAGACACTCACAAAATATTAAAGTTGGGAAAAATGAATGAGTATGCACACTGTTGAGAGGGTGTTGGGGAATATAATGTAATTGTTGGTTGAATTTCGGAGTTAGAATCTGAAGATGATCATATTTGGGTACTCGTGCAGTCAATCCATTCGCACTCATCCGAATCTCTACCCTCTCCGTCATTCTTTCCTTTCGGCATTTCCCCATTAATGGAAAGCCGCAAGATCAAAGAGAAAACACTCACTCAAGACGCTCGTGCATTCGCAGTTACGCAACACGACGAAACATCGAAACAACGAAGATGAATTTTCAATTTCAAGATCGTTAGCCATAACTTCTCGAATCGATGCATTACAGTAGCTGTGTTCAGCATATGGATATTGGTTCCACCTGTGTGGATTCGTTCAGTTCAGTTATATTATGAGACAGGAAATTGGGAGTGGATGAAATGGGACGAGCCACCCATTGAGTAATTAGTGATGATAAGGAAGGAAGAAGGGCGTGAAATAATGAGAGACTTCTTATCTCTTATCTCTCTCGTCCGTCTATCAGTCCCTCTGCCAGTCTAATCATGGCAGTTCACATCTCTATCGGTTTGTCTCTTTATCATTCCAATCTCTCAATCCCATTTAAGCCAAGGAATCTGAGCTACAAGCCAGGTTACGAATCGTCCAGAATGCATTCAAGGTGAGCTGGTCATTGAAGGGAGATCGAAGCAGGAGAATTGAGGAAAGGAACAATTGCATTGTTCTCCGAGTGGATACTCATGTGAATGGAGAAAAAGGAGTGAATCCATTCGGATTTCACTTCGAGTTCGATCGTCTCAAATACGATGAGAACAAGGAGAGGAAGCGGAGAGAAGGTGAGTCTCCCTTCCCTGTCCACCCTTCCTTTCCTTCCTCCTTTAGCCATCACTCGATGGTTGGCTCTCGCTGCTTACATCCATCACAAATTCGGAATCCGTCACATTCTCCTCGTTGCAATGATGTCACTCTACGCCATTCTTGGCGGATTCATGTTCGAAGCACTCGAGTCTGAAAATGAGAAGCAGGTGAGTGACCTAACCCTCCCCCTCCCCTCCCCCCTTGATCGTCTCTCCCTCTCAGATCGTGGCTCTCACAGTGCACGACATGAACATTGTGATCGATGACTTCGTCCATCTAGTAGTCAATATCACCCTTTCGGAAACGAATGAAACAACTCGATTCGATATTCTATCCAAGGTCTCCAAGGTTCGTCAAGTGTTTCAACTCTTATCTGCAGTCAGTAATACGCAGCAATTCTACACTAAAATGTTGTTGACGGAAGATCGATATTTGGGGTCGGCCTGGCACAAAGCAGAGGATCTCGATCTCAACATTCAATGGACTGTTCTTCCCGCCATGTTCTACGCATTCACTCTCTTCTCTACAATCGGATACGGTAATCCGAGGGGATATCGATTAGACAGAAGTGCCTCTCAGGGTCGATTTCGTGTTACACGTGGGTTGGTCGATACGTGTCTATTCTCTATGCGTGCATCGGAATTCCCCTGATGCTCCTGACTATCGGAGATCTGGGAGAGGTACTGCAGAGAATGTTTGTGAGACTACTCACTTGGATGGAAAAGAAATTGAGGTGAGGGGGGAGGAAAGGGGAAGAGAGACGGGAAGAGAGGAAGGACGATGACACTGAATTCAGCTGCTGCGCAAGGAAAAAAGTGGAGGAAGATGTGGAGAAGAATGCGGAAGGAGAAGAAGAAGAGGAGGAGGAGGAAGAGAATGAACGAATGCTGCCTGTATGGATAGCAGTCTCACTGCTCCTCCTCTATCTCTGTCTCGTCTCAGTCTTCATCTGGTTGGGAGATCAATTGGGTCCTCAACAGACAGGTTCCTTCTCCCTCTCCTCTCTTATTATCCTTCCTCTAGTTCAGATTTCCCCCTCGCTGCATCCTTCTATTTCGTGTTCATTAGCATCACAACGACAGGCTTCGGAGATGTGATGCCTAACTCTGCTCAGGTTCTGCTCCTTCCTCCCCGTCCATCTCCATTCCTTTCTTCCAGTATAATCCTCTCACTTCCCTCGCTTTTCTCTTCGGTCTAGTTCTTGTTTCCATCATCAATTCCTCTGTATACTCTCAACTCTACGATTCCTTCTATACGGTAGATCATGCCCTCTCGCTTGTCATCAATCCATATTTGAGGGTGTGATGAAAATGGAGGGAACTTTGGATGCCATCCATGCTGATGCATACGAGACGTGCGGTCACAAACTATTCAAGGTAAGCAAACCATATATCACTTATCTATCATCTTCTAACATATATCACCATCTATCACCATCTGGCATTATGCTTTTAAAAGGAGGAGCAGATTAAAAAAAAAAAAAGGGAAGATTCAATGTTGATGTAGATGGGTGATATTTCAGAAGTTATCTCCAGTCTTCTCGACTCTCACCCTCTCCTTCCCATCCACTGAGTTCTCGATGCCCAATTGGAACTCCCCTTCCATCCTCCTTCCTGATATCACATTCACTGGCCCGATATCGAAGAGAAGTCAGAGTGAAGGATCGACTCGATCACTCGAAATCGAGGAGAGATCCCACTCAATCAATCTACCCCAGGTACCAAACCAGAGAAAGAAGAGATAGATAATGGGCGCCATTGGAGATTCCTGAAGAAGTAGTCCATCATCGAGTGCGTGCTTTCAGTGTAGAGAATAGACCGAGGTGATCCCTCCCATACTGCCCCCCCCCCCTCTCAAAGGGCCTTTCTAGATCGTTGTCTCATCTGTCTACTCCTGGTACCTTCGGGTCCTTCAAGTACCAGTCTCGATTGGGGTCTCCTACTCTTGGTCCCCTCGGTGGAGTGGATATTGCATCTGCTCATAGGAGGAGAGGAGTAGCACGAATGAAGAGGAACTCCAATTCCAGTGATCATCCTTATTGAAGACTCATGCACATCGGTGTGTTTATGTTTTGAACTTATTTTAATAGTAATGCACTCTCCAGACCAAGCTACCTATTGCATGTTTGCGAGTTCGAATCTGACGTTTCGCGCAATGTCGTTTTTATTTTCATTATTTTCCAACTGAGTGTGTAATTCATCGTGCAGAATTCCGATACGAATAATGCATTGTTTCAAAATGTTTGGTAGTCGGTCATACATAGTATCTAGCATCTCCTTCCTATTCGTTTACGATGATTGTTGAATAAACACTGAATCGTTTTCAAATTGTTGATATATACCACTGAACAGAAAGAATCTCTTCCACTTGGCACAAATTGAGTTTATTCTGTAGTTTCGAAAGGCTCCTTTCCTTTCCTCATCCTCTCCTCATTCTTCACGATCTCTCGATGATCTGCTCGGTAAGAGATCACGCAGAATGAATAGAGCATCCCCACGAAGGATCAGCTAAGCGACGGAGAGAGATCATATGGAATAGGCAGTCGGTCAGTATTCATCCTTTGTCGAATGAGAGATACGTTACAATCTCTTCAAAGCGATTACTAGCAATTGGTTAGCGGAGTAGTTAATCTTCCTCTTCCATTCTCCTCTTTTCCCTAATTTCGGAACTTTTCCAAATTTGCACAATTTTTCCCTACCTCAAACATATCTACTCTATTGTCCATTTCTCGTATCGATTGCCCGAGTGGAATCGTTCTAATCATTCTTCCTCTCCATAAGAATAACTTATTCAAAATTCCCGCCAATTCTTCTTGTTAATAATTCTCCAACTTGAAATGGAAGTAGATTCTCTCTCGTGTCCGAGTCATATCTTCACTTCATTGATGATCATTCGAATCGCAAGGAGATGGAAGTTGAGTGATTGCTCTCTTTCTATTTACCCAATAATCATAATGATATCGTCAGGGATCGATCCCACTCCTTCTCTCTCCCATCTCTCACTGTATTATTGTGATGTCAACTATCTACTAGTGAGTAGTCCTCGTAATCTCCTTCCCAATCGAATTGATCTACAAATGGAACTCTCCCTTCTCTGCCTCTCTCTTTCTACAAACTAGCTACGAGTTGCACATAGTTCTTTCGCTATCGCTCAAGGGGTACCCCCCCCCCCTCCCCCCCTCCTCCTCCCTCTCTCTTCTCTCTCTTCTCTCGTCCATCGAGTGACTCACCTCTCCATTCACAACCATTTCTCATATTCCCATTCAGTACAAGTCATTAACTCCATCGTTTGCTCGATTTACGATTCTCCTCTCTCCATTCCAAGGGGGATTCGATTCCCCTCTGAAGGGTATTCTCATCTTCAGATGCGTCTGTTCTTCCTTCTCCTTCTCTGTCTCTCCTTCCTTCCTTCCTCTGCTTTCCTCCAACAATCAGTGGGAGTCAAGGGCAAACTTCTTTGTGGTAATCACAATCTCGCTGGAGCCAAAGTCAAATTGTGGGACAAGAACAAAATTGGTGAGTTCCGATGATAAATCATTTTGCGGGTGTTAGCAACGACTATGCTTTACATCGAGAATTGAAGATGTTTCTGGAAGTGAGAGGAATATAGACAATGACTTGAATAATGAAGATCACTCTCAGGCCAAGACGATCTACTGGAGGAGGGAGTTACTGATTTTAACGGTACCGCATATATTTTCGTCGCACGAACTTGCAATTTCTATCTAGGGAACTTCCAGCTACAAGGAGGAAGCAATGGAGTATTCAAGATGAATGTATACCTCAAGGTATACCACGACTGCGAAGATAGCATCAAGGTGAGAGGGGAGGATGGGGGGGGGGGGGGAGGGGAGGAGAGGAAGGGAGTCCTTGCAGCCGTGCCAACGAAAGGTGTCGTTCCGAATTCCGGACAGCTTCGTCTCTCGATCCTCCACTCCTGCTCAGGTGAGAGAGAGAGAGTGGATGGATCTCATAGATCTCCTTCCAGATATTCAATGCTTCCGTCCTCAATATGGCCATTCGTTACCCAGACGAGGAGCGATCGTGCATCAATTGATTCATCTTCCTCCCTCTTGGTCTCCCTCGGGTCTCTCATTCTAATCATTCGACGCACTCACCGGGTTCAGTACTCTATGATAAATTGTGTTCCATTGTTCAGTTGATCACTGTGAGGAAGAAGACTTCTGTCCTCCTCTCTCCTCCCCCTCATTTGTAATGGAAACTTAGGAAGAAAGAGAAGGGGACTCATGCGTATCCCTCCAATATCCCCCCCCCTATCCCATATGTTTCCATTCCTACTCCAGTCTTGCCTCTTGTATATGCAAGCTTAGCGAAGTTGTTCTCCAAGGGAACACTTTC
Source organism: Pristionchus mayeri (assembly GCA_036245805.1). NCBI lineage: Eukaryota > Metazoa > Nematoda > Chromadorea > Rhabditida > Neodiplogasteridae > Pristionchus > Pristionchus mayeri. The sequence goes on along the minus strand of BTRK01000002.1, from coordinate 21,461,548 downwards.
ATTCCATTCTTTCTTTTCTCGAAGAGTCTCCAATTTCATGTCTCCGAAAGGGGCAACAACTTCCGTTGACACATTGTCATTCAGGCATCACTCTCTCCATCTACAACTCTCTTTCCCTCATAATTTTTATTCCTCGTTGTAGATTCTTCTCCTCTCAATCACAAATGCGTGATGAGTAGTGATGATCTTTGGACTTCATTCGACCCCCCTCCTGCTCCCCTCTCTCCTCATCCTCTCTCTCCTCCTCTTCCAATCCTCTCTCTCGGATGGGTGAATGAAGACTTCCCAGTGATATTCAAGGTGAGACCCCTTCATTCTTCCTTCGCATCCGATGGTAGGATGCTGAGGGACAATTGACGGGAATCTACGTGGAGATGTGGAGGACTTGGGCGAATCTCACGGGCTATCAATTGGCTTTCATGCAGGGAGATGGATACGGTAGATCACTGACTAGATATTCCTCGATTCGACTGGGTGAGTGAGTGAGTGCAGGTGGATGGGCCGCGGGTCCTTCTGGGTGGACGGGAGTGCTCGGGCTAATCTCCAATGGAAGTGTGAATGCAACTCTCGACAAGTACTCCTATCGACCAGATCGATTCCGTGAATTCCGCAGTTCTCTCCCTGTCCTCTACAGCAAGGTGCATCTCCCCTCGCCCCTCCCTCCTCATCCCCACTGGCAGGATACATTCTTCGATGCTCGCTACGTGGAGGATGGATCGATGTCAGTTGACTACGTCGTCTTCCCCCTTCCAATCCTCTGTCTCTTCATCATCTCTTTCCTCTTTGTCACTCTCATCGAGAGGACTGTCTTCATACTCAGACTCCAAGTTAGAAACAAAAGAAGATCTGGAAGGAATTGGAGAGAAAGGTTAATCTATCCAATACGTATCTATGTCTGATGTAAATCAATTTTAGAGTGTGGTTCTTCATTGAAGATTACTTCTGGTTGAGACCGTCGATCACATCATTCTTCGAACCTCGGAGGGTAGGTCACTCCTTCTTCTCTTCTAAGAAGGATAATCTGATCGATCGATCTGATCTATTATCTGATCGATAATCGATACTCAGGTTCCTCTATGCTCCTTCACTTTCTATCTCCTAGCTCTCTTCGTTGTCATCAACACGTATCAAGCAGAATTCAAAGGGAATTCTAACGTGGTCATCTTCAGAAGGACGTGAGTCTCTCCCCCCTCCCCCCTTCAGTCCCTCTCCCTTCAGTCTCCTCTCCGATCTCGTGTCTGCACTTAAATCGGGAAAGATGGCTCTCACAGTGGCCTCTCCCTCCCTCATCTACGATGAACAGATGATGGAATTGTATGGGACAAATGTGCGAAATGACTCCTTCCGATTGCAGGTGGGAGGGAGGGAGAGAAGTGAGGGGGAGGGGAGTCACAAGGGATCCCTCGAATATGGAGAGGAAGGAGGTTCTGTGCAGAATTGGGAAGAATTCAGTCACATGTGGTGACTGACTGGACCTTGGGAAGGAAGGACTCTCACTCATGCATTATTACCTGTTTACGTGATCAAGGAAACGTGAAAAAGGGAAACTTTCAAATATGACCTTATCACGTAAGGATCGAATAAACACTGGCACATTGGAAAAGTCGAAAATGAAGCAAACCCATTTTTCGAGATTTCAAGGAGAAGGCGCCTGTTTAAACGGCGGGTCCAAAAACTAATTAGTATTTTCGCTAATTAATATAAATTTTTGATTTTTTCCCACATATTATTTCCAGAAAATGTTTTGGGCTGAACGGGTAGAGAATGATAAGACGAATCGAATGGTATGCTGAACTCCATACCTGCCGAAGTGAGAAAATGCTCAAAAATGCACTTGAAAATTTAAATTTCGAGCTGATGCTAATTGATAATCCTCACTGAGGATTCCTCAGCAATCGTATCTCACAGGTCTCAAGGACGCGTTTCTTTTGCATCCTGATGTGTGATCCCGTGGCTCACATTCAGTGGATAGCTGTTTTGGCTACCAAATCAATCATTTTGGATGTCTGATGTTCGATTCTCCAAAGCTCTACAATCTTTTGCAAATTTTTTCGAGACGGAAAGTTTTTACAATAGCTTTTTTGACCCCTAGTTGACGTTTGACTTCATTCTCACCAAGAAATCTTCTAAACGCCCATTTTGAAAGAGAATGAGACGAGAAAACAGTTATTCACTCCTAATTATTTAAGTGATATTACAAAAACATACACAGCCATGACCAAACATGTTATAGGAAATGCTATTTGACTCTCCAAAAATATGTAAAAGATTATAGAGCTTTGGGGAATCGAACCTCAGACATTCAAAAAAGATGCTCTAAATGTTCAAGTTCATTTTTGAGCACTTTCTCACTCCGGCAGGTATGGAGTTCAGCATACCATTCGATTCGTCTTATCTTTCTCTAGCCGTTCAGCTCAAAACATGTTTCTGGGAATAATATGTGGGAAAATCAATAATTTAAATTAATTAGCGAAAGCACTAATTAGTTTTTGGACCTTCCATATAGACAAGCGCATTCTCCTTGAAATTTGGCGTCTATAACTTTTTTTGAACTGCTCGTTAACCCCATTCCGGACCGAATTATACCCCTTCAAAGAAGGCACTTTTCGGCGCGGAAAAGTTTTGACGACGTCGAAAATGAAAATTTGTCAAAAAAACTCCTCTCTACCTTGTGAGGGACCCTATGGACTATCGAAAAACGTTTACTGAAGGAGGGGTAAAAATATGTGCCAACCATCCCCCGATTTTATTCGGTTCTTCGGCGACACGCGTGTGATAGTGGGGGAATTCTGAGGGAAGCGAGAAAAGAGGTAATTCTGCTCTCCTTCAGATCGAGTCAGACTACGAGAGGATGGCAGTGAAAGTGTGCGATGACGAGAGAGTGATAGCCTATGTGCCTGACTATCGTCTCTCCACTATCGATCCCTCCAAACCATTCCGTCCTCCTTGTGACTTCGTCGAGTGATTCTCCTTCCTTCCTCTTCCTTCTCATTTCATCCTTCAGAGTCGATGCTTCAGTTTCTCCTCCCAATCTCAAAACTGCCGATTCAATCAAGGAAGAACAACCATTCGTCTTCTATTTCGAGAAGGAGAAATTCAATCGGAGACTCGCAGAGAAATTCAACCAAGTCATCCTCAAACTCTACGATTACAATACAGTGAGTACATCGAATTGATTGATCCCCTCTCTATTATTATCTTCCCCTTAGATTTATAATGTTCATTGGAAGAGATGGACTAATCGACCCATGAAGAAAACAGCTACTTTTAGAGAGGTGACCAATTAAATATCGCATTTTATTCAGTTAGATCAAAGTGAAATGTATGACGAAAGAGACCTCCTTCTCTCATTCATCTTTCAGATCGGGACGACTCCAGTGACTCTCTCCCGTATCTCAGTCATCTTCTACGGGCTTCTCATCGGTCTCTCCATTTGCTTCCTCTCTCTCATCGCTGAATTCATTCACGTTCTGTGAGTCTCTCCTCTTCCCACAATCAATTCCTCCCTCACAGAATATTCAGTCGACGTCGTTCCAACTACACGCTTCCACCCATTCAGATGATTAGGAATTGGAGGAAAGGAGGAGAGTGAGAATAGACAGAAGTCCTTCCGAGAGATTAAACTACCTTTTTTCATCTACCATATGCCACTATTTCACACTATGCTCAATATTGTATTTTTTTGATCACATGGATAGATACTCCGAATGGTTGAGCAGTCTCTCTACTCCTTAATCGCAACAGATTAAAAGATTCCTCCAGGTAATTATATATGTGATTGATGCTTAATTGTAAGTGAATCGGGTTTGTCTATTGACCATAAATTTGTTAACTGGTCTGAACTGGTTTATGAAATTGAAAAAGTTTCAACAAGTTTAATTTTTTTGGAAATGGTTGAACTCGGTTCATCCAGTACATTTACTGTTACAAAAAAGGGTTCTTTTTCATGAACCAGTTCAGACATGCTATTTCGAGTAACGCACCCCCCTTGTATAATCAAGGTTATGCAGGTCAACAGGTTAAGATTCCATACACTTTTATTAGATAAATGTGATAATGCGATTTGACAGCACCAATGAGTGAAATTACAAGTGTATATGACATCAACGTTGTGGGATAAAATAAATTCCCTTGATTTCACATTATTGCTTAAACATTGGAAGACCGAAGAGTTACGATAGCCATGAAGGGGATAAGACAATTTCTGAGGCGATGAGTTTAGATTCGATGAGAGGAGAGAGTGCATATGGAGAGAGAACTGCTGCGAATAAAACTTGCGGGGACCAAATTAACGGCGAGAGAACGAAAGGACTGAGGATGAGGGGAGAACCAACCATGGGATTCAATATTAGAGGATTTAGACAAAATGGAGACAGGATAAGGGGCGTGAAAACTTGTGGAGAGAGAATGAAGGGTGAGAGAAGAAGAGGAGATAGGACAATGGGGTTGAATACGCCTGGAGAAAGAATGAGGGGATGGGCGAGAAGAGGAGACAGTACAATCGGAGAGAAGATCAACGGATTCAAGATCAACGGACTGAAGGCTCGAGGTGAAAGGATGACCGGTATAAAAACCTTAAAGAAGAATTCCCAGTCAATAGATGCTTTGTCGGTCCGATACTTCGAATAGCTCATGTGGTAGTGCGTTCGATTCTTTTGCTAGAAGTCAGGGGTTCAACCCTGTGCCATGTTTTGCTTATTTTTTTCCTTCACGACCTGACTTTTCCAATGAATGCGTATCCCCTATTGAAGCATGTTTACACCATTTTGGACAGTTTCCATGCTCTTTCTAAACTCTTTTAAAAAACTGCAGGACGAGGAAGAGGACTCACCCAGGGACCAAGAACGACTGGGCCGAAGATAGCTGGTGATAGTATGGAAGGAGAAAGGACGAGAGGGGATAAAATTATAGGAGAGGAGAGAAGAGTTGATTGGAAGATTAGTGGAGTATTGATTACTGGAGAGAGAATGACATCTTTCTGTCGAATGGAGAATGAATCCATTCGAGAAACAGCTCTGATATTCTCTTCGATGTGATGGGGGAGATCGGAAGAGGGGATGGAGGAGAGAGTAGAGAGTCGTTCCTCATCGTGGTAAGGGGAGGATGGACCGTAGATTAGACGAAGTTGATCGGGTCTCATTATGAAGTATCCCTGCTCTTTCTGCTCTTCAACCTGCAGAAGAAGGGAGTCATCACTTCTTCACTCCATCATTCTCCTCTAGTTCATCACCTGCTCTTGAGTGTACGTCTCCTGTAGTCTCTCGAAGATGTCTATCTTATCCGTTTCGTTCTTCCCATACAACTGAGTAACATTGTCCCTAGTGAAGTAGAGTGGTTGTCCAGAGGGTGCTCTAATTTCCTCCTCTTCCATCCCGATTCCTCTTGCCTTCTTCAGCTTCTCATCCTGTTGTCTCTTCCCCTCTTCCTTCTCTCCTTCCTTTCCATACCTTGAGGAGAGTGACGGCATCTGATATTCCTGCTGCTTCCATCACGAAATTGAGCCATTCCTCGTGATCTTTTCCCTTTGCCAATCCGAATCCATCGGAGAGAGACGTAGCCCTCTCCAATCCCTCCCCGTCTCCGTGAAGTGAGAAGAGAGATGGAGACAGCAGATTCACCTATATCGATCATCGACTCTTCCCTTCCTCCCCCTCCCCACCTCTCCATTATCTTCTTCAGGGAGTACACTCATGATTCTGGGTGAGAACAACTTGAGTGTCTTGTCTTCGAATCCACTCATATTCTGTCCACTGGCCATCATTCCTATCTTCACAGCTGCAATCCATCATCCAATGTCTTCCTTTCCTTTCTTCCTCCGTACCTTCTCTGATGAGATGTAGTGGTTGTCTGAGAACTGAGTCTTCCTTCGACAGTCTTTCTTCCGCTTTTCTCGCCTCCTTCAGCAGAGACTGCGGATCACTCTCGTCCAAGTCGTCCAATTCCTCACAATTATAAACTATTTTATATGAATGTTTAAAGGTGTTATAACAATTGAAGATGGGCACACCTTCATGGCGAGTGGTCTCCTCTCATCGATTTCTCCCTTTGCAGTTCCCTCTTGGATCATGGCCAATCTCTTAGCGAACATCTTCTTGATCGTCTTCCTCGCTTTGATCCTTTTCGATTCTTCTTTTACTTCATCGATTATTTCTCTCCAACTGCAATTAAAAGTTAAGAAGGCAGAATATATTTAATTATCTATCTGGAAAGCAAAATCGTTTTAGATGCGAAAGATGGGATAAAATGTTATATTGTATTTACAGTCATATTGCCGAATTCGAAATCGGGCATTTCACAACCAAAATGTTTGGTTGCGAACCAATGGATGATAGACCATAAGCGGGTCTGCCTATTCAATGGATCTATTATCCCTGCATCTCTCTTGTGCCCATAAGAGTATTCTATTCAATTGTTATTATCCCGGCATTCCTATACGGTTCTAAAGCATCGGCTCCGACTAAGGAACAATGTGAAAGATTATCGGTGGTTCAAAGAGGCATGCAGGATTATCGTGTGACGAGATCATATAATTTCTAACGAAAGTTCGAGGAAAGTCGATAGGAATATAAAGGAAAGTACTCTTGATACGCGTTGTGGAACTCCTTTCCTAACAAGGCGAGGAAGGAAGGCAAGGAGGCAATCCCTAGAAGTGATCTCCTCACACATCAGAACACTCTTGATTAATGTGTCAGAACTAAGAAGTAGATAGAACTATCGTACTCCTTCGCGTTTCTGTCGTCCTTGTGCTTGAATTGTCTGATAGTCTTGGTGAGACTCCTCGCCAGTCCTCCAAATGGAGTTTTCTCACTCGATTTGAGTGAGTATGAAGAGGCAGAGACCACTGAACGACGCACTCTCACTACTTCATCCACTGCAAATTTAGATTAGACGTATCTATCTATCTATACCCCATCCTTCCGTTGTTCCTGGTGACCATAGTAGACCCCTCAACTAACAGTGAATAGCGGCGACAGTGGTGGTCCTCCTTCTCCTCACTCTTCTTCTCTTCGCATCTTTCTTCACTTTCCTCCTTAATCCTTCCTTCTTATGTTTCCTTTGTTCATCCTTGTGGAGGTCTGTAATATTCCTTTCCCCTTCACTCTTCATCTTTCCCTACTCATCGTCTTTGCTCCTTCCTTCATCTTCCTCCTCTTCTCTTGTCTCTTCTCGCTCTCCATTAATTTCACTACGCACTTTGCATGGTCCTCAAATCTTTCTATGATTAGACCTCTACACTACTTAGTCCTCGATCATATCAATCCAAACACAAGAGAATCGGGACAATGAGTTGCCTTTAAAATATATGTAGATAGATATTCAAGTTTTTATGCTTTTTGTACGAGGTCGGGGTGTTTAATATCTAAATACGGTTCATGAAATATCTATCAATTGTTTTCAAAAGATGGGATAGTTAGATGTTAAACTGACCGTGACAGTAGTGGCATTCTTCGAACAAACTTCGTGTTTGTCCTTTGTCCGATTTGCCACTCTCTCAATCCTGTAATTTTTTCTGTAATCAAGACAATAATAACATCTGTAACGGAGGATCATTTCTGATAATCCCCATCAAATAATAAGGGTTACTTTAAAATGCGAAAGTTGTTAATTAAAGCAACATCTAAGTTTGATGGACACTGAATCACATCAAATTGACGATGTTATCTCAGAAATTGGAACCCTGTCAGGTAAGCTAATTTTCTTTAAGAGGAGACTCGTGAAGTGGAAAAAACGTGAATGGCTTGCTTTTCTCCGGGAATGAGTGGGTAAAAGGTGCAGTGAAAGGTGTGAATTAGCCCAGTGAAGTGCATGATAATACGCAGTGCATTTGTTGTCTGCCAATTAGAGGATCTCACTTCTTCGTGGCAACTGCAGCCTGCAATGAATGGAGGGAAGGGAGGGGAAGGGGAGGAAGGGAATCCCCCCTCGAGTGACCACTCACCATCAGTCCACTCATCGCCTGATCCATCCAATGCTGCAGAAGAAGAGAACTGTGATCCGCATTGAGATCGATCTGAAGAGAGAGAGAGAGATGGAATGCCTTCCCTTCCTCTCACCTTCAACGCCTTCCCGTCCTCCGATGGAACTGCAGTCACATCCAATGGTTGTCTGCATTGAGAAGGAAGAAGCAAGGAAAGAAAGAGGAAGACTGGAATGGTAGTGGACATATACTCGTCAAAGTAGAAGGAGGGATGGAGACGAACCCGAAGCAGTGATATCCAGGGTGGGCATAGTGGAGGGAATGAATGGGACTCTCTCTCCTCCGATCCTCCTCTTAATCCTCTTTTTAGTTCTCTTATCTTTGGAGAGAAACGTTGAGATCCCTGAAAGTATGATAATCTCATCAAAGGGACGGAGAGTAGCCAGTTAATTTCGAGGGTACAGAGAAAGTACTCGGGTAGAAGGTGGGAGGGGGGCAGGATACAAGCTGAGTACTCGAAGGATCGAAGGGAGGGGCTAACCATCGAGTACACTTTGAGATCCCGACTGACCCGCCTATACAGGAATTGGCTTGATGGATGGAGTCCCGTTAGATTAGCTGCTTCCTGTCCATGCAAGCGAAGGAACTCAAAAAGAAGAAAGATCGAAGGGTCTAACTGACATGAACAAATTAGAAAGGGAATCAAAAGGGAAGAGACTGGAGGAGGCAGACACATTCAATCAGCAGACTTATTTATTGAATGTCCTCTTTTTGTTCATCTCTTGTTCTGTCTCGAGTTGATTACCCACCCCTCACCTCCCTCTTCCCTCAATCCGTTGCACTTATTAGCGCTTGCAAGTCCGGTAGATGGAAGGGGAAAGGATGGAGAGAGGGGGGAGTTGAGTGATCAATGGAAGAGCTCCCTCGGACTCATCCACGCGTGATCTTTCCCTTCCCTCCACTTCCCTTCTCTTTCTTCTCCTTCTTAATTCTTAGTTGAGCTTGTTATCAGTCTGAATCTCCACTTAAGCATCCTTACTCATTTTCTCGTGATTCCTCTATTCTTCTCCATCTCAATCGCCAATTTACTTTCGGAAAACAAAATCTGTTTATCAGAATGCGAATTCGGAATCACCAGTTGAATGGAGATGTGATGAGGAGAGTTTTCACGGGGAGGGGACGACTACCAGTGGATGGGAATGAGATGAGGAGGAAATCACATTAAAGTACACGAATGAGATCGAAGAAGGAACAATTAATTATCGGTCTTCAGTCTGCGATTTTTTCCCATTTTCGTAGCTTTGCACGGCAAGGAAAACGATGAATCCGACCAATGAAACGAGGATGAAAAGGACGAAGAGCCGACGGAAGAGAAGCAAGAATCGACCACCCAATGAGACTGAAGACAAGATTTGATTGAAATGGTATGAATTAGGGACTGACGCTTAGCAGGAGGAAGGTTTTCTCCCTCGTAAGGCACTGCTGAATGCTTCTCGATCCTCTCCGAAAACGTCACCTGTACAATATGATGAGAATACACTAATGATGGACTAGAAGAAGGGAAGGGAAGGGTCTTTGAAGGGGACGAACCGTTCTCTTCCTCTTCTCTTCAGTCTGGATCTTCTCTAATCTCTGGACATCGATCATAACGGGGGAAGTGGCGGGGAGTCGAGATGCCACTTGGATCACTGTAGTCGACTGACGTCTGAGATGAGAGAACATGGAGAAGGAGAGATGAACACTCACGCTAATGAGACTAAGGGTGATAGAGAGGAGGGATGAGACATGGCAGATATTGACAAGGGAGAAGAGGGGATTAAGGGGTGCTGAGGGAGGAAGAGTAGGTCACAGACGAGTCACTTTCAGGAAGAGACTCATGGGAGAACGTCATCCCAGTCTACTTCAGTCCCCTTGCAGATATTCAGTATGCTCTCATCAATTCCACCCCGTTGGTACCTATGTTTGTGAGTGGACTGAACCCCCTCTTGCACACTTCCCACAAATTTGTGCTTCATTTTATATTTGAAACCAAACACAATCTATTATTTATATATCTGGATTTCTAACCTTGAAATAGTTGAATTAGAAGTGGATGGTATTTGTTCATCGACCTCTTCCTGCTTGGGGATCGAATCCTCCGAATAAGTGGATGGAGTGGGAGAGAGCTTCGATGAGTGGCAGGACATCTGGAGAGAACGAGGAGATTCCATAGGAGAGGAGGAGATGAATGGATGAGGAATGGAGAGGAGAGAAGACTCTCATTAGGGAAGACACTGTACCGCTAATGGTAGAGAAGCATACTCGAAGAAGTTGGGATACAGAAGATATGGGATCAAGGGATCAATGAAAGAGGATAAAGTAATCTCGGACAAGCAAATTATTGTTATCAATTTCTACAAGAAGAATTACAAAAGAGGAAAGTGCCTCCATTTCGCACATTCTCACGATGATCATATGTGAGAGATGGAGTGGAATGAAGAGACTTCGGACAGTTCGTCAAGGAGGAAAAAGTTCTAGAATGAATGAGGAGAGAGAGAGAATTGTCATTCACTCATGCTAGATTGCAATGAAAGAAAATTGGAGGAGGATCAATCAGACCATCGATTCGGATGGAAATGAAGAAGAGAGGAGATGAGAAAGTGAAGGAGAGAGGAGTGACGTCTTTAATGTTCTTGAGATGAATCGAGGACTGATTAGAAGGAATACGAAGGAGTGATTGGAGATCATAGACTGGGGGACTAATGAACTTAGTAGACTTATGGAAAAAATATGACGAAGAAGAAGAAAGGGATCTGAAGGGATGATAATAAGAGGAACGGTGATATGAAGAAAGAGGGAGCGGAGAGGGGGAGAGGGAGATGCCTCGCTAGACAAGAGAGAATACGAGGGGATGGGCAGAGGAATATTCTTGGCAGAAGTGACCAAGTAATCTGTGAGAATGGAGAAGAGAAGAGAAGGTAGATCAAAGGAAGAAGATGGAGAAGAGACAAGGAATCTCCCTTGGGATTTGCAGTCTAATAGGAGACTAATTGAGACTAGGAAGGGGAGAGGAAGCGTTCCCTATTCAGAGGACAACATTTACTATCGAGAAGCAGTTGAGAGATGATGACGGAAGTGGGAGAAAATGGAAAGAAGAGTGATTATGAAAGCAGTGCTACTTCCTCTCCATTCTCACTCTTGTATGGTCCTGTAGAGAGGGGAGAGAGGGGACGGGGAGAGATGGGCATTGTTGGATGGAATGCTCACTTCCTCTAGAGAAGAACGAGAAGGATCAGTCGTAAAGAAGATCTCACCATCCACTCAAGAGAAATAACAGAGAGAGAGAGAATCACTTTGGGTAGTCACTTTGCAGTTGCCTTCGTATTATTTAGTGAACGTTGAATAAAGAAGAGCGAAGAGTAAGAACTGGGAGGGACAGGGGTGCAATAGTGACGGGTTCACTCACTCGCCAATAAATGCAAATACGATTATAATTGATAGGCAGATGGGAATGATTGTGGAGAATTCGATGAGAGGCGAGAGAAGATCGAAGAACTGAAATGAACAGAGGGAAGAGGACGTCCCTCGCCCATTCCTCCACTCATTATCGCTAGGAGATCGGCTAGTAGAGGAGAGGAAGGGACTACTGTCCGGTTAGATGGAAGTATTCACTGAGGGAAATTGATGAATACCAAACATGAGCTTATCTCTTCTATTCAAACCTTTCTCTGACGTTTGAATGGATCATTTGTCTTTTTTATCATGTCAAACAAATAAATATGAACATCACATTATGTACTTTCGTTGTCATTAATTGTCTGTATTTTTAACCATACGGCTGCTCTTTTCTCTTACGAATTTCCATTCCTTCCTCATCATCAACAGCATTGTATGATTTTTCGCCCCGACAATCTCCAATTGATTCATTAGAATGTGCGCTGTATACTGGCACTGGAAGATTTGGAAGCCTTTAATATTCCTCGAGGGAATCAATCAATGGGGAGGTCATCACAGATTCATCGAAGACGAATATGACACAGTTATTAGCTGAATCGACAGATTCGGGGGATTGACAGCATGAAAGACTGATCTGAGATTACAAGTGCAATATACGAGGGGAAAGTGACTGAAGTGAAAGACCCTGAATGGGGAGAAGAAGGAGTGGAAGAAGGAGTATTGCACGGCAATGATAACAGAGATTGGAGGGATCATCCAATGGATAAAAACTAATATTATGATGAAGAAGAAGTTAAGAAAGCCAAGAGGGAGACAAGACGACCTCAGAGGCAATCAATTTGGATTCAACCAACGGAGACAGAGCGTAAGGAGAGAGAACAACTGCGAATAAAGCTTGTGGTGATAAAATGATGGGAGAGAGAACGAAAGGACTGAGGATGAGGGGAGAACCAACCATGGGAGTTAAGATAAGAGGGTTGAGCACGAAAGGAGACAGGATAAGGGGCGTGAATACTTGAGGAGAGAGAATGAAGGGCGACAGAAGAAGTGGAGACAAGATAATAGGATTGAAGATACCTGAAGCATATCATTTATTATTCTAATTATGAGCTGATGAATGTTCTCAAACGTCTATGGAAGCTGTATTCATCTATAGAAGAGGTTTTCCATGAGGTCGAAAGTCCTTCTCGATTTCTTACCTGGGACGAGAATGAGAGGATGGAGAACAAGAGGAGAGAGAACGATGGGAGAGAAAATAAGACTGCAAGAGATTCATCATTGAAATTAAACGTCATTTAGAAAGGTAACAAGGGGAATACTGACGGATTGACGATGAGAGGAGAGAGAATACGAGGAGACAGGATGAGGGGAACGAAGACCTTCAAATAAAAATATCTTTGAAACGAAGATAATTTTTTATAAAATTTAAAATGAAATTAAATGAAATGGTGTAGATTTCTTCGGAATATAGATAATAAGGCACTGGAAAGAAAATAGAGTCGGATTCCATACACTCTTTCTAATTATTGATATGTGAGGGAGGAGATGATGTCTACGAGATTACCACTTCTCACCATCTTATCCTTCACTCTTCTATTAGTCTCGTGACGCAGTCTAATTGGAGACTACATAATGACTATTCTTAGTGTGGAGTGGAGGTAGAAGGTGCCTACCCATGGTGAGAGGATGATTGGTCCGAGAGCAGCGGGAGACAGTACAATCGGAGAGAAGACAATGGGCGATCCCACAACCTGTTATTCATAATTATTTCGGAGATCCAACCACCTGACTTGCATTATATTAACTATATTATAGGATTTGTGCACGTGACATTCGTTGCTATTGGAAAATGGAGGCTAATATTTATTATGTGACTAATGGTTTTGTTTAGAAAAACGTTCATTTTGAATATAAACATACATAGGTATTATAAACAAATGTAGTGGATACCCATGTGTTGGAGAGAGCAGCAGTTGCCTTGACGAGAGGAGTGAGGACTATGGGCGACCAGAGGATGGGAGCACCTCGTTTGTTCCTTCTGTGATGGACGACTCCCCTGCTCAGGGGGAGAGAATCCATCTTGGCCAATTCGTGGATACTGAAAGAGAAGGTAAGGGTAGGAGGAAGAGGGAAGAAGACGATGTCTCTTCATCTTTCCCATCTCACACTTCTTTATTCCCTTACGCCCCACTCGTATATTCCCTTATCTCCTACAACTTGATGTTTGGCCCCTATTTAGCTTGTCATCAGGCCTGTATCGTCTTATATCCCATGGAGTGACATCAGCAGAGGAGGCGACTACTCACTCATTCTCGAGAATCTCGTGTTTCTGCTGTTCGGGGATCGTCTTCGTCATGTTCATGTATCGATGGTAGAGAGCCTCAATGAGTGGACTACTCTTCCATTCTCTCACTCTTTCCTCACTTCATCGTGATAGGGTGAATCCTTTCCGTACAGAATCTCCACTTGTTCTGGTCTCAAGAAGAGATATCCTCTAGTGTCCAGCTCCTTTCGCTGCAATCACTCCATTCAATGATGAGTATTCTAAAGAGACTGGAATGGGAGTTCTACCTGGTCGTCGGAGTAAGTCTTATCGAGAGTCTCGAAGACCTCGACCTTCCTCGTCTCTTCCTCTCCCAGATTGTCAGTCACATTCTGCTTAGTGAAGTACAGCGGTTCTCCATTCGATCCCCTCATCTCCTGAAGAGATCAAAGATCAACTGGACAAAATAGACCACTCACGTTGTCTTTGCTCTTCTTCCTCTGCTCTGTAGCCTTATCCACGGCATCTGAGACGCCACTCGCCTCGATGATGAAGTCCATCCACGCTTCCTGAAAGGGGAAGATCCTCTCTCTTCCTTCTTCTCTCTCTACCTGGTCATTGTTCTTCAGCTTCTTGAGGATGGCAGGAAGGGAGGTAAGAGCTTCCAGTCCCTTTCCATCTTCATGGAGGGAGAAGAGAGAGGGAGACAGCAAGTTGATCTGCACTCAACGATACACTCAATTCTCAATCGCTCATCTACCGTATCATCATCTTCAGCATCATCCTCCACAACACTCATGAATCGAGGAGAGACCAGTTTGAGAGTCTTCTTATCGAAGTTGGAGACGTTCTTCCCTCCCAATGACATTCCCAGTTTCACAGCCTCTCTGAACGAGGGAATGAGAGGGGAGGAGGGGGGGGGGAGTACCTCATGAGATTGAGAGGGATTCTCATCTCATCCTTGCCCTCCTTGACTCTCTCCTTGGCCTTCTCCAACTCTTCGTCCTCCATCTCCATCTTCTTCACAGTCATTCCTCTGCTTGGATCGGCGAAGTCTTCGGGAGTGTTGTCAATCATCTTCCTCAGTCTCTTCTTGAGTGCATCCTTCGCTTTCTTCGCTTCCCTCTCTTCCTCTGCAGTCTTCTTCACTTTGATGAGTGTCTCTCTCCATCTGAATGGGCATTCCTTCAAGGGGAGGAAGATCAATCTCACGTCTCATTCTCCTTCTTGTTCTTCACAGCTCGAACAGTCTTCGTGAGGAACTTGGCCACTTGAGCGAATGGAGTGTGTTCGGAGTCGGAACGGAGTGAGTACGAGTCAGTGTGCACAACCTGGAAGGGAAGAATATCCTCCCTCAATCATCTCACTCCTCACCTTCTTCACTCTATCGATGCTTCTCTTGGTTCTCGCTTGTCCGAATCCTCCCGTCCACTCGACTTCTCCCTCTTCCTCATCCATTGAGATCTTCTTCCCATTCTTCGATGGCTTATACTTCAGGTGAGACTCTGCCGTATCTGCAATACACCCCAGTCATTTCCCATATTTAACTCCATCATTTATACTTTGAGAATCCCATTTGATGTAAAGGGAAGTTGTCTCCCTGTTCTAATCAAGGTAATATCAATCCCATCCTGAATTGTTCTCACATCCTCTCATTCCCTAATATTTTATTTAATCCATTTGCTTCCTCTTTTGCCAGAGTTGATTCGATTAGAGAGAAATAGAGAAGGAGCAGATAAGTTTCCATGAAAAGAAGAACCGGGTGAGAGAGGAGGTGGGAGAAAGGGAGGAGGGAGGAGAGGAGGTGAGATGTGAGATAAAGGGAAGAGGGAGAGGGATGGATGCACGTACAGGTGCAGGCACGTTCGCACATTCTTCGATCGGAGAGGAGGGAGGGGGGGAGAGAGAGAGAGGGAAGGGAGGGAGAGAGAGAGAGAGAGAAATGAAGTGGGAAAAGGGCAGGTTGAATGAACGGGATCTGCCGCTTTTTTGCCATGATCGAAGTTGATTAATGAGAGAAAGGCGAAGAGATGTGACAGGGAAAGAGATCCGAGTATATAATGCCATGACAAAAGTTTAGAAAATGTGTTTCAGAGAGGCCTATAAGGCAGCCTACTTACATTCAAAGTACACGATACTAAGCAACAAGTTCTCTGATTTTTAAAAAAATTTGTTTCATTTCTGAATGGGGAAATTGAAATCGTAATTCTTATTCTTTGTTATTGCGAAGGAATTAAAAGATTTGCAGGTCTGAGAAAATTTCTTTGGTCCACCTCTTCGTTCACTCTCACTCACCCTTCACAATCACTTCTCCGCTCTCCTTCGACGCCTTCAGAAGTTTCTTGACGCATCTCGCGTGATCTGGCACCGTGTGCGCATCCTTCGAGCACGATGCCAATTCCTCCCGAACCTCCTCCTCTACCGTATCCAATCTGCAATCGATCGATTACTGTGGGAAGGCATCTTTGAGTTTGATGAAATCGAAGATATTCCTAATGATCTTCCGAGCTAAAGTATTGCATCGTGTGTATGAGATCACTCTCAATTGACTGATCAAGCTAAAAAGAGAAAGTAGCTTCCTCATGAGTGAAGTGCAATGAGAACTCTTGTCTCCCTTCAGTCGCTCACTTGTTACTCGCAATGGCCGCCATGAGTCCAGAGAAGGCCTGCTTCAGCCAGTGTTCGAAGAGTTCCACGGAGGCAGTCTCGTTGAGGGGCACGTGCAGGGCCTTCCCATCGTGGTATGGACGGGGATTGTCATCGGAGAGAAGAGTGAGATTCTCACGAGGAATCGCCTCATCGAAGAGTTGCTCCACTCGAGAGATACAGAGAGCACCTGGGAAGAAGGGAGTGAAATGGAGGGGGGAGAAAATACAATCATGAAGTGAATGAGTTATCTGCATGAATACTAACCTGAGATGAGGACTGCAAAGGGGAGAATCCACCTCATAGCGAGAGGGGAAGGATAAGAAGAATGGAGATGAGAATGGAGGGAAGGGCTAAAGTACTCTTACGGTACCATCCAAGACTCCTCCCCTTCATCACCAACGAAATCCTGAATAAGCAGGAACTTACCCTCCTCCTCCCAATCAGAGATGTTTCATTGCTATTGAGACTTTTTGATCCGTTTGAGAACAACAAAATCCTACTAACTTAGTTGTAATTGTAAGGATATTGTAATAAAAAAAATTTCAAAAATCTTTCTCTGAAGATCGAAAAAATACAACAATATCTTTTTAGGTGATCTCATAGAAACCAAAAAATCTGGGAAGAATGATGCAAGGTTGGAGTGGAAGGACAGTCACTTCTTCTTTCTTCTTCTCTCCCTTCTTATCTTCATTCTTCTCACTTTTCCTTCTCTTCTCACGTATTCTCCGAGTTCCATCTCACGCATTGAATACCATTCAACCATTATTTTTATTCTTTCCATTGGAACGAACAAAAAATATGCCGATGAGTTATCTACTGTTATCATTTTATATTAAAAAATATATTTTTTGACAAAGAAGATTTTTCATTCATTTTTACGCTACTCAAGGTAAAAATCAAGTTTTACAGGATTACATCTGCAGAATGAGACACATTGGTGACTACCCTTTTCTCCCCTTGTATTGTTGACAGTTTCCCCGTAGTGCAAAATTGTTTATCTCAGTGAATTAGTGGACGGATGATATCTCAGTGCATCTCTTCATTGGTGACTCCTCCAGTTGTCTTGAGAGAGAGGAGAGTTCCATTCGGGGGACGGGAATCACTCTTCTTCACCCACGAGTCTATCTTCCCTGCGATGAACGAGAGGGGAGTCCAACTGCAACCATCTCTTCTCCCCCTTCCTTCCCTCTCGTCCATTCACCTCGAATGATCTGCATCGGGCATCCACTTCCTGTTCATCGGAGTGTCCAGAGTAACGGGCAGAATGGCCACTACAGTAACCCCCTCTGGCAGACCGGAGTCCTGCCACGAACGCCTTCCATCTTTCCCTTCACATACAGTACCTTCTCAGCCAGTGACTTGGTCAGTTGGTGCACGGCAGCCTTTGCCATTCCGTAGCCAATCATGCCGGCCGTTCCGTGCCGAGCCTCATTATTGACAACAATCATTCACTGTACATTTAAGTTAGCGTTAGATATATGTATGTAAAGAGAATGAGATGTATTTACGGCGTCAGCTCCAGTGAGAGTGAGAATTCCTCCCTTCTTCAGATGTTTCACTCCGATTCTCGCAGCGATCGTCGAAGAGAGGACGGACTGCTTCCACATCAAATCAGCATTCGAGATGAGATCAGAAGAAGAGGCGTTCCCTCCTGCAATGCTTCCAGTGAATGACCCCCCCCCTCTTCTATTCTCTCAAAATGCTCACCAGCCCATCCTCCAGCCACACAGAATACTCCATCGACCTCCTTGACTCCCTTCGACGAGAGGCTGCAATGACAACGATACTCCCTCTCTCTCTCTCTTGATCAGAATGATTTCCCCGATCAGTGACACACTATCTCTAAGGGATTCCTTTTCATTCACTCCAACTTTTCAACTGGGCATCAATTCTCATTTCAATGAGACTTAGAAAGTTGTAAATTGTTTCGGAACGTCTCCTTCTATTATGTGAGATGGACTGTTAATTAGGCGGGAGAAGAGAGGGAGATGGGGTATTGATTCTCAATCACCGAATTATCTCCTTCCTTCATGGAATGCTGCACCGATTAGACAGTTTTTTACGTGGATAACGCGTGCTTTTGAGTAAGGAGAAGTGACCATGGCTGGTCCTTCCCCTTCCCTTCCCCCTCCCTGTCCTTGTCGGCCATCTTACTGCAGAGGGGAAGGAAGCGTGCAAAGAGCCATTGAGAACGATGATGCCCATCAATCAGGCTGCTGTCCCCTCTCTCCCCTCCCCTCTCTCTCCTCTCAATATCCGTCTTCGAACAGCCTAGTTGCGCGCTCTTCACACCTATCGCGCTAACTGGAATTTATTGAGATAAGGGGACAAAAGACTAATCTTATCCTAATGAAGCGAGAACGAGGCAAAAGTATGAGAGAGAGAGAGAAGCCCCCCTCACCCTTCGAGAATTCCTTTCTCTTGTTCCATCCACGATCCATTCACATCTACGATCACATTCTCGTCTGCTTCCTCGTTAGCGAAGACGTCGATGCTGATCACTCGCTGCAAGGGAGAAGAAGAGAGGGGAAGAGAGGGGGAGGGGGGGAAGCTGTCTGATGGGAGGGAAGGGAGGGATTCCCATTCCCCCCTCTCTCATCACCTTCTACTCCTATTCCAAAGTCTGAAATCATCCACACTATGTGTGGTTAATTCGTGGAGTGTACCCGATCATGATATTTCCCATCTTTTTGATCAAAAGAGAGAAAACTAAACGGGAGTGATCAAGGAAAGGAAGGAGGGCACAGGGGGAGCAGCAATCTCTAGCAGCCTTTCAAAGGAAGGGAAAGATGTGCTAAGAAGATACAAGGGATCAATCACCTAGGAGAGAAAACAAGGACATATTCATTATTTGTTCACGGTTTCAGTTAGCAATGCAGGGGTCGCAGCCTAATCAGCCACTCACGAATCCATTGGCCTTGAAGTGAACGACGATCGAATGCCCCAGAGCTCCTTTTCCACCGTATACAATCACTGATGACATCTGGAGTATGATGGAGTATCGAAGACTGACGCTATTTAAATAAGAGAGCGAACAGGCAAAGAATGGGAAGGGAATGGAGGTTTATGAGTGAGATGAGAATAGATAAGGACTAGAGTGGAGAGAGATTACGTTGCAGAACAATGAACAACTACGAATTCCATGAATTGTGCTGCTACTCGAATGGAAATTGGAAGGTAGGAGAGATGGAGGGAGATGCAAGGGAGATAAAGGAGAGATAAGAGTCGAATTTAGTCAGTGGAGGGGAATGGAAAGACCATGCAGAGGGAAGGTTACGGCTACTAAAGTTGGAGGGAGAAGAGAGAGAGAAGAGAAGGAGAGAGGAAAGGAGTAATCATATGAAGGACGATCGATGTTCAGAGGGTTTGATGGAGAGAAGAGAGAGAAGGAGGTTACTGAGTAGGGAGAAGGGAAGGAGAAGGTAGACTCCCACGAGAATGAGAATAGACTGAATAATGGATGGAGGGTGGAAGCTGAACGAAGTATCTTATCCAAACGAAATAATTGATTAGATATGACGAGATAAGGTATCTAGTGCCCATTCATGATGAGAGTGAAGTGCTATGAAGAGTGGAAGAAGAGCGATAGATTGAGGTTCCTACCACTCAATGAATACCCCTACTGCTCTGCTCCATCGGAATCCGAAAGAAATGACGAGTAGAATACCAATTGATCCATCGAATTATCACACAAGAGCTAACTGTGTACAGGATACGAAATTGTATCATTTAGGATGCAATTCGATTAGATGGAGTATCTACCATACATGACGGGAGATGAAGACATGCAGTAGATAAAGAAGGAACTAGATCAACATTCGGAAGAGTCGCAAAAATGGTTTCAAAGTGAATGGGAATGAAGTTCACTTTTAGGAATGAGGTACGCGAAAAGAAGAAGGAGAAGAAGGAGAAGAAGGAGAAGAAGGAGAAGAAGGAGAAGAAGAGTGAAGAGAAATTAGTTCGAATATGATTTTGATAGGGCGGTGCCCTAGGGAACTAGGGAAACAGGGCAGTGCAGGGAAGCAAGGCCCTAGGGAACTAGGGAAACAGAGCAGTGCAGGGAAGCAAGGCCCTAGGGAACTAGGGAAACAGGGCAGTGCAGGGAAGCAAGGCCCTAGGGAACTAGGGAAACAGGGCAGTGCAGGGAAGCAAGGCCCTAGGGAACTAAGGAAACAGGGTAGTGCAGGGAAGCAAGTCCCTAGGGAACTAGGGAAACAGGGCAGTGCAGGGAAGCAAGGCCCTAGGGAACTAGGGAAACAGGGCAGTGCAGGGAAGCAAGGCCCTAAGGGCACTCTCGTTGCTTTCAGATTTTCAATAACAAGATATAAAGTGTAGGTGACTCCGTGGGAGAGAGATGATCTACCCGAAATACCGATCGAAATCCACATGGAATCTGTAATAGGCTATAGAGAAGCAGAAGGATTGAGAATCATGTGATAATAGTGAGATGACTGTGGGTATGGGGGGAACGACGATGAGAAGAGGGCAAAATGGAGCAGAATTGTGGGAATATGTAGTGCAGATCGATCCTCTCCGATGGCAAATTAAATCATTAAATAAAGCCAAGTGGAAGGAAGTGCCGCGAAATTCCGAAATGAGTATTCTTTAATGACATATTACCAAGAAAAGCACATGCTTGCAGAATTCAAAATATATCACGCCTCTCATGAGAGAATCGAGCTGAGCTTAGGAATGGTGAAATGAGATCTAACCGGTTTTGGGCACCCTGAGGCATGTCTGAGTGACCCCCGAAATGTTATTTTGCATACTTCGTTTTGGAGCTCCCTACGTAGGGTCGGATTACGGCACCTCCTACTTTGAGAGCTGTTTTCTTGGTTATATATATTTATGCTATTTCTGGGCGAAATAACGTGAAACAAAAATTAAATGGATGATACATGATTAAAATTAAGAGTGGATAACAATGAAATACGTGACCGGGGATCTACTCAGAGAGAGGAACTGGTTTGATTCTCTTGGTTTACTAAAAGCCTTGCCGCTCTCAAAAGAAAAAAAAAACTATTATGTCTGTAGTTGTGGTTCGATCCAGGATTATTGAAGTTCATGCCGTTTCGAGTGTAGTAAATTTTGAAATAATGTGGTTTTCGGTTGGAAATACTATATTTGCCTCGGATGAGATTTTTGGCTACTCTCATATCAATCGCCATTCTACGCTTCTCTAGGGACTCAATGCCTAGTTTCTTGTTACGATCGAGAGCGGTGGGCATGTTTTCCCAAGTATGATTAAAGCAGCGCATAAATAAACGTCGTGTGAAGTAGTTTTGTACCTTCTCGAGTTCTTTTTTATCTTTATTTTGGTACGGATTGAAGACGGAGGAAGCGCTTTCTAAAATCGGTCTAATATACATTGAGTACGTTTTGAGAAGTACTTCTATATTTTTGGTTCGTAGTGCTCTAAGGATAGTGTGGCAGGCAGTTTTGGCTTTAGTGGATACGGTTGAAGAGTGGTCGGAAAAGGTTTTTCTGGATAACGAAACCAAGGTCTTTCACTTTTTCTTTCTGTTCAAGAGTTGTGGTTCCAATAGCATATGTTCGCTTTGTATTTGCTCTACTTAGGTGCAATGAGTTACACTTATGCGCAGCAAGAGGGAGTTGCCACTCTTCAGACCAGTTTACGATAGTATCAATCGCAGCTTGTAGAGGGGCGGGTGAATTTCCCTTCCTAAAGGACCGATATATTTTTATGTCGTCTGCATACATTCTTGCAACTACTCCATGATTTTGCACTAAGGAGGGGATTTCGGAAGTGTAAATGAGAATGAGCAAAGGGCATAGGACTGAGCCCTGTGGGACGCCACTAGTTACAGGCATTGAGGTAGAGAGTACATCTTTTACTCTCACTTGGAATGATCTATCTGCGAGATATCCTGTTATCCATCTAATTGTATTATCGGAGAGACCTATATTGCTAAGCTTGAGTTTAAGCTTGGGATGGGAAACTCTATCAAAAGCTTTCGCAAAGTCAAAATAGATAACGTCAACTGGTTTCCCATCACTGATTGAAGTTGTCCAGTGTTCAAGGACTTCGAGCATTTGAAGCTCACGCGATCGTTTCTTTCGAAATCCGTATTGCTCATCGGGGAAAATGCTCAGTTGTTCACAATGGGCGATAATAGATTTGCATAGAATACGCTCAAAAACTCGGCAAAAGAATGATGTGATTGAAATGGGCCTGTAGTTTAGGGGATTGAAAAATGGGGGTGATTTCTTAATAGGGGTCACTATGGAATGCCTCCAATGGGAGGGGATCGTTCCAGATTGGTAAGAATTGAAAAGGTTAAGGTGAAATATAGAGCAAAAATGACCTCTGAGTGACCCCGACTCATTTTTTGAGCTCTATCGATCTATCTAAACCATTTTCTCTAAAACCCATTTTCAACGGTGGTACACTTCAGGTCAATTTTCTCAAAAGTGTAGGTAAAGACGCAGCTCAAATTTTCACAATAGGTGCAGCTCAGCGAGAGCTTTCCAATGAATGGCTTGCGAAAAATATACTAAGTTGCCGGTTAGAGTTTCGCCCTTTTTACTTCGTCAGGATCGTTTGAACTATTTTTTCAACAGACGATTTCATCTCGCACCTCACTTTTCGAAGTGCGCGGATGAAAATGAACGAAGTTCAATCGAAATGTCTGTTGAAAAAATAGTTCAAACGATCCAGACGAAGTAAAAAGGGAGAAACTCTCACCGGCAACCTCGTACATTTTTCGCAAACCATTCATTGGAAAGCTCTCGCTGAGCTGCATCTATTGTGAAAATTTGAGCTGCGTAAGTGTACCACCGTTGAAAATGGCTTTTAGAGAAAGTGGTTTAGATAGATCGATAGAGCTCAAAAAATGAGTCGGGGTCATTCAGAGGTCACTTTTGCTTAATCTATCACCGTATTCGAGAAATCGGCCCTTGAAGTGAGTGATGCCGAATTGCGACCCGGTGTAGGAAGCTCCAAAGTGAAGTCTGCACAAAAAGACTTTGGGGGTCACTCAGGCATGCCTTAGGATGGCCAAAACCGGTTAAAACTCAATTCACGATTTTCCTCCATTCCCATGAACGGCAAATTCAGCTCGATTCTCTCGTGAGAGGCGTGATATATTGCTGAGATATTTTTCATGTCGGGGTAAAATTTCGTTTTGTCAGGGCATTGTACAGTATCGTACAACAACTTTTTCAACTTGATCTTTGTTTCACAAGTTTTATATTTTTTATATGTTATGATCGATCACTGTCTTTTAGTGTTAGTTTTATTTGCTGAAAGAAAATAGAAAAACATTTCTGAAAATATTTAAAGTGCACTATTATTAAATTACTATTTGATAACAGCCGGACTATTATACGGTAGCATAAATCGTGAACTAAACAATTCGTCTTTTTTTTTTGTTTTTCTTTACTTTCTGCAGAGCCTTTTCCTATAAAATTTATGTTTTTTGTCTCAACTATGCGTAATTTATAGTGTCATAAATGCTTCGTCGTCCGCTCTCTGAAATCGAGCTCAAGCAGGAAGATATCGACGAGCTGAAAACCCTTCTACTCCGAGTTAGTATTTCTTTCGAAATTTGTTTTGCATTTAAAATAATTAACTGCTCTTCCCACTGTCCACTGTGTTGCTAATTTTAGAAGGAGTGCAAAGTGGAGCGCATGGAAATAGTAGAGGAGCGTCGTCAGAAAAACAGCCATGGAAAGATCATTCCTGATCTTATGCATGAGGAGGAAATCCTCCCTCCTCGGGAAGAATCATTCTCGACCCCTTGATTCTCTGCTGCTCACACCCATATTTTGACTACCGGTTCACTGATCTCTCATACTGATGTACATTTGAATAAATTTTTAATGTATTCTAAGATGTTATCTGAGTGTGCAATGGGCAGTGTCCCTGATCTATTCCTGATTCTCTCGGTTCACCTTTCTATTTTAACCTCGCAGATGGGTAAGAAATTCTTCGATGATGACGGGAACACAGTAGAGGGAGGTCCTTCTTCCTTCGGTTCTCGATCATTCCCGGATCGACAGAGAGGAGGAGGTGGTTACAGGGGCGGCAGGTTTGTATCACCATAAGTCAATGGAAAAAATATTGATTGTAGAAGCGCCAATGCTCCTAGCAAACGTTACTACGACGAAGAAGGCGAGGGAGCCCCTCCGAAAAAGGTTAGATCTTCACTTATTTGATGGTATACATTCTTTTAGTTTCACAAACAATTTGATGATGAATCTCCCGCTGCTGAAACTCAATCTGAAGAAAAGAAGAAGTTATATGAAGGAACAGTCGATATGAGCAGCTACGGATATCAAGGAAAGGTTGGAGATCATCCAATATCTCATTTATCCTTATATCATTGTACAATAATTGGTTTCTTGCAGCCCTGGCAAAGAAAAAGCTATGAGCATAGAGGAGGAGGAGGAGGAGGTTTCTCCTTTGGAAGAGGAGGAAGGAGGACATGGGGAGAGAGAAATGAAGATAGTAATAGAGAAGAGGGAGCATTTTCTGGCGGAAGAGGTGGACGAAGGAATTGGGGAGAGAGACGAGATGATAGCAATGGAGAGGAGGGATTTCATCGAAGGAGGAGGGTATGTTATGGGAAAGAAAGGAGTGGCACGCGTATTTTGTATATTGATGGTTTCAGAATTGGCGTGAGGAAGAAGTAGAGGAAGAGGAGGAGCAGCCGGAACCGAAGAAGAAGTTGATGAGATGGGTGAATGTCAATCTGAGACACTGGAGAATCATCATTAGGAATCTCCCCTTCCAAGTGAGATTTACTTTTTGAAATACTTGTTCTGCACATCTCATAATTGGGGTATTCAGACTACACAGGAGGATCTCGAGAAGGCATGCACTCCCTTCGGAGAATACACAGAGGTCTGCCACTCCACTCTTCATTTTACATTGATTGCAGTCTGCTCTTACACAATCAAGTGTTGAATCACTCTAATAGATGGTCAAATGAATTGAGGTGGTACTTCCAAAGTGCAAGGACAAGAAATTCCCCAAGTCATGCGCTGGATTCGGATTCGTGCAGTATAAGACGGAGGAGGACGCAGACAAGGCATTGGTGAGTGAGGAGGGAGTCGATTTACAACATCACCCATTAAACTGATCCTATTTTTCCTGTTACTCCTATATTCGAAATAACTATTTGTAGAAAGGTCTGAACGAATCGAAGATTCACGGGAGAAAGATTGCCGCTGATTGGACAATGCCCAAGGATACTTATGAGACCGCCAGGCATGAAGGTAGAAATTGTATCACGTTTATGGGGAATGTATTGTTTAAGTTACATTTTAATGCTATGATGCGGACGTATTACATTTTTAATCCTTGATAATTGAAAGTATAGCTTTCTCCATTGACTTACAATTAATTGGAATATGATTGTGAATCTTTTCGATCAACAATAATAATAATAAAATCGAATAATAATAATAAGAATTTTGAATACGTGTGATGTTGGTTCTTCAGAAAAGGAAGAGCTGGCAAAGAAAGTAAAAGTGGAGAAGACAGAAGAAGAAGAGAAGAAAGATAAGAAGGGAAAGAAGGATGAGGAGAGTGAGGATGAAGAGGAAGAGGAAGAGAAGGATGAGGAGAGTGAAGAAGAAGATGAGGTGAGAAGGTAAGGAGGAGGGAGAGGGGGAAGATGCATTTCTAGGAGAAGTCAGAACCTGATGAAGACGAGGATGGAGAGAAGAAGGAAAAGGGAGCACCCAGGAAGGAAGATACTGCTGTTGCTGAGAAGAGAGTTCTCTTTCTACGGTTAGTCCCCATCTGATTGATGGAGAAACGATGGATCTCAATCCTTTGCAGTAATCTTAGTTTCAATACAACTGACGATTCTCTGAAGGAAGCGATGGAAGAGTACGGGAGTGTCAAATTGGCTATCGTGTGCAAGTGAGAATTGACTGTTCTATCTCACGGAGGTCTCTCTTGAGATACGGAGACTCTGGTCACAGTAAGGGGACGGGATTCGTCCACTTTGATACTCCCCAAGAAGCAAGCAAGGCAATTTATGCTGCGAATGGAGGAGAATTGATGATTGATGGAAGATCCATTAATGCCTCCCTCGCCCTTCCCAAGGAAGAAGCCACCAAGTTGGACAAGGAGAAACATTCGAATGTGAGTGGTGATGAGAGACAGAAGTAGTGAGTATCATCGATATGCAGTCATTTACGATAATCGATGGATTCCTCGTATGAATATGTGGGTGTTGGTTGTTGAGACGTCGAAGGACAAACGTAACCTGCTGCTTGCTCGAGTGGGAGTGATCAGAGAGGGGACGGAAGCTGCGAAGGGAATGAGCAAGAGTGATGCAGAGAAGAGGAAGAAGTTGGTGCAGTCGATGAGGAAGAAGCTCGAGAATCTACACATGTCAGTTATATTCGATAGCAGTATTCATTGGACTATAATTGGATGTAGTGTATGTCTTTGTATAGATTAAGTTCAATATTGATGTGCAGGTTCATCTCGCCCACTCGACTGGCCATCCATAATCTTCCCTTCGTTCTCACTGATGACAAATTGAGAGAATTGTGCGAGGTGAGCAGCCATCTCGTGTGTCTACGAGCAGATGGAATTGATTGATTGCAGAAGTGGGGTGGAGAGGGAGCGAATGTGGTCGAGTGCAGAATCTGGAGAGACCTCAACAACCTCGACGATAAGGTACGAGTCTGGGGGGGGGGGGGGGGGTGGAAGGGAGTTGGTGTGGTCAGGGAGTGGCTCGTTCCCGTGGATATGGCTTCGTCGCCTTCTCATCGCATTCATCGGCACTCGCCTGTCTCCATGCACTCAACAACAATGCAGAGATATTCACTAGTGAGAGGAGACCCATCGTCGAATTCTCCATCGAGAATCTACAGGTGATGAGAAGGAGAGAGGGGAGAGGAGAGGGAGATGCATTGCAGGCACTCAAAATGCGCGAGTCTCGACTCGGAGCGAAGACTGCTGCCAAGCAGGCGAGAGGGAATCCCACCGTGCTCAAGGAGGTATGGGAAAGAGAGTGAAGGGTGGAGAGAGAGGAGGAGGAGGGGAAGGAGGACGTCCGTTGTAGGTCACGAAGACGACGACGAAGATGATGAAGTCGGGAATGAAGCCACTTCCTCTCAGGATGAATGCCAAGATCAGGACGAGAGTTCCCAAGGTATGAGGGATGACGGGAGGGGGGCGAGATGATATTGCATCAGGAGTAGGGAAGGTTGAGAGACTGAGACCACGTTTATCCCACGCGTAGTCGTAGTGTGTAGTGTGTTAGTTTAGAAGAGTTCTGTCTCGAATTGTGTACCTTGCAGAAGAAAGATAAGAAGAAGGGAGATAAGAAGAAGAAGGAGGAGAAGGGAGGAGAGAGGAAGGAGGACAATGGAGGAGCCAAGAAGAAGGTCGGAAAGAGTGGAAAGAAGACTCTTGCAAAGTATCTCTCATTATCGTAATTCATACTATTATGCCTTCTAGATACAGAGGATTGACAGAATATCCCAAATTTGGCGTTATTCTCTTTGTTTGTTTTATTCTCGTCAACCCTCTCTCTTGGATAGACAATATTTCCGTGATTATGTGTAGTCACCGCCCTTGTTGATGGATTCTCATCACCAGTTTCTCGCACTCTCTCCCTTCCCCTCTTTATATGACTCTCCTATCGTTCCAGTTTGTTCTCACTTTTTCCATTCTCGTTTCATACTCTTCCTATTTCCTCATACTACTCTCTCTCTCTCTATCTCTTTCCCTGTCCCTTCCTCCCCCTCCCCATCTTCTGTTCTTGTTATTTCATGGTTCCCCCTCTGCAATGGGAGTGAATTCTCGTGCTCTTGTTTCTGTTTTCGTTATCTTCTCATTGTTTTGTTGAATTCGTTATTCACTTTGTTTAGATCTATAAAGAGATTAAGCATTCATTTTCAATTGAGATTCAATGGTTGTCATCTCCATGCCCTATTCCTGATGGGTGATCGATTGTTGTATCCATTCCTCGTAGTCTCGGGAATATGATGATTTCAGTTGCGACTCGATCTGTTAGATCATTCTCAGCCATGGCCAAGACAATCTACGAATTCAAGGTACGAAGGGGAAGGGAGAGGGCATGGCTGAAGGAGAAATTGCAGGTAAAAGATGCTGATGGAAATGAAGTCTCCCTCGGAGAGAAGTACAAGTGAGCTAATTAGCCACTTTCACCTGCCTTTTACCTTTCAATGAGATAATATTCTTCTCTTCCCATTTCTGTCTGAATCTATTCCCTTTCGCAATAGTTGTTGTCATCGTTTCCCCCTTTCTCTTCTATCATCACTGCTGAATTCATCTTTGGCCAGTCCCTTAAATAGAGCCCAATGGAGAAGAGAGGGATGAAATTGTCATGACAACAAACTGAATTGGGAGGTGCATGAGAACTACTAGCTGTTCCCTATCATTGAGACGAGACTGGGGCAGTTTATGGGATTGCCAATTCGTGACTGAGTATATGTGGGGTAATATGTGATATGCATAGCCCAAGAGGAGAGTATTTCAGGGGGAAGGTGGTCATCGTCGTGAACGTCGCCTCCCAGTGTGGACTCACCAACTCGAACTACACCCAATTGAAGGTGAGGAAATGGGAATGGAGGGGGAGACTCTTCCCTCTATTCTATTCATGTGCAAAGGAGGAAAATATTTTAAAAAAATGTAGTTCTAATTATTAGCTATGTAATGAATACGAGTTATTGCGTGAGCGTGCCCCTCTCAGGAGATTCTGGACAAGTACCAGGAGAGAGGTCTGGCAGTGGCTGCCTTCCCCTGCAATCAGTTCGGAGGACAGGTACGGGCAGTCCTCGTCCTGCCACTTAAGTTATTTCTAAAATTCCAATTAGTATGTTTTCGGTTTTTTAGGTTTTGTGTGTTTGAAAAAGAGCAACAGCCACGATGCATGATTTAGATTTATAGGAAATGAGTAATTTACTACTAATTATTTAAGCTGGTATTTTTATCGATATTCCAATGCTGTTCATCAACGACTGGCCCATATTCCGACTCATTCTGATAATGCGTGTATTGAGGAGCCAGCGTGCGAGATCGACATCATGTCATTCGTGAAGACGAAGTTCTCGATGGAGCCAGATCTCTTCTCGAAGGTCAATGTCAATGGGAACGAGGCTGATCCCCTGTGGAAGTGGCTGAAGAAGGAACAGGGAGGAACACTCACTGATGCCATCAAGTGGAACTTCACCAAGTTCCTCGTCAACAGAAACGGAGAGGTACTCCCACTCCCTTAGGAGATCATGTCAACTGTATCTCTTGAGGTGATCAACCGTTACGGTCCCACCACGGAGCCGAAGTCATTCATCAAGGATATTGAGAAGGCTCTCGATGAACCCGCCAAGCTATGAGATATTGCTGCACATGTTGTATTAAGATCTTCCCGTATCCACATTGTAAATATTAATTCTGGTTAATAATAAAGCTCAATTATAAATCATCGGAGATAGTTACGTAATTGGTTGCAACTACCATTCATTCTATTTACCGGGAGTGCATTCACACCTATGCTTTGATTTTAGATGAAAGAAGCTTCTTCGATTGTAAATAATCTCGAAGGTGTGATAGAAGAGTTGAAAGGAATGGATGAACTGCCTCACTCAGTTGATGATACACTATTAGATCGATTGATCGACAGTATTCAGTCAACGGGTATGCTGATATTGATTAGAGTTGTGTGAGGTTATTAGCTCAGAGAATGGACTCGTCAATTTGATCAAGAAGTTGTTCGACCAGGAAGATTTAGTTGAGTACGGTAGCGTGTCACTTTCGGTCCTTCTCAAGATTACGGCCAAGATAGGTAAATCTTCATTCATCAATTCTTCTCTGAAATATTCGTTCAGTATCTGCTGGAGTAGTGATCGAGCCAATGCAGTCGATATCTACCGTACTCCCTTCGCTGGCCTCTCTCCCTTCATCTTCCGTGCAAGACGCAGTGATGATACTTGCTATCGAGATGAGGAAGAGTGGAGTTGAGGAGTGGAAGAGTGAGTTAGTGGCTGAGTGAGTGATTGAGGAAAGGAAGAATAGGTCTGTGTGAATGGATAATCTCTCGTCTTCCCTCCGATGAAATGAGTGTATTCGTTCGAAGGAAGACTGTCGAGTTCGTCAAAATGGAGACGCATCAAGATGTTATCGAGGTGTCACATAGATGCGTCTACACTAAGCATTCTTCTCATTCCAGTCTTTCATCTCACTCTCGATCGATAATCTGCACCCTGCACCCTCTTCTTTTGTACTCGATTCATACTGTACTCTCCTCATTCACTTCAATGCGAGTATCAACGAGAAGGATAGGGAGAGAATCTGGGAGAGTGCTAAACAATGTGACAGACTTCCCCAGTCATTCGTCCATCTACTTACTCTCATCGGGTAAGTAGTTTATTAGAAGGTTTAAGAATTTAGTAAGATCGGAGTTCGGTTTATGGATCGATTCTTTTCAGAAAGGACAGCTTTTCTTCCCATCTATCTCTTCCATTTGACTGGATCTCAACCGCGGGTAGAATAAAAGTTATGATTGCTATTGCGAATAAGTGAGTAGCTCTGTATATGGAATTCGTTATAATAGCTCCTTTGTGGTTATTGTAATCCCATGTTCAGATACAACGATCGATCGATAATCTCGTCGATCTTGGAATCAGAAGATGCCTCGATTGATCTAATCGATAATCTTCTTCCTTCTCTATCACAAGAGGTTAGTCAGTCTGCCAGTCCGAAGTGGCTGCAGA
Organism: Pristionchus mayeri; assembly: GCA_036245805.1. Lineage (NCBI taxonomy): Eukaryota > Metazoa > Nematoda > Chromadorea > Rhabditida > Neodiplogasteridae > Pristionchus > Pristionchus mayeri. Next base: position 21,430,562 of record BTRK01000002.1, on the reverse strand, counting down.
AGTATTCATGGATGATGTGTTGATAAAGGAATTCTCTCTTCTCTTCTCGTCGATTTCTCCTTCTTCTCGATTCTCTTCCTCCACATTCACTTCTCTCCTATCACAGGTTAAACTGACAACAGTCATTTTTAAGTCTCTCAAGTTAATTTATTGTTGAAGTTAGTAATTTTATATAAGTTATTTTAAAGCGACCGGATGTTTATTCGAGAATGATCTTTAATGTGTGCAGTTGGTGTCTCGATTCCCCCCGTCTTCCCTCCATACCATCTACTCTTTCTATCTCCCTCGAGTGATGGTCAGTTCAGTTGGCCCAATGGGCGGTAAATTAGCTCGGGAAATACTCACTTCTCTCCAATTCCCAACTCTTTCGTCACAAACTGCGGCGAATAGACGTTGATTTATGCTCTACGGATGATTTCTAAGATAAAGCGAAAAAAAGATGTGTTTTTTTTCTAGAAAGATCCCTCTCCTATGGTGAAGACTCTTCCATTGATCACGGACTGGCCTACCGTACTCCCTGATCTCCATTGTGATCTACTGAGTTTGATCGAGTGTGGTGTCACTTCGAATGAGTGGGAGACTCGGGATTCGGCGCTCGAACTTCTACAGATCATGCCAACAGGTATGCTCAATGTGGGAACCACTCTCTCTCACTCTCTCTCTCTCTCTCTCTCTCTCTCTCTCTCCGCTTCTTTTCCCTTTCATTCCTGCCCTTTTCGTCTTTTCTCTCAATTGAAATCTTGAACATTCCTGCTCTCTTTTATGAGTTTCTTGTTCATCACAAATGGAACAGAGTTGATCTCTCTTTCTCTTTCTCGGTGATAGGCGTTCGTATCAAAGTAAGGGTCGAAAGATCAGTTCCGCTTACTTTAAAAGATCTTTCACCTTCCTTTATACATGATTTGCACTAGTTTGAGAATGGTTTGGAATGGAGGTTGTAAATGAGTGTTTGATTGTAAGATGGAATTGAGTTGCTTCTTCCCTCCACCCGACTCTTCTCTCCCTCATCTCTTCGGATCCTTCTCCCTACATCAGAAGTCTCTCTCTACGACTGATTGCGAGATGCAATCCCACCCTTCTAATGGAGTGCATCGAGAGAGTGACACTACAGGATGAAGACCATCTTGTGAGGTATGCTGATGAAGAAGAGATGGAGAGAGGGAGGGGTGGGGAGGAGGAAGAATGGAAGAAGGGATTGCAGGTTGGAAGGAGCACGGGCGATAGTGAAGGAGAGAGAGGGAACAGCATGGAGGGAGAAGATGGAGAGAATAGCCCCGTCCATTCTGATGGATGAAGATAGAGAGACGAGATTGGAAGGATTGAAGATGATGGAGATGATGATGGAAGAGGATGAGAAGGAAGGAAAGGGATGGAAGTGGAAACAAGAACTACTCAGATGGAGACTAGACACTGATATTGGAGGAGATGTCAGAAAAATATTAGGAGAGAAGAGGGAAGAGGATGGGAAGGGAGAAGATGTGATCCGCACTCTAATTGCCAGTCTGTCTCTCCACTCTCAAGATATCGACTGTTATTGAGGACCATTCACTATTTTAAATTCGTTGAAACATTTTATTATTGATATGGCTAATAAAAAAGTAAGGAAAGTGAGATCGATGAGAGGGAAGAGAGAAGGCGTGAAATGGATGAATGAAATGAAGAAAGGGAAGAGGGATCAGTGTGTCTTCGTCTTCTCCTTCTTTGTGAGATACGACTTGTTGAAGAAGTTCATGAAGAGAATGGCGAAGGAAGCGTAGATTGAGAAGCAGATGGAGAGATTCTCGAAGGATTGCTGCATCAGCTGAAGAGGAGGGGATTGAGGGGGAATCCACCCTATGCCAGAGGGGATTGAGGGGGAATCCACCCTATGCCATGGCACTCCCCCTCACCAAGGGGGGATTGTTGAATGAGAGAGGGAAGGAAAGAGAGACGGATGCACTCACTTTCCCTTGTAGTTTGTAGTAGAGGACGATGAATGAGATGGCTACTCCTACGAGCATCTGAGTAGTCTGCAGAGTGGTGATCACCATAGAGAGCACTCGAGGAAGACGAATCCCTGCTGCAAAGATCAAAGATCAGAGGAGATCTCTCCAGTATTGGTTTCTTCTCTTTCCGACAGTAGTCCCCTCCACATAGGATCAGAGATCGAATATTGCTATCATGTTCAACTGATAATTATAGGAAAGTTCGAGATAAAACTACGAACGGAGTAATCTCCAGATCATACGGGGATGATAGATAGTCCCAATTTCAGACAGATTTCACCGAACACAAGTGGGGAGTGAGGGGTGACCTGCAGTGATGGAGTAGTAGGAGTACATGATGGTGTGCACTCCATAGTTCATGAAGATGAACCATCGACCACCAGCCACCAGTTCAGAAGCTGAAGAGAAACAGATTGGAGGGACTCCCAGATAGAGTCATTATAACGTTGTGTTTACTCTCTCTCTCTGTGTCTAGACTGTGCTACTCGTTCTCATGTAGTGTCAAAGAGACATGCCATGCTTCCCCTTCCTTCCCTCCTTCGATCTCTCCTTCTTCCCTTTTCGTCTCCCCCTATCATCGCCCTATCAATTGTTTCTTATCACTACGAGTGAGTCAATTGGGAGGACAGAGGATGCTGAGAAGAAGAAGAGGACAGAGTATGGCTAAAGGCAAGAGAACAACACAAAAGCAACTTGAGGGGGTGGATAGAAAAGATCCAAGGTGATGGACGAATAGGATTAGAACGGGACCGGCTGATCCCCCCCCCCCCCCCTCCCCCTCTTGCCTGATCCACCATCCTAGAGAAGAGTATGGAAGAAGATGAGAATTGACTGGGGAATGAAGTGATTGAGACTCGATTTATAGTGTGAGAGACATCGATTGATTATGAGAGAGAGCAAGTGCTTCTGGTAGAGTAAATAGAGAAGTGAGAAGAGACGGAGAGAGAGGGAGGGAGGGAGAGGTGACCTTTGACGAGTCGAATCGCAATTCAACAAGGGATCACAGGGGGATTCAGGGGATTCGCGATGGGGGGACGGTGTGTACTGTACTGAGGGAGGATGGAGAGAAAGGAAAGGAGAGGGGATTGACTCACCCGAATGCCACACGTAGACGAGGACTACTGCATGGTGATACCTGCCAAGAGAAGAGAAGATGAGACATTGAGGGAAGGGAAGTGGAACTTACCAATGTAGGAAGATCAACGGCTTCTTACGAAGAAGCACAAACACTGTATCTCCAAGTTCGAATACCTTCAGGGTGCGGTAATCAGAGAAGTACGATATGTAGATCACTCACTTTTGATGCAGCGAAGCAGAAAGCCCAGAAGGCAGCTGGCTGACGAGGATCGACGGAGTAGGAAATGGAATCGAGAAGAGGACGAGTGCGGATGACGTGTCTAAAGGGGAAGATGGAGAGGATGGAGGGAGAAGGAGTAGGCCACTCACAAGAACTCCTCCCCCATTCTGATTGTGCCTGCCAGGGAAAAGAGTGCAAGAGCTGCATTCCAGAGGATGAGAGGATGCTTGAGATCCCATGCCTTTCTATTGATCATCGCCCTGAAGAGATGAAGAGAGGAGTGGGTCAATCGCCTTCTCTACCTCTGTACTATATGCACTCCCATTGAATAGAATATAGCCATCCAGATGGAGTGACTCCAGTAATCAGTGAAGAATCGATGAGCCTGACCATCCAATCATCTCCAATCACAACATTCTCAACTACTAACCTTCACGTCGTTCCATAATTTCTCCGGACCGACGACAGATCCGAATTGGTAAGGGATATAATATATCTTGTGGGATCCATAGGGTGCTTCCCACAATGAGGGAACTGCTGAGGGGAGTACGACCATTGCAGAAGACTCGCACTAGTGTCCTCTCTTTCTCTCTATTCTTCCCCGGTGACTCCCTGACTCCGCCCCTTCCCTTCCCCCTATTCTGCTCCTACATCCCACCAAAAATCATGCACGGCATCTCTGAATCATTTAGAATCAATTAATTAGAAAATATGGTTCAATATAGATCTCGGAAAAAATCTTGAAGAAATACATGAATCAATCGCCAGATAGTGAAGATCACATGTGAGTTTGATTACTTAATTCCTGGGATTAACAAACGATCAGTTTGGTGGTTATCACCGTTTACTTTCTCTTCAATAATAACACTATATTCTTTTTATAATTTTTTATTTCAAAATTATTCTTTTAAAACCATTTCTCGATGCACTGTTCAATTCTTCCTCGGATATGGTAGCCAGCCAATTTGCTTCACGGCAATTTTTTCATCAACACACCAGAGAAAAATGGTCCGCTAAAAATTGCCAATCAGGGTAGTGCGGTGCATTATACGTTCCTGCACGATGGTAACTTTTCAAATTAAATGTACCGTATCTCAGGCAACCTATGCCTAGCTGTTTATCAGGTAGCAATATATACTGTAGAGATACTGTATGTTTACTGTAGAAAATCTATGTATTCCTATTTTTAGCAAGTCTTTCTGTGTTTAAAAATGTTCGCGAAAGGGACCATTTCTTTCAACAGGGTGTTGATAAAAAAATTGCCGTGTGCTTTCAATAGTTATCTTTTTCTCTTTAAAATCTCTTTAATTATAATTACTTAGATAGCGATTCATTTTCAATCCTTAATATTCATTCGATTCCTTGAGGCTATTATGGATGATGTACACTCGGAGGTATCTTCAATCGTGAATCGCGTGTTAAAGAAAGAAAAAGGAGTGAGATCTTTGGTCTACGAGTCGTCATTCACAGTTCGTTTGTGCTTCATCTATTCTCTCATGTTCTTCTTGGTATATTATCTAGTTCCTTCCTCATATTCTTCTTAACATGCCCCAATGTACTTTGAATTTTTGCTCATTCGTTCGCTCGCGCGTTTTCATTGTCGTTTATCGAATGAGACGGAACGATATGAGTAGATTAAGAAATGCGCGAGGAGCCATCGGGTAGAGGTCGACCAGGCGATATTCCATTCGGAAACCGTCATCTCACTGAAGATCGGGACGTTTTCGAGCATAATGCATGGGATAACATGCCATGGGACGAAGAGATGGAAAGAGAAGCGAAGGAAATCGTGGAGAGGCAGAAAGCGGGACGAGTGAGTGAAGAGAAGGGCAGAAGACTTCTGGATGAACCAGCCGCCCATTGGGATGCATTCTACTCTCAACACACGAACAAGTTCTTCATGGACAGAAACTGGCTGCTCAAGGAGTTTCCGGAGCTGGACACAACGCAATCCGAGTCGGTGAGTGTACTTTCACACGAGATAACTAGATAAGTGAACGCATAAAAGGAAATGGGATATGGCCTGTTCGATAGGAGGTGTACAGATTGTGTCCATAAGGTTATCACATGAGAAATAGAATGGGTGTAATGGTGCATACCTTGATGGAGGCCCTTTTCAGTCGATGCGTGCTCTCGAAGTGGGATGCGGAGTGGGCAACACGACCTTCCCCATCCTCGATCTGGACAAGGACAAGAAACTATTCCTCTACTCGTGCGACTTCTCACCCAAAGCAGTCGAAGTACTCAAGGGATCCGAGAAGTGGGATCCCCTTCGATGCAGTGCCTTCGTGTGGGACATCACGAAGACTCCCCCCTCGGATGCTCCTCCCGAAGGATCTCTCGATCTTATCATCTGCATCTATGTCCTATCTGCCATTGAACCTAAGAAACTCGCCCAGACTCTCTTCCATCTACGATCCCTTCTCAAGCCAGGAGGAGCACTCCTCCTCAAGGACTACGGAAGATACGACATGGCGCAGTTGAGATTCAAAGCCGATCGATTCATGGATGACAATCTGTACTGTAGAGGGGATGGAACTCTGGTGTACTTCTTCGATTCGGATGAGTTGGATGAACGATTGAGAGAGGCGGGATTCGAGAAGGAGGCAAATGTCGTCGATAGGAGACTCATTGTGAATCGGGCGAAGAAAGTGAAGATGCAGAGGGTGTGGCTGCAGGCGAAGTATAAGAAACCCCTCTGAGAGGGGGAAGGGACACTCGCACTCTTCATTGTTCATTGTTCGAATAAAGTGTGAGCAATCAGATATGTCGCCAATGACAACGTGAAACGAGCGAACGAATGAGAATATCAACTAGCACTTCTATAAAACGATACCCCCCCCCCCCCACTAATATTGCGCATTGTCTTCTCCCAATATGTCTTGCAGAATATATTTATATTAATAAACGTTTATTTCTAGAACAAGCGTTTACTTCTCCGTTTGGCAGCAGAAACTTTGAAATATCATCAAGTCTTCGAGAATATCCTCGCTGGAAAGGTGGGCACAAAGTAATTGGCAGGGAATGGCAAAGCCTCGCTCTTATTGTGGTCGCAAGACTGCATGGCTTCTCAGACTACGGAAGCCGTCTTAGTCTGTAGCTGTTCCGATAGTACGAGAGAGAGGGAGAGAGAGAGTTGGCTGAGTGGTGTGTTGCTGGGCTCTCCCTGGAAACGAGAGCACGAAGCATGCACAGAGGATATAGGTCTACGGAGAGAGCCCCACCAATGGAGAGAGAGTCGTACAAACTGAAGGGGTCACTGGAGAGAGCACCTAGGATCTAACATTGGCAAATAGTAAACGTTACATCAACATTTATGAGTGTAAAGAGTCCATGGGGTCATTAGAGTTCAATACCTTCAACTGAATGTCTTTATAGGAATGCCGTCCCCTCAGAGATGAGAGAATTATGGAGGGAGACATGGGCTACATCTACGTGTGTATGTATGAACTGCTGGTGGGGAGAGGAACGAAGGGACTGCCAGACCAAGTCTCCACACTACTCATGCACTACGGACCACTGCTCAGAGCAAGGTGGGAATCCCCTCCCCCCACAGATGAAATAGTTCTGGTAAGTCATCCAAATAATAACGTATTATTCTGGTCCTAAATTAGTGCATTTCTTTTTATAAATATTTAGCTTTCCAATGTGGTATCTTTAAAAAAAAGATAGGGGCTCCTGTTGAAGGGGTTATACCATAACCAAAAATTAGGGCATTGTTTAATCTATGCGTTTCTCTGGCGCCTGTCGTTTCCGAATATACCTTTGATTGTGAACATGATAGTAAGGAATACTTTCCCGGAAGTTTGCGTAATATTGATAATGAACAATCAAATATAGAGAGGGTGATACTACTTACTCATGAATTCATTGTGTAACTAAATTCTGAACGAATGAGAAGTGAGTAGGAGGATGTTGTATTGCAGAGAGAAGGAATTGGCAGCTGAAGGACGAGGACTCGAATCGATGAGGGAGAAGAAAGAGCAGAGGGAGAAGGAATGCATGATGCCAAGGTGAGAATAATACAATAACACTGAATAACTGTATAAATGGGAGATTCACTGTAGACGATGATGTGCACTTAGGGAGGAACTGTAGACGATGATGTGCACTTAGGGAGGAACTGTAGACGATGATGTGCACTTAGGGAGGAACTGTAGACGATGATGTGCACTTAGGGAGGAACTGTATACGATGATGTGCACTTAGGGAGGAACTGTAGACGATGATGTGCACTTAGGGAGGAACTGTAGACGATGATGTGCACTTAGGGAGGAACTGTAGACGATGATGTGCACTTAGGGAGGAACTGTAGACGATGATGTGCACTTAGGGAGGAACTGTAGACGATGATGTGCACTTAGGGAGGAACTGTAGATATTATATTGGATAAGTCATGTTTTATTCATTTCAACCTCGATACATAGCATACAAAATGATAACGTCCTTCTCTCTTTCTCTAGGCGACGATAACATCGAAGTAGGAGTAGTGGTGAACTCCGTCCTTGGCCATGTAGTACGTGTAGTACTGGGCTGAATCAGTCGACGAGACCTGAGAGAAGAAGAATGGACTGAGAGAGAGAGGGAAGGGACCTTGGGCATGTTGAGAGTACCGTCCTTAGCGAGGGAGACCTTCTCGGGATGGACTTCCTTGCCCTGAGGGAGATTGATTAGAGAGGGAACGGGAATTAATTACTGACTAGGAATCCAGATCTCCACTTATCGCACACGTCGAGGTAGGGATTGCAGGCCTCCATGTACTGCTCAGCACGACCATCCTGAGGGAACGGAGGGTTAAGAGAGAGAGAGAGGAGAATGGGAGTACCTTGAACTTGCGGTGCCAGATGCTCGTGGGTGCAGGAATTTTGATGGAGAGAGGACCGCCACTCTGAAGGGACGAAAAGAATGAGGAGGGGAGGGGGTGTCCCACCTTGACTTTCATTGTGATGGGCTTCTCGTGGATTGCAGGGAGATCAGCCAGAGAGAGGACGAAGAGAGAAGAGAGGAGGAGGAGAGAGTGCATCTGAGAGAAGAGGAGATTGATATGAAGAGGAAGGAAGGACAGGGAAGAGGATACAGAGGGAAGGAATGAATGACCCAATGGCAGTGGGGATGGGATGAACAAGGGATGTTCAAGGAAAGGATAGGGCAGGTGAAGCGACCAATGGGGGAGAATATATATAGGGAGAAGATGGGTTGAATGGGGGAGAGAAATGGGAGATGAAGTCAGATTGGAGAGGTGAGAAGAAGGAGAGAAAGATTGAAGAGGTGAGAAGAAGGAGAGAAAGAGGTCAATTGAGAGATTGAGTGGAACTGACTCCATAGATGGAGTAAGTTAGATGAAGAGAGAGAATCGAGAGATCGGTCTATGAGGAAGTGGAAAGACTGTTCGTCAATGAATGAATGGAGTGGATGGGGGGGGGGGGGGGGTGAACGGATCCATTCCGAAGGAGATAAACGGAGTCAACTGAGTGTACACTTTGGACGAGAGAAGAGTAGAGTCCGATGGAAAAGAGAGAAAAAAGGAAGACTTGAGAGTGATTGGAGATTGATGAGATGAGCTTTCTCTCAGTCAGATGGGAAAGTTCAATATAGTTTCAGAAGCTCATGTTTTTGTTGTGGAGGTTGGTTTATGGGGAAAAATCAAACAAGCTAATAAGGAGAGGAAGCGGAAGTGAATGGTGTGTGAAGAGAGAAAGATTAGCCAATTTATATTAGCGAGTTTCCCTTACACTCTCGTTGACAGTGTTTGCTGAGAGGCAAAACAGTGAGGTGACTAAGGGGGGGGGGGGGGAATGAATTGAAGGGAAGAGGTGGAGATGGAATTAACTTCCGAAAAAAAGTTAACAATCTTCAGATATGCTCGAATCAATACGTTAAAATGGACTGAAGAAGAAACGCTAGAATCATTAGAAAAGGAGGAATGGACGGTGCGATTTCCCTTTTATAGATTCAGAATTAGTACCAATAAAACTAGAACTACTTGTGGACTAATGTTTGTATGTCTTTCTTCGTTTCTCTCTAATACAGTATGTCCAGATGACTTTATGAATCAGATAGTATAACCGTCTCCATCTCTTGGTCTTATATCGTACTCTTCTCTTGAGGTAGTGAGACTGGCTGAGGGAGAGGATTTCATCCATCGAATCAAGACACTCAAGAGCCACGAAGTAAGAAGTTAGAAGCGGATCTATATATGATGACCACCCTAATCCAATCTTCCCTTATCTACCGTATCCCACTGATCCCCTTGAGGTTCTCGTTGATCCTCACGTGGAGTCTCTCCTCGTCTTTCCCTTCCATCCCGATTTCCACACCTACTGGATGGTCACCAATAGGAATCTGATTCTGCAAGACAAGGTGTGAATGGAAAGGAGGAGTGAATGGTATTGAGTGATTGAGGCGAGTTGTCTCCCAGCCTTCCTCCTCTCTCCCCCTCCCAATTCATCCATCATTGATGCATGTGCTGCCCCTGGTAGGTCACTTCCCTCCTTTCAATCAATAATCTTCATCTCCAGGAATGAAGACTTCTCATCTTGCAGCACTCGTGCAGAATACAGGGTTAGTGCACACTTCACCCTAGACGGTAGCTTTTTCATTTGCCCACGCCTCTCAAGAATCGCCGATAGTGTGACTGATTGGGTGAATGGAAGGGGTGGGCGAGGTGATAAACGACCGACTCTAGCCGTGGCCGACCCATTCTCTTTAGCCATTTTCATCCCTTTTTTCAGAGAAATCTTCGCTTTCGATAGATCGAATGACAGAGTGGAAACAATGAATGAAATGCTGAGAGTGAGTGAAGGGGAAGGGGGAGGAGAGCCGAAGGAGTCACTTGTAGTATGGAGGAGTCAAGAATACGCGAGTCCTCAATGCAGATTTCCTTCGTGTGGATACGAGTAGCAAGCAGTACTCAAAGGTTCTCTTTTCGTATTTTACCCACGGGAGAACCTAGATGCCATCTGCCCGAACTATCGAATTATTGTCCATGCTGATATATAATATTTTAGGTTAATGATTATTGTTTAGGTAGAGTACGCTCTGGTGGATCCTCCCTGTTCAGGATCGGGGATCGTGAAGAGGATGGACGAGTGGATTGGAGGAGGAGTCGATGAGTACAGACTATCCAAACTAGCCAATCTACAGGTCGGAGGATGAGGGGAGAGGGGGGGGGAATGAGGTGATTGAGGCGATGCTGGTGAAGCATGCGATGAGTCTGCCTGCACTAAAGAGAGTCGTCTACTCCACTTGCTCCGTCCATGAGACTGAGAATGAGTTGGTTGTGGCTGAGGTACGGGAGATGAAGATGATGGGGATGGAGAAGGGATTGATTGGAGCTGCTGAAGGACGTGCCTCACTTCCGAGTCGTAGAGGGGGTGCTGCCAGAATGGAAGGAGAGGGGGAAGGAGACTTACGAGTTCGGAAGACATTGTCTCAGAGCAGGTGAGGGAGGGGAGAGGGAGTGAAGGGGAGGAAGTGGTGCAGATCCCAGCAAGACTGCCACCAATGGATTCTTCGTCGCTGTCTTTGAGAGAGTAGAAGAGAGTGAGAAGAGCACGAAGAAAGGAAAGAAGAAGGTTGCGAAGAGGTCAGTGCTCTTATTCTCTATTATAAATGTGTGAGGATGCTTGATGGAATGGAGAAATTGAACTATTTATGTTCATATTTTCCAGAATGATCGAAGAAGAAGAGGAAGAGGAAGAGGAAGAAGTGGAGAAGAAAAAAGTGAAGAAAGAGAAAGACGGAGAGCAGAAAAAGAAGAAGAAGAAGGTGAAGAAAGAGTAGGATAGCTATAAGAGATCTACTCGATTGAGACACATTATTCCCGGTAGAAGTGTGATGATTGTGGCTGATTACTAGAATTTCAATGAGATAGTAGGGAATCCCAATCGAATTCATCCTCGTCTTCCTCTTCTCCCTGGAATTTCCATCTTTGATTTCGCAGTTGTTACTGGACCCTAATTTGATTGTTGTTCATTTACATTTTTCTGTTTTTTTCTTGTTGTTACTGTGAGAACAGAATGCGTAGTCCGTGGTGTGGTGGGCGAGAGCTATCACATTTTGTTGTATTACTCGCGGAACTTTTCTTCTCCCGCGTTCCGCGAGTAATACAACAAAATGTGATAACTCTCGCACACCACACCACGGACTACGCATTCTGTTCTCACAATACCTCGTTGATTCGTTGTCTTTTCTGTTGATTACACTCTTCGATAGACTCGTGATGTCGCTTTCGATCTACATCTGTAATGGAAGCATATCGGGATAACAACACATGTACATAGCCAATGATGTGCAGAAGTATATAGAGTAGATCATGATAGGTCAATATAACTAACACCCGCTTGAAAATTCCTCGTAAGACGGAATGTCATGTAATTGGGAAGGAGAAAGAGTGGATGAGTTGAGCATCTCTGAAGTGATCTGAGTCCTCACTCGATCCATTCATCTCTCTCACCAATGAATCCATGTGCTCGCACGTTTGCCATCTCCTCCCTGTTGGTATAGTCAATTCCCGCTGTTTCCAATCCGATCTTCAGCCAATCGATACGCGCTTCCTTCAGCAGAATAATGTAGAAATATGACAAAAATGATTAACCTCTTCCCGTTGATTCATTGGTTTCTTATTATGGAAGACTTGATCGTAAACATTTCGAAAGGATGATGAGAGATCGTAAGAGTCGAACAAACTCATGCCTGGGGGAAGGGCTAGAGAATCATCTGAAGAGAGAGATGAAGAAGAGGAGAAGGAGATGGAGAGCACCTTCGAATCCATCCAATTGCTCAGTGAGTCCTTGGGAGGGACACGGAAGATCGGGAGTGATGAATAGAGAGGGAGAAGGAGGAATCTTCTCATCGATAGGAGGATCAGACTTCTTCTCTTCACTCGTGGATGCAGGAGTGGCGTAGATGGTGAGAGTCCAGAAGGATCCCTTCCCTGGATGATTCATGAGAGGGGAAGGGAACATTGACCTACCATTCACTGCCTTGTCCAGTTTAGAGAACTGTCGATTCAGAGAGAGATTGTGTCGAATAGAATTCTTCCATGTGATGGTGGGGCAATGGGCATAGTACTTGTACTTGGCTAACAGACATCTTCATCAAAGGGGGGATTGATCACTCACTGGCAATGTACTCGTAGATGGAGGAGAGAGTGCTCTTCCTATCGGGTGAATTCTCAATCGCCTCTCTAATCAACTGCGAATAGCTCAGATTCGGTTTATCCGTCTCCTTCTTCTCGTTCTGAATCGATAGATGAGAGAAGGGATGAGAGGGCAACCAACCTGAGATCCATTCTTAGCCAGTAACCAATTGAGTTGTTTGAGACTTGAATTGAGAGTATCCCCTGACATGTGGAAAAGAAGTGGAATGGAGTTTCCCCTCGTCTTCCTTCTCGAGAGTGAGAGAGAAGACTTGTTCTCATGGAAACCCCGATCGATATTCCTCCCTCTCGAAGAAGAAGAACATCATTGTAAAAAGAAGGACATAGAATTAAAGGAAACCTGATGAATCCATCAATATTTATTCAGAAGAGCTCTGCAGAGTTGAGTACTGTATCGTGAGTATAATAATAAATTCGAGTCAATTCGAGTATCAATTAATTTCTAAAATAACATGAATTTCTAAAATAACAAATGAATGGGAATCTGCAGTATATAATTTTTGTTGGTTCGAATAATATCGTAAGTTGAAAAACTAAATGCTTATCAAATATCTTATTTTTTAACTTCATATCGATAATGTGACTCAACCGACCTCTTGTTGCGACTTACTGTAGCTATGTTCAAAATTTCCCGCCAAAGTCGTCGCGCATTTTGAATAAGTTGTTTAAATCTGAGGTTTCGTTTCGGTTGTTGGTTGTTGTTGTGTTGCTTGTACATTTCGTGCACTTTGAATTAATAACGTTTACAGCGAGGAGGGATCATCTGCGCTCCTCGAACGACACAATGAGCAGTGGCGATTCTGACTCGGATGTGAGTCCCTTCTGTTGGGTTACGATCAGAATTATTATAATTTCTGCAGACTAAACACGATTATAATTTTCGCATCATTTGTATATGTTTTGCACGTGACTCGACTAATAATTTTTAATTTTTAAAGTTCTTCGTTGATGACTCCCCCAAGAAAAAGGCGCCTGCTAAGAAAAAGCCCGCAGCAGACAAGCCTAAGGCATCTCCGAAGAAGAAGAAGACTGAGAAGGGTGAGATGAGGCCACAAGCAGATCTGGTGTGAATAATGGTGTTAAGCTGCGGATGTCTCGATGTCAATGACTGAGGAGGATCGTGCCGTGTTCACGAATATCGATGAGTCGAAGAAGAAGGGAAAGGCCACCATCGAGGACACGTACCAGAAGAAATCTCAGCTGGAACATATTCTCCTCCGTCCCGACACTTACATCGGATCAGTAGAATACACCGAGAAAACGGTTAGCGCATCAATCTAATGGGGTCAAAGAGAAGAGGAAATATTCTAATTCCCGTAGCTCGGCTCCCGGTGGAGGCAGCGATTTGGAAATTTGTTTTTATATATAAATTGCTTTTACTAATAATGCTCCTTATTTCGAGTATCTTGCTCGTCTGGGAGCCGAGATACGAAATTGCGGGAATTCAAATATTTCCTCTGACTTTTCCACGTTGTGCGATCGAAAAAAAGTAGTGCCATTCATTCACAGTTCCTAAATAATGATTGATTGCAGCCAATGTGGGTGTACGATATGGAGTCTGAGAAAATGGTTCTCAAGGAGATTCGATATGTGCCCGGATTGTACAAAATCTTCGACGAGATTCTCGTGAATGCGGCAGATAATAAGCAGAGAGATCCCAAGATGAACCTCATCAAAGTCAATATTAACAAGTGAGTCCCCGCCATGAAAACAGCTCTTATTGTTTGTTCAGGCAGAAAAATGAGATCTCAGTGTTTAATAACGGAAAAGGAATTCCCGTGGCGATGCACAAGGTAGTGTCTCTTTTTTTGATAGGCGAATCTGTTTTTTTTCCAGGTAGAGAAAATGTACGTGCCTGAGTTGATCTTCGGTACACTTCTTACTTCTTCAAACTACAATGATGATGAGAAAAAGGTATCAATATTGCTATTTTGTTTTTACATTGGTACAATTCGAGTTATAGGTGACTGGAGGAAGAAACGGATACGGAGCCAAGCTGTGCAACATCTTCTCCACTGAATTTACCCTAGAGACGAGATGCAAGGAGTTCAAAAAGCATTTCAAGCAGGTATCCAAAATTGGAGAGAAGTAGCGAATAATGATTTCTTGCAGACTTGGAAGAATAACATGACGAAGGACAAGGACGCGGAAGTTTTTGACACTTCTGATAAAGACGATTTCACCAAAGTCACCTTCAAGCCCGACCTGAAGAAGTTCAAGATGGATGAATTGGATGATGATATCATCGCCCTTATGTGCAGGTTAGAGATGACAGCGAGTAGAGGGGAGAGAGAAAAAAAATGGCCGATTGCAGACGAGCATACGACGTGGCGGGATCGTCGAAGGGAGTGAAAGTGTATTTGAACGGGAAGCAAGTGCCTGTGAATGGATTCAAGCAGTACGTGGAGCAATACACGAAGCACGAGACGGATGCAATGGGAGAGCCACTCAAAGTGTGCTACGAGCAGGTGAGAGAGAGAGAGAGGCGAGGAGGAGGGGAGGGAGAGGACCATTGCAGCTGAATGACAGATGGGAAGTGGCACTCACTGTCTCGGACAAGGGATTCCAGCAAGTATCATTCGTCAATTCAATCGCCACTTCCAAAGTGAGAAAACGTTTAAGAGGGCAAAATAATTGAGTGGTTTAAGGGAGGTCGACACGTGGATTATGTAGCAGACCAGATGGTGCAGAAGTTGATTGAGACGATCAAGAAGAAAGTGGGAAAGAGTACCGTCCAAGTGAAGCCATTCCAAGTAAGTGATGAGGGGGGGGGTAGGGAGGAGTAGAGAGAGGAATAGAGGATAAGGGAATGCATTGCAGGTGAAGAACCACATGTGGGTGTTTGTGAACTCGTTGATCGAGAATCCCACCTTCGACTCGCAGACGAAGGAGACGATGACTCTCCAGGCGAAGAGCTTCGGAAGCAAGTGCGAGGTCTCGGACAAATTCGCCAAGCAGGTACTCTTATATATCTCGTCGTCGTCGTTGGCTGTCGATGATGCACTTTTCCAAATCTACACATGATCTTATTTGATTTTCTGGGGGTGATGCCCCAGCCATGTGAAATACCGAGACTGAGACTGTCTATCTTTCGTAGGATTTAGTCTCAAGGTTTTTTTGTAGATATATTTAGTTTAAATGCTTGAGGCGCAAGCTTGCGGTATCGTTGACTCGGTGCTCTCGTGGGTGAAGTTCAAGCAGATGGAAATCATGGACAAGAAGTGCAGCAGCAAGAAGACTAGCAAGCTGAAGGTGAAGAAGGAGGGGGAGACAGGAGTGGAATTGTCTCGTTTAGGGTATTCCGAAGCTGGAGGATGCGAACGACGCGGGAACGAAGAACTCGCACCTCTGCACTCTCATCCTGACCGAGGGAGACTCGGCTAAGACTCTGGCCGTGTCTGGATTGGGAGTGGTGGGCAGAGATCGATACGGAGTCTTCCCCCTCAGGGGAAAGCTGCTCAATGTCAGGGAAGGCAATCTGAAGCAGGTACACTCACTTGTGAGGAGGAAGAGCATGGGTGATGGAGGGGATTGCAGGTGGCAGACAACGCCGAGATTAACGCCCTCCTCAAAATCCTCGGACTGCAGTACAAAGTGAAGTACGACAAAGATGATGACATGAAGAGTCTGAGATACGGAAAAGTGATGGTGATGGCCGATCAGGTGAGAGAATTGGAATTTGAAGATCGGGAGGGATTTACCATATCTTCATTTGTAGGATCAAGACGGATCTCATATCAAGGGACTAGTAATCAACTTTATCCATCACAATTGGCCTCAACTCATTCGGTTTGTGAACTTCTCCTGTCATAATTCTCATGTGGTTATCATCACATTGCTTGCAGTCGTAATTTCGTGGAGGAGTTCATCACTCCGATTGTGAAGGCGACGAAGGGGAAAGAGGAAGTGTCGTTCTTCTCCATTCCGGAGTACAATGAATGGAGGAACAACACGGATAATTGGAAGACGTACAAGATCAAGTACTACAAGGGATTGGGTGAGCCATTTGAAAGACTTTTTCTCTCACGAGGGAGGGGATGGAGGAGGGAGAGGAGTGAGGGAATGGTGTGTCAGGTACTTCGACGTCGAAGGAAGCGAAGGAATACTTCTCGGATATGCAGAGACATCGAATCAAGTTCAAGTACGGAGGAAAGGAAGATGACGAGGCAGTAGATATGGCATTCAGTAAGAAGAAGATCGAGGAGAGAAAGGTGAGGGAGAGAGGGGGAGGAGTGGAGAGAAGGGGAGGGTTCAGGACTGGCTCACCAAGTGGATGCAAGAGAAGAAGGACAGACGAGTGAGGGGTCTCGAGGAGGACTACCTCTACAACAAGGTGAGCACTCCGTCGAGATACAGAAAGATATCCATTAATTGCAGGACACCACTACCGTATCCTTCTCCGATTTCATCAACAAGGAACTGGTCCTCTTCTCGAACACTGACAACGAGCGATCGATTCCCTGTCTGGTGGACGGACTCAAGCCTGGTCAAAGAAAGGTGAGGGTGAATTTAGGGAGGACTGAAAAAGCTGGTCTATAGTGTTTTCATCCCAAGAAAACTATGATACACTGTCTGATACACTGATACACCGATCTCATATGATACACTGGGTGATTTTCCTGTAACTAACGACCTTCGGTCACTACGTGGTTCGCGGGGTTGTGTGATAAGGATAAATGTTGTCCACGACTGGTGAGAGCCTGCTTAAAACGTTGTAAAAAACTCGTGAGGCCTCGGGCGATCCGAAAAAGTTGGAATGTGGCTTCACCCCATTCCAACTTTTTCGGATCGCCCTCGGCCTCACGAACCTTTCATAACGCTTACGCTGCGGGGGGGGGGGGGGGTGAGAGCAGGTTAGGCAGATTTAACTACAGCCATGTTTAATATTTCTAAACGATTGGTTGTGAATTCGCAGATAAATATATTCTCATATTCAAAGGCATGCAAGTAGAAGCCTGCTTAAAACGTAAAAGGCTCGTGAGTCCTCGGGCGATCCGAAAAAGTTAGAATGGGCCTTCACCCCATTCCAACTTCGCCCCATCGCAACTATTTCGGATCGCCCGAGGCCTCACGAGCCTTTTACAACGCTTACGCTGCGGGGAGTGCGAGCAGGTTAGGATGGTGTGATGAGGTTGTGAGCAGGGTGCATTTGAGTTTTCTGCGATTTGGTAAAATACATAATTGTGTGTGGTGTTCTGAAAGTGTTCGCCGAGCCAACGGTCAAGGTCCGAAGTCTAACGGACGTGTTTGAGCCGAGTTAGAGCAATTTGAAGAAAAAAGATCAAATATCAAGTGCCAAATTTTAAATAGTTCACCGTGCGGACGATAATGGGCAAGGTCCGAAGTCGCACGGATACGTTTGAGCCGAGTTAGAGCAATTAGAAGAAAAATATCAAAGTTCAAAGATCAAATTTTGAAAATGCGCATCAAGGGAATTCACATGGACAAGGTCTTAGGCACATAGGATGATTTTGAAGCGAATTAGAGCGTTTTGAAGAAAAAGTGTGACAGACAGACAAACAAACAAACAAAGGGACAGACAGACAGACAGACGTTATGGTATTTCTTTATGCAGTAATGTGATGGGTGATAAGACATTTTGACAAAAAACGAAATTGAAAAAATACCGTTTCGAAAAACCTTTTTTCGAAAAATCCACTTCGAAAAAAGGACTTCTCGAAAAAAATCTCCTAAAATATTATTTATGCGAATTTTCATTATAGTTTCAGGTTCTTCTACACGATTTGTAATATAATTGAAAATATAACAGGCAAAGCAATAATTTTATCGTGTTAAAATAGCGTTAAAAAGCATGTGCGCGCTCCCAATTTTTCGAAATGTCATTTTTCAATTTTGTTTTGTCGAAATGTCTTATCTCCATGTGATGTAGCGACAAGCGTGCGCACCATTGCTGCAAGCAGCAAAATCCTCCCGGTTTTCTTATAGTAAACAGCATACTTCTTCCAATATTCGGGTACCAGTTTCCGTAAAGCCTGTCGGTTTTGTGGCTGAACTAGAGAGTACCCTCCCGGAATTTTAAATTCGTCAGCAATGCCTGCCAACGTATGTGTAGCGAGACTGAGAGGGTGTTGGCTGATATGATGATAGAAAGACTCATTGATGATTGGATGGGAGTAAGTGATTGTTGAGGTGCTCTTCGCTTGCTTCAAACGAGCCGATAAGAGGGAAGTGAAGGTGGCCCAGCTGGCAGGAGCAGTCGGAGAGTTGTCTGCTTACCACCACGGAGAACAATCTCTCATGAGCACCATCGTCAATCTGGCACAGGTACAGGAGACAGAGGGAGAACAGGAGGGAGAGATGCTATTACAGGACTTCGTTGGATCGAACAACATCAACCTCCTTCTACCCATTGGTCAGTTCGGGACGAGACTGCAGGGAGGAAAGGACTCGGCCAGTCCCCGTTACATCTTCACTCAACTCAAGTGGGACCTCCTTCTACTTGATCCCCTTACGGTATCTGGTTGCAGTCCCGTCACTCGCACTCTCTTCCCCATCCCCGATGACAACGTCCTCCGCTTCCTATTCGAGGAGAACCAGAAGATCGAGCCAGAATGGTAAGGAGAAGGGGGATGAAGAGAGTGATTGGTCTCTTTACAGGTACTGTCCCATCATCCCTCTCGTTCTCGTGAATGGAGCATCTGGAATCGGAACGGGATGGTCTACCAACATCCCCAATTATAACCCCCGACAGATTGTGGAGAATATTAAGAGACTGATCAGAGGAGAGGAGTGCAAACCCATGGTGAGGGACAGTCAAGGATAGAGGGAGGTTGAGGGAAATGGGGAGTCGATGATGCTTAAACATCCAAATCTACACACTGATCTTATTTGAAATTGGGGGTGATGCCCCAGTCGTGTGAAATACCGAGGACTGAGACTATGAGGAGAGATTCGATAGGACTGAAGTGATGATATGGTGATAGAGAGGGCGATGGATGTGAATTACAGGCTCCTTACTTCAAAGGATTCCGGGGAGAGATAGTACAACTCGATGCATCTCGCTTCGTGTGTTCGGGAGAGGTGAGAGAGGGGAGGGGGGGGGTGAGTGGAAGAGATGTTATTGTACAGGTGGCAGTGCTGAACGACGACACGTTGGAGATCACCGAACTGCCAGTGAAGACGTGGACTCAGCAGTACAAGGAGAGTGTGCTGGAACCACTCCTGGAGGGCAGTGACAAGAAACAGGCAGTGATCTCGTGAGTGGAGGGAGGGATGGAGAGAGGAGGAGGGAGATTGCAGGGACTTCAAGGAGTACCACACTGACACGACTGTCAAGTTCGTGGTCAAGGTGTCAGGAGGGAGGGATGGAATGAGGAAGTTGGAGCAGGAGGGACTGCACAAGGTATTCAAACTGCAGACTGTGATCAACACCTCCTCCATGGTCAGTTGCCATCCCCTCCCCCCCCTCTCATCCCCCTCTCTAGGTACTCTTCGACTCGAACAACTGCCTCCGCAAGTTCACCTCGGCAGAAGACATCTGCACTGAGTTCTTCAAGACGAGGAAAGTGAAGTACGACGAGAGGAAGAAGTACCTGGAAGGAATGCTCAAGGCACAGAGTGATAGACTCACCAATCAGGTATAGAAGTGAAGAGAGTGATGAGGAGGATGGAAGAGGAATGGACTCACTCAGGCTCGATTCATTCTGGCAAAGATCAAGGGAGAAATTGTGATGGAGAATAAGAAGAAGGCGACGATTGTGGAGCAGCTGATCAAGAAGGGATTCGATCCCGATCCAGTCAAGAAATGGAAGGAGGAACAGAAGAAGAAGGAATTGGAAGAGAGTGGAGAGATCGAGATGAATGAAGATGAAGAAGGAGAGAAGGATGATGAGGTGAGAGAGAGGAGGAAGGGGGAGGAGGAGGAGAATGGCCTTGCAGGATACTGGAGATGACAAGAAACTGAATGGCAAGCTGAGTGACTATGACTATCTCGTGGGGATGGCACTCATCAAGGTAAGTGGAGGGAGGAGAGGGAGAGAAGGAGAAGATCCCTTGTAGCTATCGGAGGAAGAGAAGGACAAACTACTGAAGGAGAGCGAGGACAAATTGACCGAGCTGAAGACACTCCAGGGGAAGACGTGGGCTGATCTGTGGGGAGATGACATCAAGGTATGGGAGAGGAGAGAAGGGAGGGTCACCATCACTGTCCCTTCAGGCGTTCATGGAGGCATTGGAGAAGCAAGAGGCGAAGGAGAAGGCAGATCAGGATGTGTCCGTCAAGAATGCCATGAAGAAGTTCGCCAAGGACGAACCAAAGGGGAAGAAGAAGAATCTGGGAGTTGTCGCCGTGAGTGGAGGAGGGAAGGGGAAAGGGAGGGGAGGGGTAGAGGAGGTGGATGGATGATGATGTGTTGCAGGAGGTGATGCCGTCGAAGGATGCCATCAGAGTGGAACCGACGATCGATAAGGCAATGAAGGAGAAGTACGAGAAGATGGATGCACCCAAGAAGGAGAGGAAACCGAAGGAGCCAAAGGAAGTGAAGGAGAAGAAACCGAAGAATGAAGGAGGAGATATCAGGTGAGAGAGAAGAGAAGAGATGGAGGAGAATGGGAAGGAGAGTGGACATTGAAGGAAGTTCGCGAAGAAGGAGAAGAAGGACGAGTGGAATAGCGATGCGAGCAGTGAAGAGGATGAGTGAGTGAATGAGAGGAAGGGGAGAGGGAGAGGGAAACATTGCAGACAGTTCGACATCAGTGATGACGACGCAGATGATTCGATGGTGAGGAAGACGACGGCTGCAGATAGGAAGAAGAATGTGAGGAGAGGGAAGGAGGGAGGAGGAGGGAGGGAGAAATTGCAGACAAGGACTTCCGATTCGTCCAAGGAGAATGGAACGAAGGAGGGAGAGGATGATGATGTAGTCGCCATCTCTGATGATGATGAGGAGGAGAAGAAGAAGAATGGAAATGGAATTGCACCCAAGGCTGCCCCCAAGAAGAAGGATGATGTAGTGTAGAGAGAGAAGGGATGGAGGATAAGAGTGTGCATTGAGGTATTCGACATCTCTGACGACAGTGATAGCGATGAGAAGAAGAAGAAGAAAGGACAGAAGAGGAAGAGCGATGTGTTCGATCTGAGTGATGATAGTGATGCAGAAGAGAAGAAGCCACCTGCGAAGAAGAAGGTGAGGAGAGAAGAGAAGAAGAGAGAGGAGAGATGGAATGTTGCAGAATGACGAGAAGAATGAGAAGAAGGAGGATGGAGGGAAGAAGGTGACCGATTTCTTCCAGAAGAAGGTATAGGGAAAAAGAGACGGTGGTGAATGAGTAGTTGTGCTATTACAGAAGGAGTCTCCCAAGAAGGCAGCCCCCAAGAAGAAGAAGATGGACTCGGATTCGGAAGTTGATCTGGAAGATAGCATGGATTCGGTGAGTGGGAATGGAGGGAGGAAGAAGCGATGATTGGGTATGTGATAGTTGAATGCTCCTTTGCAGGATCCTCCTACTCCCCCTCCGAAGAGAGGAGGAGGAAGGGCACGACCCGCAGTGAAGTACAACGATGGAGGTGATGATGATAGTGACGATGCATTCCCCGAGATGAAAGCGAAGAAGAAGAAGAATATCATCGATTCCGATTCGGACTGAGTCCACCCCACCCCTCCCCTCCCCTACCATTCCCCCTTCCATCCAGTGATCTACTTTTCTTGATTTCTTTAATTTTATTTATGATCTCAACTTACTTCCCTGTTCTCACTATTTATTCCGTGCTAATCCTATTTATTGAGAGCACTAAAAGCATGTTCAATTTTGGCTCTGTACTATATCTTAGTGTACCATCGTGTGTTCTAATATATTAACTTTAATTTCGTACATTCGCATTATCGATACTCATTTTGTTTATACAAGATTGCAACTAATAAAGCCAGTTCGCACTATGATATTTATCAATTTGTACAGACAATAATTATAATAATAGCAATAAGTTAGGGTGTTTTCTACTTGCCCTTGTTTCCTCTGCAGTAGGGGCAATTTCCACGGGGAACGAAGACATTGGGCTGAGGTTGTCGGGGCCATTGAGGGGCAGCCTGAGGGAGAGAGGAAGAAGAGACGGGCACTCCGAGAGAGGCGAAGAGAGAAGGAGGGAAATCAGATGGAGAGTAAGATGCCTGCTGAAGAGGAGAAGAATAGAAGAGAGGGGAGGAATGGATCGAACCTGAGTGGGATACGACATGAATCTGAGTCGATCGGCCAGTTGTCTCCCCAGTCTCGCTCCCATCTCAGCCGGATCCATCGGGACTGAATGGAGGAGAATTGAGGAAGATAATGGAGAGAGAAGGACTGACCCTGTGTCTCCTGAGAAGGAGCCTGCTGCTGACAAGTAGTGCAGACGGAAAGAACGATGGGGAAGAGGGAGAGAAGAAGGAGGGAAGAGAGGGGAGACATCATTGGATGGAGAAGGACTACCATCTCTCCCTCTTATACTCCCGGGTGATGAGAGTGATAGACCGGTCTGGACAGGGGAATCAACCATCAGTAGTAGAGAGAGATGAGGTCAACGATGAGATCCAGTTCCCCCAGGGGAGAGAGAGAGAGAGACGTGACCTATGATTCTCATTCTATTTGTTGTCTCTCCCTTCCGGTATTCACAAGTTGCACTTCATCATTGGCACTTTGCTCTCTACTAGAATTCAGTTGGTCTACGATGAAGTGGGATTCTTTACTCTTACTCGCGGAGGGAAGGGGAGAGAAGGCCTTAATTCTCTGTCCAGTTCTCTTCTGATTCACCCTCAGTTACTGGAATGCACGTGAAGACTAGTTATGAAGAGAAGTTATCGACGGATCGGCCACTATCGACAACAACGAATTCTCAAATTGATGAGATCCGATACGCCGAAACGAAGAATTTATTAGATGAGATCCTCCAATTGGATAATTCACTCGATCATTTCCGAAATGATCGAGTGAATTATCCAATTGGAGGATCTCATCTAATAAATTCCGATCCGATCGCGTTGATTCTAGAGGTGGTGGAGTACTTATCTATGCGCACTCTAAACTACTCCCTATCTTTGTGTCTTCCTTAATCATACCTGGCTACGAGTGCATTACTATTGATATTTACTCCAATTCTCCATCAATTCATACAAATTCCCTCAGAATCATTACTGTCTATCGAGCACCAAATTCCCCACTCTCTTCAAATCTCCCTTTCTTAGATTACCTGAATCTGGCAACTAGCTGCCAGCACCCTTCTTTAATAATTGGTGACTTTAACTATCCATCTATAGATTGGTACACCTATTCTTCGTCCACTTCTTCCACAACTCCTTTCTTAGATCTTATAACTACAAAAAGCTTCAACCAATACATTGACTTTCCTACCAGAGGGAAAAATATACTTGATCTTGCACTCTGCAATTCTCCCATTATTAAATCTGCAAAGCCTGACATCCCCCTTTCTGACCATGTCAGTATCTCTTTATCTATTACGTTCGAGACCTCTCTGGGTTCCAATTCTAAACCTTCTAGAATTTATCACCTAGCCAATTGGGACATGATAAATAACCATATTGCAATGCATAATTGGACGATTGCTCTCTCTAACATGACTGCTACCGAAGCATACAAATATTTTAGCGAATTTTTAAACTCCATTCTAGATGCTTATGTTCCTCTCAAAACTGTGAAAACATCCTCTGGTTATCCGAAACATTTGAGTAAATTGCACGATAGGTTACAGCAGTTACATGAGCGTGCACCTAATAGCGATGCTACTCACTCCCTACGAGTGAGGTTTAATAAGGCTCTAAAAAGTTTCGAGATAAAGCGTGAAAGCAATGCCATAAGTTCTAATAATTCTAACCTTTTCTTCCAATTTTGTAAATCCCGATTCAAGGTAAACACATCGTCTCTCCCTGGGATTACTGACACTTGCGGAAATGCCCTCTTAACCGATAAGGATAAGGCAACTGCTTTTTCAAAATTCTTTTCCAGGATCCAAACTCCCCCTAAGACTTCTCCACCTCCTACGCTTCCTCTCCCTGATTCCTCATTTGACCTCCCATTCATTCCAATTGGCGACATTCTTATTGCCATTTCACAATTGGTTCCTAAAATAAATGGTTCTCCTGATAATATTCCAAATTTGGTCTTCACCAAATGCAAATTTTCAATCGCCAGTCCCCTCTCCATCATTTTTAATATTTCACTTACTTCTGGTATTGCTCCCTCCCAGTGGAAAATTGCTCATGTCAAGCCAATTCCTAAAAAGGCCGGCAATGCAGAAATCTCAAATTATCGCCCTATCTCCCTCACAATCACCGCCTCTAAAATTTTTGAAAAAATTCTAATTAATGAGTTAACAACCTATCTAGATACACATTCTTTGCTAGATGTGCGCCAAGCTGGGTTCTGTAAACATAGAAGCACTACAACTTCCCTTTGCGAAACTCTTTCGTTCTATACTCTGTCTTTGAGTCGTAAGAAATCAGTAGATACCATATTTTTCGACTATCAAAAGGCATTTGACTCTATTGATTTAAGGTTTCTCATGCATAAGCTTTCCTCTCTGGGTGTCTCTAAACATATTGTAAAATGGTTCGAGTCATATCTCCTTGGAAGATCTCAACGTGTCTTTATTGGTAATCATCTATCCCCTCCCTCTCCTATTATATCTGGGGTCCCCCAGGGCTCAGCAATTGGCCCATTGTTGTTTATCATATACGTTAATGATTTGGGCAAATGCATTCCTCCTACGGTTAAATATAACATATTCGCTGATGATCTTAAAATATACGCAACTGTTCCTGATAATAGTGCTGATCTCCAAAAAGCTATTACTAGTATAGAGCAGTGGACTACTCAGTGGAACATGACTATCAGTGTTCCTAAGTGTACTGTACTCCATCTTGGCCGCCTTAAAAATAGATCGCAATATGTCCTAAATGGTAATATCATCTCCCCGAAAGAACAAGTTCGCGACCTAGGTGTCTTCTTCTCTAGCAACTTGCACTTTGGCCATCATATTGCTCAAATAACTAGAAAAGCCAGGTCTATGTGCAATCTTTTACTTCGATCTTTCCTCACAACCTCGGCTGATATATTGCTTAAGGCATACAAAATTTACATTCGCCCTCTTCTTGAGTCCTCAACCATAATTTGGAATCCTATTGCTATTGGTTTGGTTAATCAAATCGAATCTGTGCAGCGCGAATTCACTAGACGTGTTCTGGGCCGATCTAAATTGCCTTACCTGACTTACCCTGATAGGCTTAAGCACTTCCAAATAGAGACACTTGAATATCGACGTTCTTTGAACGATATTTACTTCCTGTATGACTCATTGCATGACTATGTCCTCCTCGACACCTCTAGTCTCTATTCGATTGCTCCTCTCACTCGTAGTCTCCGCGCCTCTCACAGTCTGCGCATAGCTCTACCATTCGTTAGTCCATCTTCCATAACTTCTTGTGCCACTCGTTCACTAACGCTCTGGAATTCCCTTCCCAACCAAATAGTTACCATGCCCCGTATCCCTTTCCGTCGCCTTATGAAAAACTCTCCCATGAATGTCCTCCACTCTTCCAACATAAGAATGTAACACGGACTGCCACACAATCCTCACCCACACGCTCGCCCGAGCCCAAAATACCACCTGATCTCCCTTCTTCGACGCCTTCAAGGCATAATCTCTCTCCTACCCTGATGGTGAATAAAGTATAAGTATAAGTATAAGTATAAATAATCGATAATTAATAATTCCTCCATGAAGTTCCGTTTGGCTCTTATTTCTCTTTTTCCATTTAGATCTCTCCTTCCGTCCTCAAAATCTTCTGATTCCTCTTCCACTGTTTGCGCATCCGCTTTTTACTCGTCCGTAAATTGGAATTGTGCCAGAGGGAGTGAACACAGGAATGAACAAGTGTGAGAAGGAAGTGATCGAGAGAGACGTCGAATAACGAATCTTTATTCGAGTACGATGAGAAGCCAAAGAAGTCTCGAATGAAATTAGAAGAGAAGAACCCGTGAGTGTGATAAAGAGAGAGTGAAAGACCTCAGGGAGAACGAAGGTCTACTCAAGAACAATTTCAACATTTCAAGAGAATATTGGAATAGGTGACGCGTATAGAAGACATGACTGAGGTATGAGAAGAGAGAAGTAGATGGATGATCTACCATCCTTGCTTCTCCCTGAATACTCGAAGGGGTTGGCAGAGGGGTCTTCTGCAGACTCCATTCAATTTGAGAAGCATCTTGATGTTGCATTCGAAGAAGACAGCAGTCTGCAGAGAGAATCAAGAGAGAGAGAGAGAGCAACTACTCCTCGGATTGGCTACTTCCCCAGCACTTTCCTAATAGTCAGATGTCTTGGGCATGAATTCATAATATTGATAAAGCACTAACTACGGAGAAGTCAATGCAGTGGTACAAATACTTTCATCTAAAAAATTAGCACAATACTATCCGATGCTCTTCGGACTTGTTTTCATGAGGAAAATAGTTGGAGTGTACCTGATCGACATCGAGTGAAAATGCATTCACTCCCAATCCTCCTTTGAGATCACCCGAATAGGAGACATGGGGAAGAACAGTAGGAAAGAGAGAACAACCGAATTCGTCGATTATCTCGATCTGCAACCAATCGGATACAGAGGGGAGAGAAGAGGAGAGGGGAGGGGGGGGGGGGAGATCATATTCTGGAGATGAGATCATATACGGCTTATCCCCACTTCCTATGCATACATTAAGACGCGATAATACAGGGAGAGGAGGGAATTGCGTAATGAGTGAGAAGAGGGGAGTTGACCTGATTGGATGGAGAAAGTCCCCTCAATCCCCCCATACCTTCTTGTTCTTCTCTCGTTGATCTGCTACAGTGCACTGATTGACCATGAGACAGTAGAGAGAAGTCTCCCTCTTCCCATAGGAACAAGACCACGAATGGAAGAGAGGCTCACCCACTCGCACTGATCTGGAGGAGGAATGAGAAGGAGAAGGAGAGAGAGACTCACGAATGGACGAGAGGACCACTCTCATTCCCTGAATGCACTGTATACTTGCACGATGGATCGGGGAATCGACCCACTGGAAGATCGATCACTTCCTCCTCAATGGAAAGAATCGAAGGAGAAGAAGGAAAAGACCATTTCAGGCCAGTCCGAAAGAGAGAATTGGATATGGCAAAGTTAGCAAACAAAGTAGGAAAAGGAGAATTGTTGGAGAGTACCTGAGGGAAGTTATCCGATTGAGAAGAGACGAAAGGAAGGAGAAAGAGAAAGAGGAGATGCTGCATCTATTGTAGAAGATGATAAGTCGATCTGGTTGATCCTCCAAATAGGGGAAAGAAGGGGGAGGGAGAAGGGGAGGGGTGAGAGAGGGAGAAGGAAGGGGAGGAGAGACTCCTCCCTTCACGTAAACTGACCATGCTCGTTCCATGCAGTCTCCTCTTCACATCAATTCAGTACTTCTCGAGTAGTATCGAGGTGGGTGATGGATGGGGAAGCAGTTATTCCTTCTCACTCTTACCAGTTCCTCCTCCACTCACTCCCTTTACTCCTTCCTCACTCCTTTCTGTGATTATGTTAATGCTCCGATGCGTATAAATCGATGTCTGCAGATCCTCGCATGTTGCAATACAACCTCTCTCTCCATCTACAAACCGATAGTCACTGGAATGGCCATTGGAAGGTTTCCCTTCTACAATCTTCTAGGGAAACCTTACTTCGAACGAAGATTCACTATATCCCTCGAGTCTTTGAGATGTGAACTACATCTGATGAATTAAGATCGGAGGTTGCTCTTCTAAATCTCTCTCCAAGAATCAGATCAATCAATGAAGAAGACGACGACTTCATCATTGGAGTGCAACAGGCACTTTTTTTTATTTCGCAAATGAGCTGGTCGATTATTGATTTCTCACATCTCGTTCAATGAACTGCAATAGAAAATGGTTTCCTAGAGCGTTCCATTAAGCTGTCTCTGTGTTCTGATCGTTCTGAGCCTTCGATTGGATTCGTGGAAGGAAGAGGAGGAGTAAAGTGCACCCACTACCCATTGGACTCATACTCAATCAACAATGGTTAGTCCTTATATCGAAGAAGAGAGACCTTTATGAGTAATCTAACACTTAATCTCCTTCGACTTCCTCTCTTCACTTCCAATCACTGCTTCTCTCAGCTTACTTGCACGGTGAAATTGACACAGAAAAGAGAAGGGGAGAGACAAAAGAGAGTCAACACTTCGATCAAAGAAGAAGAGAGAGATTGATTTCACTGTTTGAGATTACTCACGACAGTTCAAAAGAGGGGGAATCTCTTGAGGAAGTCTGTCCACTCCTGGTTGGTATTCACTCTGCTTCAAGGGGAAGGACGGGTGCGAGGAATGCTCACTCCATCTACTATGCAGATTGGAAGAAATGGAGGTCGAGAAATTAGATCGATACTCCAATCACTTGTGATCAGTTCTTCTTGTAGGAATGTGTGAAAGTGTCAGTGAGTGGTCGATTCAAGAATATCTCCTCGACTAGCTTCACCTATCCTCTCAAGGTATTCCCATTCCCTCTTCATCTCTCTATTCTTCTTCTCAGATTGGTTCTTCCTTCCCTTTCTCTCCTTCTCAAGTCGGAGTTCGCCTCTCAGTCTCTCATATCTGGGACAATGAGATCATCGAGTACCAGGATGCCGATCTTGTATACCAATTTACTATTCACTTTTTGATAAAAGATCTTTTTGATCATCACTTTATAAAAGTTTACCAAGGGTCAAAAATTTAATTCTTTTTTTTGAAAATTAACCAGTGACTAAACTTGAGGAATTCGTAAATGACTCTGAGATGAGTTTTTAGTCTTCATCGGAACTCTCTCCCTCCTTCTCTTCTCTCATTCCCCGTCACGCATATCGACTGAATAGATGCTTCCTCCATCTCAAGTCAAACGTCTGTCATCTCTCTCCCTCCCTCTCTCTCTAAATCAAAAATAATTGCAGAAGACGTTCGGTTGCCTCTCTGAATCCTTCCAAACTCGTTCTTCCTCTCTCTTCTCTCTCTTCACTTCACTCTCCGTCATCATCTCAATCTTCCTAGTCTGATTCTCTCTCTGATTCATTTTCACGGGTTTCTGTCCATTACGAGTTCTACAAATCTTTATCGTAATAAACGAATATTATTAGTTAAAATGATTATTAAGGAAGGAGAAGCACCGAAGTTGAATGAGGAAAGACAGTGAGCTTCAGTAATAAATGCATCGAATCGAAGTAATAATACATTAGTCTAATCTAGTCTATGTAAGTAGTCTAAAGTGAATAACCTGAAAGAAATAGAGATATGATAATGGGTAGAATGAAGGATGAGATGGAGAAGGAATTGCAAAGATCCTGAGAACAATCGCAAATGGAAGGAGTGGAGGAAGGAGAACAAGAAGCATCGGAGGCGAGATGATATCCACGGAGGAAGAGGGAACTATTGCATCCACGGAGAAGCAGGGTTGTGTCTGAAGGAGGAATGAGAGGGGGGAGAGGGGGGGGAGGGGGACTGACCTCCGTGGGAAATGAGTATCTTCATGCACGAATCAGAGCAGGGGATGGAATCGAGGGAACGGAACTCAGGATCATCCTCCACTCCACACAATTGATGCACTGGAGGAACATTGTAGGCAGAGTAGAGAAGAGACCTGTGAGAGTGATTCAGAACTGGGAAGGGGAAGTAGATGAAGGGGACTAACTTGAGAGTGTGTTGTGCCTCGAGAGGGATATCAGAAGAGAGTGGAGAGATGCAGTGATAGCAGATCAGAGTGGAGACAGAGGGGAGGAAGGAGAGGAGGAGGGGGAACATCGAGAGGAGGAGGGGGGGGCAAGAGGGTGTCTCCCTCAGTCCGTAGTCATGGAGATGGGAAGGGCGGCAGATTCGAAAGACATTCCCATTCCCTCTTCCTCCCCTCCTTCTCCAGAAGAGAAGACAGGGAGATTTATGGTTTCTTTGTGTCCCCTCTCCAGTCCTTTGGCTCCATCTGCCCTCCCTTTACGACCGTATCACATTGACCATTTGTCGAGTGAACCTCCCTGATCTACTCGTCCATCAATATCCAACGTGAGTCTCCCTCTCTCTCTCTCTCTCTCGCTCGTGTTCAGAGAGTGACTAATTGATCGGGGGAGTGGGAAGTTGATTGATTCAATCGGACTCAGTCCTCTACTCTCTAGCTGCAATAAATTAGAAGGGAGAGATGGGGTCTAAATCCCTTTCTCTCAGTCGATCACTCCTTCCCCCATGCAACTCCTCCTTCTCCTTCTACTTCTCCATCCCACAACTCCCATTGGAATGAGTTGGTTGTAAGTCAATGCCCTACCTCTCTCTCTCTCTCTCTCTCTCTCGTGACCTACCCCACTCAGATCGGGTGGACTCGAAGCTTGGCGGGAAGGAGAGGGCAATAAAACGGCCTGCAGAAACCTCAAGGGAGTCTCGAAGCGACAACTACGGTTCGTCAGGAAGAGGCAATCAATAATATGGATGAATTGAGGTACTGTCGTCAAAACGCCGACGTGATTCCATCGATTGCAATCGGGGCGTTCAATGCATACTCAGAGTGTCAATATCAGTTCAAGAAGAGGAGGTGAGAGGGAGAGAGGAAGAGGAAGGAAGGGGAGATTCAGATGGAATTGTACTCTTCTGGAGGACAGCCGAGGGAGGGGGGAGGGGATTGGAGGTACGTCTTCTTCTCCTTCTCCATCCAAGATTCCCTTCAGACAGGCACTCGCGAGGCGGCATTCGTCCACGCCATCTCGTCAGCTGGTCCGTTCTTCCCTATTCTTAGACACAAAAAGAGAAGACTGCGATTGGATTCACTCACTTTCATCTCATTGTCTTCTCGTAGGAGTAGCCTATCGAGTCACCAAGGATTGCTCCAAGGGACTCAGTGAGAAGTGCGGATGCGATCACACTGGAGCACAACGAGCACGCAGCTACTCCAATGTATGTCCCCCCCCCTCCACCCCCTCCCCCCCCACCCACCCCCCCCCCCCTCCCCCCTCCCCCCCCCCCCTCCCCCTTCCTACCCATTCCTCTTCTCTCCAGTCGAAGCAGCAGTTCGAATTTGAGGGATGCTCTGACAATATCCACTACGGAATAGGAGTCTCCAGGTAGGATCGTTCTCCCATCCATCCCCCAACTCATCCTACTTCCAGGGAATTCATCGATGCCTCTGAGAGAGTGAAGAACAAAACTGAAGAGTCGAGAGTCAATCTGCACAATAATCGAGCAGGGAGAGAGGTGAGAATTCCCTTGGGGTCCGAGTGTGAGAGAGAGAGAGACTCTGCAGGTAATCGAGAGGTCGCTTCGAAGGGAATGCAAGTGTCATGGAATGAGTGGAAGTTGCGAAGTGAAGACATGCTGGATGGCCATGCCCTCGTTCCGGTAAGTAGATGGACTCCCTCTACTACTAGTGTTCAGTTCTCGTGACATATGAACGTTTTCGAGGTGATAAGACATTTCGAACAAAACACTTCGAACTAGGACGTTTCGCACAATTTTCGCGAATTTTCGTGAGCGCGCACATCACTTTGGAAGGTATTTTCGTATTATTTAAATGATTTTTTATGTAAATTATTTATCAATTACGTTTTTAACAATGCCGAAAAATATATTAATGAGAACAAAATCGCTATGAATCAAGTTTTTAGGCGAAATTGTGCGAAACGTCCTAGTTCGAAATGTCATTATTCTATATCGTTTGTTCGAGATGTCTTATCACCCATTTTCGAAACTATTCGTGTACAAAATAGAGGATGTGTAATGAGGATAGTTCGCTTTTGTAAACAAGTACGGTAAGTCGTATAGCGTCTACATGAAATGGAGTGGGAGGGACCCGATTGCAGACAGATTGGAGAGATAATGAAGGAGAAGTTCGACGGAGCATCAGAAGTAATGATCGCGAGAAGGGGGAGAAGAGACCAGGATGCTCATGAAGCACGGGAATCTCAAGAGACACACTCACGCTGATCTGGTACCTTCCCAGATTACATCATTGTTCTTAGAGGACACGGAGGAAGATTGAATAGGACACCGAATGTAATATAACTGGTAGATCGTTCGTAGGTGTACATGAAGCCATCTCCTGACTACTGCAACACTGACGAATCGAAGGGATTCCTTGGAACGAGAGGGAGGGAATGCAATGAGACTTCGATGGCCATGGATGGATGTCAACTGGTATGGATCATTCCATTCTACTTCATTCACATTCATCTATTCATTTTGCTTCGAAAATCAAATCAAATCAAATCAAATCAACACAAACTTATTTTTCTTCACTTGAACGGCTTTCGAAATTGGAGCGCATTACCAATTTTCGATGCGATTCCTTTCTCAAAAGGGCACAAAGATGGCGTGAGAATGCGATATGACGAGATAAGAATAGAAGTGTGTCTGGGTACGGTTACCACCTCTCTCTCCCCATCTCCATCTCTCTCTCTTCAGATGTGCTGTGGACGGGGCTTCAAACGAGTGGTGAAAAAGACGACCGAGAAGTGTCACTGCAAGTTTATCTACTGCTGCAAGGTCGAATGCCAGTCATGTATACGGGAGGAAGTGAACTATGTCTGTCTGTAGGCTACCGTACCCCTCCCTCTCTCTCCTTCCCTGATCTCTCTCTCCACTCGGGATTCTCCTTCTCATGACCTCCCTTCGCCTTCTCTTTCTACTTCCTCACTATTTTTTATCACACGTGATTATGACTTAGCAAGAAGATTATACCCATTCGAGAATGTACAAGAATACAATTGGGAAGAAATCAATACTCTCTCCCTAGAATGACATTGGCGAGTTGCTCGAATCGATCGTACTCTTGCGAATTATCGTGTGATTCAAAGAGTACGGTAAAGACGAGATGTTCCAGTCGTGGAATCCGAGAGGGGACGGACTCGAATATTCGGAGAAGGACTTGATCACGGAAACATCGAAGGAGAATACGACGAATAGAGAAATGTTTGTGAGATGTCTAGAAGGGAATGATGAGGGAGGGAGAGGGAAGGGAAGGATACCTGTAGGGGGTAGAGAATGCTCTCGAGAGTGGGGATCAACTCAGAGACGAGAGTCTGAAATGGGTATGGCTCGTGAATGGAAGGGGACTTCTACCTGGAAGTGTTCACTCAATTGATCCACTCCTTCTTCCCTCGACAGAATCTCCCCGAATTGGACTGGACTGCACTGGAAACTCTTGCATGCATTGCTCTCCACGGCTGACTCAGCGGCTCCTCTCTCAAGGGGATCTAGAGGGGGGGAGGGGGAGGGGGGGAGGGGGGAGGGGGGAGGGGGGAGGGCGGGGGAGGGGGGAGTACCGTTCCCTCGATGAAGTCGATCAACTTCTTCTTGTTGTGAGTAGGAAGAGCAGCTACTCTCTGTGCCAGTTCTTGTCTCTCCTCCCATCCCATTTCTTGTCCTTGCAGCACATTCAGCATCTTCAGTTCGAATCTAGATGAGAGTAGAAGATGGGAAGAATACGGTAGGCATACGGTAGACTGGGCGAGTTGAGAGAGGTTCGATTGGCAGCGAATGCAGGGGGACGAGCCATGAAGGAGTGCTTCTTCTCCAGAGCTGAACAATCGAATTAGAACTGATTATGGAGGATTAAATCACCCAGAAAGGATTATTTTTTCGGGGAAAATAGATAGGAAGGTGGTTGATGGGGGGAAGAACTCACGAGAAAGGGAAGAGAGGGAGACATTCGTTCGGAAGAGGACTGCATCGGGAAGACCCTTCATGTAGAATGATGGAGAGAGAGAAAGGGAGAGTGAAAGGGGCACGAAGGGTCGAAGAGATAAGAAAGAATGATTACGAGCAATGGAGTCATTCTCACACATGGAAGAGACGACAATTCAAGGGTTACCTCAGCAACCAATTTAGGGAGTCGAGAAGAGAAGAGAAAAGAGATTGTGGAAGTAAGAAGATGATGAGTCGGTGATGCTCATCATGAAAGGACGTTCGTTCGATTAGCTTGAAGAAGCGATCAACCATTCTTGGATGGGAATGGCTTCACAAGAAATTACTCTATTCATTCTGTAGGTCTTTTCTCCGTTATGGCAGGTGAGAGAGGACGCCGAAGGAAAAGTCTCTCTTTCCCAGCCATTCCTATTCTCAGAATAGAATAGAACCTAAATACGATCAACTTTGTAATTATAAAGTTCAAGCCGAAAACTTTCTTGTGGCCGAGTGGAGACTCTTTGCAACTCAATCCCCATTCCATATTATGATGATGATTATCCGAAGGATCGTCAACCTCGTTCCCGCACATCGCTTTTTTTATTCATTTCGGTACTTCATAATGACTGATATCGGAAACAAGACTGTAGACTGCAACATGAAGAGGAATTACTTGTAGAGATGATAGGGAGAGAGATAGACATGATCAATCACTTCGATGGAGCTGTTGTACGGAAGTTCCGTCGGCTTCAATCCCGAATACATGAACAACTATGCAAAGGTAGTTGGTCTTTTGATCTTCCGATCAGCTGTCGCATGAGGTGTACACGTACGGAGCTGCAGTCTGGATTGTCTTCATAGCAATCGTGCAGAATATCCTCATATTCACGAGAGATCCGAGGGTGAGAACACCGAATAGTAGATCGATTCGGTTGAATGCTCAGGAGTCCATCGAGGACAAAGGCGATAATGAATCTGCTCTATTTCCCCTCATATACCAAGAGACTAACAAGAAGAACGTAATGATCATTCTTCGGGACAGTTGGCAGTGAAATGTGTGTAAGTCTGGACAAGTTTAAATTATTGTTGAGAATTTTGTATCTATTGTGCAGTTTTACGATTGAACAAACAACAAATATTTTCCAGTAAATATATTTAGGTTATAATGAATTTATATTATTTTTTCTTATTCAAATAAAGTAAACATATTGTGAAAAAAGACGAATATTGTCCATGACCAACGGATAATTACGGTAAGTGAGAAAATTTTCATTCAAATAGGTTTTGTCATCGTTTCAGATGTCACTGTTTCTCGAGTTCTAGTCCGTATTTATTTACTTTAATGCAATTAAATTTATGTGTATGTTTCCAATTTAGTCAGAGATGAGTTCGATCGGTACTGGATACGATCTTGCCGCGGCTACGTTTTCACCCGATGGCAGAATATTTCAGAGTGAGGGTTTTGGTGCTTTGGTGCTCGTTTGCTCTCTACTCTGCTCAGATATCAATGTTGCTTAATTTCAGTCGAGTACGCTCAGAAGGCAGTCGACAATGGCAATACTATGGTCGCTCTATGTGGCAAACACGGAGTTGTGACAGCAATCGACAAGATCGTTGCATCGAAGTGCTACGTTGAGGTACATGGAGTCTTTCTTCAAAATGTCTAGAGATGTCTTTCTAGAATGCGAACCCGCGAATGGCCACTTTGAACGACGAGGTGGGCGGCGCATTCGCTGGAGTCTACCCCGACTGCCGTGCACTGAAGGACTATGCTGTGCGAGAAGCACAGAAGTACCTCAAGGAGTACAGAGAACCAATCTCCGTCAAGAAACTTGCCAATGCTGTCAGTATGCTCATTATCATTCTCGTTATATGCTAGGCACAAATGGTTGATTTTGTAGTCACTTTTGGAACTTGCTTATGCATCGTTTGGGTTTCTATTTTATAATCACTCAATAGGATTCTAAAAATTATACTCGGTCAAAAACAGGCCATATGGTGGCTTTGAACAGCTGGAAGTTGGGCTCATAAACTCGATTTCCAATCCGTTCCATCGCCTACAGTTTGCAGGTTGCTGAGTACGTTCACATCTTCACTCTTGGCATCAGCAGACCATTCGGAGTCTCTGCATTCCTCTCCGCTTGGGATGAAAAGGTTTCTATTCATATCGAATGAATTTGTTTCATTCTTCCGTATATTCACAAGGCATTTGCGAATGTGATTATTCACGGAATGATAAACTTCTAGAAAGGCGGGTCTCTCTACCTCATCGAACCTTCCGGCCTTTCGTATGAGTACCGAGCTTGGGCAACTGGAAAGCATCGCCAAGCCGCAAAGGTTTTCTTTAAATATTTTAAATTATACTCAGTTAAGATATTTACACAAACCTTGGAAAATAATTTTAAAATTTCAATGTGTTGTTTACATGCCTGTCTAACGATATATCACGCCTTTCACGAGAGATTCGAGCTGAGACTCGGGATGGGAAGACAATCTGGAATTTTGTTCTGACCAGTTTTGGGCACCTTGAGGCATGCCTAACAGTCCCCCAATGTATTATTTTGCATGTCTCATTTTCAAGCTCCCGGCATCAGCTCGCAGTTCGGCACATCCTCCTTTTATAGCAATCATCTCATTTCTCGTTTAAGATAATCAAAATTTGCACTCTGAGTGACCCCCACTCATTTTTCGAGCTCTATCGATCCATCTAAACCATTTTCTCTGGAAGTCAATTTTAACCGTGCTACATTCATTGTTCATTTTCTCGAAAATGTAGGCAAAGGTGCAGCTCTAAATTTCACAGCGCATGCAGCAGATCAAGAGCTCTAGAATGAATGGCTTGCGCAAAAAATACCATCTCATTGGTGTGACTTAGGCCCATTTTACTTTTCCTTATCATTTGAACTTTATTTTCTACAGACAAATTAAGAGAAAGCGATCATTCTTGACCGCATTCTCCCATGAGAGCGGTGTGAGGGTTAATTATAACGTTGAAAATAAAGTTCAAATGATAAGGAAAACTAAAATGGGCATAAGTCACACCAATGAGATCGTATTTGTTGCGCAAGCCATTCATTCTAGAGCTCTTGATCTGCTGCATGCGCTGTGAAATTTAGAGCTGCACCTTTGCCTACATTTTCGAGAAAATGGAAATGAATGTAGCACGGTTAAAATTGACTTCCAGAGAAAATGGTTTAGATGGATCTTGAAAATGAGGTATGCAAAATAATACTTTGGGGGACTGTTAGGCATGCCTCAAGGTGCCCAAAACTGGTCCGAACTAATTTCCAGTTTTGATTTCCATTCCCAAGAATTACGATTCTAGCTCGATTCTCCCGTGAAAGGCGTGATATTCATATACCTTTAAATTTATCAAGCATTTGCAT
This sequence comes from Pristionchus mayeri, assembly GCA_036245805.1. Taxonomy (NCBI): domain Eukaryota; kingdom Metazoa; phylum Nematoda; class Chromadorea; order Rhabditida; family Neodiplogasteridae; genus Pristionchus; species Pristionchus mayeri. The sequence continues at coordinate 21,393,089 of BTRK01000002.1, read as the reverse complement.
GTATAATTATGGGGGTGCCTCTTACATTTTCTCAGATAGATAAGGTCTACGGGTCACTCGTCAGGCTACTATGATCTGCTCCGGCCTAATGCAAAAGTGCTTTTAAAAGGATGATGATGATAGATGGAGTTATTCATATTCTTTGCAATATATCTAGTCATGTGTGCTAAGCCATCAATAATTGCAATTTAAGGCTGAGATCGAGAAGTTGAAGCTGGACGATCTCTCCCTCGAGGACATGGTCAAGGTATGGGTTTTTTTTTTAAATTTACGTTTCCGGGCAATTGTTTAGTTAGAACAAAATAAATATCCTCATTTGATTAGTAGGGAAGTGGATGTGATATGTAGAGGCAGATGGTGATGAGGTGTGGTGTGCAGGAGGCTGCTCGCATCGTAGTGGCCATCCGAGAGGAAGGGAAGGATAAGGAAGTACACATCGAGATGGGATGGGTGGGAGACAAGACTGGAGGAAAGCACGAGGTACACCCTTCTCTCTCTCGCTCTTTATATTCCTCTTAAGTCGATCCCTCGTCCGACGGTACAGGCTGCAGAGCAATGGGCGAAGACCAAGATGGAGGAGGAAGATATGGAGGATTGAGAGGCATTCCCGCCCCCATCCCATCAGAGACGAGAAGCACACTACCTATCGATTTAACGAACCCTTGTCCTCTTCCCGTTATTTATTCTTTTCTCAATATCGTTTCAATTTATTTATGTTTACTTGCAGTACGGTGATAAATGGAATACGACTCGTATCTCTCTCCCCAGTCCTCAATTGGTGCTTTAACCGCGACGAGTACTTGTAGCCGCCCCATGTTCTCATTGCAGCATGGACCGAATTGCAGAGGGAGTTGGGCAGGAAATGAGTGGTAGTGGAACTGTAGAGACTGAGATGTGGAATAAAGCTTGCTTCCTCTCTCGACTCGTTGCCTCCTCTGTCAAAGTATCCCGGACCGCCGGAGATCTCATCAAGGTTGAGACTGCTTTCCATCTCAATTAGATACCAATGAATGGAGCAGGGAATTCTTGCGAGAGGCGAGTTGGGAGTGATCGACAAAGGATCGGCTACTGCTTACGACCCCCAGACTGAGGCAGACAGAGCTGCGCAATATCTCATCGTGCAGAGTCTGCACAGGAAGTTCAAGGATATCTGCATCATTGGAGAGGAGGCGAGTGATGTGTTGAGGAGGAGACGAGTCATCTCCTTCCAGGAGAAAGTGTCTGCAGTGGAAGTACTAGAGGATGGAGCTGCTCTCGATGTTCTCTCCCTATCCTTCCCCCCTGAACTAGCTTCTATCGAAGAGTCGAATGATGTCGTGGTCTGGGTCGATCCCCTCGATGGAACCACGGAGTTCTCCAGAGCCAAAGACAAGACCAGTGTAGGTAAGTATCTGAGCGCACGGCTTATCCAATCTATGGGGAAATTGATCACTTTGGTGCTTCAGAGACTCTTCAGCAAGTCACTGTTCTCATCGGTATCGCATACAAGGTTCGATCTTTCTCATGCAAGTGATATGATGATTGTAATGTATCTGATCTCATCTCTCGCCCTCTCCTATATATATTTCAGCCAGATACGATGATTTTATTTTCCACTGCCGCAGAGTAGTCGATTCTCTCGCGATTCGTCTCATATATAGTTTGGTCTAGGGATCAGTGGTGGGAGGAGTGATCCACCAACCGTGGTCTTTCCCCAATGGAAGCAGCAGAACAATCTGGGCAGTCAAAGGATTAGGAGTGCATGGGATAGAAGTGGCGAAGGAGAGGAACGAGAGGGTCGTCGTCACCACGAGAAGTCATGGAACGGCTACTGTAGAACAGGCACTCCAGGTGGGAGTTAGTGATCGGAGATTACGGTAATCAGGAACTTCAGGAACTGGAGCGACGTGGTCTCTCCACGAGCGTCGAACGAGTAGGCGGGGCTGGGTTTAAGGTAGATCATTCCTCTATTTCCCTCTATTCGTTGACTTGAGGTGCTCAAAGTGCTGGAGGGTGCATCGGCCTACGTGTTCGCCAGTCCTGGCTGCAAGAAGTGGGACACTGCTGCACCTCAGGCAGTTCTCGAGGCTGCAGGCAAGTCACTGACTACTCAATCATTCGGGCATCGTGATCTATAGATAGATAGATTTGGAATGTTGGTTTATTGCCTGGGGAGATGGTTTCCTTCCCTTTCCAGGTGGCAAGCTGACGGATATCACTGGTCGTTCGATGGTCTACTCATCAGAGATTCAGAAGAGTAATTCGGGAGGAGTGCTGGCCACTGCTCCCTGGGTGAATCATTCCGACTATCTCAATGCGCTCCCCGATGCACTCAAAGAGTCTCTTCCCGAATTCCTCCCTCGGCAGTAGATGGAGAGTGAGGAAGTAGAAACGATCACCCTTGTCATATACAGACATAGAATTTTCCGTCCGTTGTTCGAGTGTGTACCAGATTTGAACATTCCAGATTCACCATTTGTATTTCAATCGTTAAGATGAAATGATGCAGGAAGGATTATGTTGAAAAGAGTACAAACGATATGCATATCACACGAACGTTAACGATTATAGAGCAAGGTGGTTTCCAGTTGATTAGATTAGGATATGTCTGATCAACGCAGTGAAAGACTATTCCAAGGACGGTCATGGTACAAGCTAGAAATTGGCTATTATGTAGAATATGGCTAGGATAGAACAATTTGTGCTGTAAATAGAATATGAGAACGTTTCAGTTAAGATGGGGGAAAGAGGCAAGGGCCATCTGCTGCTGTGCTTCCTGTTGGGCTACCATCAATTGAGCGAGACTGTTGACGTCGAAGGGGAAGAGATCGGAGGGGCCATCAGATGGAGCATCGAGAAGGGAAGTGAGAGCAGAAGAAGGGAGGGAAGGGAATGTGGAAGGACCCATGGAGAGACTAGATGGAACCATCGAATGACTCGATGAGATATTCTTAGTGCGGCGGAGATACGAAAGACGATTGTCGATTTGACGATTCATCCGAGGATTCGGAGGAAAGCCGTGTCGAGACACCTTAAAGAGCCATTTTGAGAATGGAGCAGAAAAATAATGAACATACGCATTCGTCGACAGCAAGTTGTCTCATCTCGTTGGTCCATCCCTCATTGAAAGATTTGTCGACGATCTCACGAATTTGCCTGAAAAAAAATTAGAGAGAAGACAAGACTATACTTAAGGTACTAAGAAGACGAAATATAAAATACGACATGCATGTTCCAATCAGTCGAGAAGACATAGAACAACAACAAAAAACAGCAAAAGTGCTCAGCCCTATCATTTGTGTCGACATCGTTTGTTTTAGAATTTTTGGCTACGTTTTTATCGATCATTGCACTGATGGGATGTCGAACCACCAACCAAAGGATGGAAGTCCTATAACGCGCCCACTGCGCCATGATGGTAATCGAGGGGAGGGAGGGAGTGAGCACTAAAGAGGCAACAAGGGAAAGAGTGCACTAACTTGGGGAGTCCCTGTGAGCTGAATTCCTTTCCTTCGTAGGGATGGGAGTGGCAGCCCTTTTCCTCCACAATGTAAACTCCATCCACGCACTTCACTCGCACCTTGAAGCGACATTTGTTCTTCGTACGAGCCAAACATTCGAAACTGCAATGGAGATAGATAGTAGAATTGAACTGGATGGAGGAGGGGAAGCAGAAACTGAGATGATACTGACTTTTCATATCCATCCTTGGTGATTCCCTTGCTGATGACGAAGAGAGAGTAGACGAGAGCCCTCACGTCTTCATCACTCGCAGATGAGAAACACTCGTAGAAAGACTCTCGATTAGACTGCTGAGATGAAGTCATCGCAGCTTGAATGGGACTGGTTCGACCACTGCAATTATTCGAGAATCTATCAACGAAAATGATTCAAGAGTGAGCGGGCCTACCCCGATACATGAATAATCTATACTGAGCAGACCCACGTTGTTGATTAGCATGTCTTACACCTACTGAATGGCAGTCGAATGGGGATCAGAAGGGAGAGTAATGATGCAAAGTAGGAACGAACTACATACTGACAACCACGGTTTCCTTATTACTACCGATTCTGATCTTACTCTCCCCCGAATATCCTGGCGAATGGCTCTCACTTCATGTCATTGTGGATCGCCTCGATGATATTGTTAACATTCTCATCCACTTCGTGGGGAGGGGAAACAGATGGGTGAGAGGGAGAGTGAGATCCCGAGGATTGAGAGGAAGACTCCATCTTCCCCTCGGACGATGATGATGCTGACGCCTGATTGTTATCGATTGATGCAACTCTTCCCCCTCCACCATCCGCCCCAGTCCCTTACCGTATCCGAAACACTAGTTTGAGATTGAGCCCGCTCCCTTTCCTGTTGTGCTTGCACTTGTTTCATGGCTTCGATCAAGCGATCTAAGTTCCTTTGATGCACCTGAAAATAGTCCATAGTTTGCGCGACATTTGGAAAGCCAACTTCCGAAAATCAGTTTACCGGAAAGAGAAAAATGAGTCAAACCTCTGAACTGAGTATCTCCCTCCGCAGCTCCATGAACTTCCTATCTTCTTCTTTCTCTTAATTAAACAATATTATTTGTATTCAAAATAGAAAATTGATATTGAACATAAAATTAAAACTGATTTCATTAGAATATTCAAATGGTTGGATGAGCGTTCTCACAAATGCGGGAGAGAGTAAATGCGCGAATCTAGGTCACTCCACATCACTAGAAGTGATAGAGTGTCAGTCCATTTTCAGTCCCGAGTGAGAGAGTGCACTAAAAGAGAGACCGGGTCAATCTTAGACGCCTATCGATTTTACCTCGTGGAACAGATCCCTACTCCATGTGTAAGCAGTAAGCATATTCCCCAACCAGATCTGTGGTGTATTATCACAGCATATATGACTGTGTATTAACTCAACAATAGAGTGCTCTTAAAGAGTCCTCTCCTTAAACTCTGAATGGTAATTTAGCCAATTTCAAGTTCACAAATATGTGAATCGGTCATACTACCACTGGTGTAACAAAAACTTCATCCCAATAAAGATATTAACATCATAATAAATACCATGTATATACATTAATGAAGTGGATAATGTAAATCTCAATGTACAGACAGTTGATGGCATCGCCAACAATACAACTACGAGCGTAGCGTACTAACACAACAACGGGAGATCAATGCTCGTAGCGGATGAATCGAGACAATTCTAGAATAGCACACCTTTTGAGGTGGAATAAATAAACTAACTACCTAGAAAGCTAACTCCTCTCTACTGTTTGAAAGGGAATCCGAAGGGGAATCCCCCTTGCAGATAGGGGCCGGTCTGGAGTGGCTGGGATGCGAGGGACGCAGTCGGGACGGAAGCTGCAGCAGGTAGTTTTGCGATGGCAGGCACAACGAGGTCGCTCGCGACTTCTGCTGCGATCTCTGCCTCGAGAGCGGCGAGTCTCTTCCCAATGCTCTGTCGCTGAGAGACGATGATGCGAGGACGACCATTGTGGAGGTTGGAGATGATCGTGCGCTGGTTCTGCGATCCAAGTCCCTCATTCGACTGCCTGACCACGAGATCCTCCGAGATTGGCAGTGCAATGGGGGCCATTGACTCTACTGCAGGAAGAAGCACAGGAGTGGTCTCAGTGACAGGAATGGAGACAGGGGCAGCATCCAAAATGGGGAAGGTCTGTTGAATGGAGGGAATGACGAGTGGGGAGGGGGCGACCACAGCATCGGCAGCGATGGGTGCAGCAATTCCGGTGATGAGAGGAGAAGGAGAAGCAAGGATGGGAGCAGCCACCGCTATCTGCTGAGGAACGGGCACGGGCACGGGTTGAGCGACGGGCACCGGCTGGGGAACGGGTCGCTCGATCACCTCAACAAATCTATTGCAATTCCAGTTGTCCAGAGAACTATAAATGGATATGGTGTAAGAACAAATTATACCTGGGGAGGTTGAGGAACGGGTTGAGGCACAGGAACATCGACAGGCTGAGGAACTGGGACCTGGACTGGAACCTTAACTTCGAAAGGTGCATCGACGTTCACTCGGACGGGCACATCAACAGGCACCGGTACCGCCACAGGCTGGGGAACCTCGATTCTGACGGGAACGTCGACTGGAACAGGGACATCCACTTGTACGGGAACATCTACTGGAGTAGGCACAGGGATATTGATACGCACTGGTACCGGAACCTTCTCAATAATGGTAGGAGGCAGGGGAACAGGCACGGGCACATCGATGGGCTGAGGAACGGCAACAGCAACTGGAGTGGGCACCGGGACGGGAGTAGGGGCGTCAACCGGGGTAGGAACGGGAACATCCACTCTGAAGGGAGCAGCAACGGGTTGGGGGACTTCGACGGGGGTGGGGACGGGGACAGCGACAGGCTGAGGAGTTGCCACAGCAATATCAACGGGAGTGGGTACGGGAATAGAAACGGGAGAGGGGATAGGAACCTGCTGGAAGGAAGGAGGAGGGACGATAATAGGAGTGGGGATGGGTGAGGAAGTAGCAGTGAAGAACTGGGGATAGTTGAGATGCGTGATGGGAGCAGTAGGAACATTCACTGGGAAATCATATCCTTGAGGGAGGGACAAGGATGCGGGGTCAATGGTGGCAGCAGCAACAGGGGCGGAGTCGTATCCAAAGGAAGAGGGGACTGCCTCCACAACGGATGCTGGCTGGGCAGGGATGAGGGGAGGGGAGAAATCGTAGCCGAACGACGAGGGAGGATTCTCAACCACGGGGGCAGTCACAGGAGTCACTTGCACAGCAGGGACTGAAGGAGTTTCGTATGGGAGAGGAGTCACTCGGATCGCAGGCTCAACAGAAGTTGCGGGGATAGGAGTCGCAGTGATGATAGGGGAGGGAACGGCAACTGGCTGAGGAACAGGAACAACCTGGGCAACTGGCACCGGATTCTCGATAATCTGAGGGGGTAGTGCCACGGGTTGAGCCACGGGGACGTCGATGGGATGGGGAATGGCGACGGGAGAGGGTACTTGGATGGGTGTCGGTACATCAACAGGAGTAGGGACGGGAGCTTGAACAGGGAAGGGCTGGGGCACCGGATGTGGCACACCGACTTGTACGGGGACATCGACGGACACGGGGGTAGGGACGTCCACAGGGACATCAACGGGTTGGGGAACGGCCACATTGATTGGAGTAGGCACACCAACTTGCTGAATGACAGGAGGAGGAACGATGATGGGCTGAGGAACGGGCACGGGCACGGGCTGGGGGACGGGCACCGGCTGGGGAACGGGCCGCTCGATCACCTCAACAAATCGATTGCAATTCCAGTTGTTCAGAGAAACATAAGTGGATATGGTGTAAGAACAAATTATACCTGGTGAGGTTGAGGAACGGGTTGAGGCACAGGAACGTCGACAGGCTGAGGAACTGGGACCTGGACTGGAACCTTAACCTCGAAAGGTGCATCGACGTTCACTCGGACAGGCACATCAACAGGCACCGGTACCGCCACAGGCTGGGGAACCTCGATTCTGACGGGAACGTGGACTGGAACAGGGACATCCACTCGTACGGGAACATCTACTGGAGTAGGTACGGGGATGTTGATACGCACTGGTGCCGGGACCTTCTCAATGATGGTCGGAGGCTGGGGAACAGGCACGGGCACATCAATGGGCTGAGGAACGGCAACAGCAATTGGAGTGGGCACCGGGACGGGAGTAGGGACGTCAACCGGGGTAGGAACGGGAACATCCACTCTGAAGGGAGCAGCAACGGGTTGGGGGACTTCGACGGGGGTGGGGATGGGAGTGTGGACGGGGAAGGGGAATGCAATGGGAGTGTCGATAGGGAATCCGATTGGAGTGGGAGCAGGGAGGGGCACTTCGACAGGAGGAGCGACGAAGGTGGGAGTGGGTAGGAGAGGGGAGACGGCGGAAGGTGCGAGAGGAAGGGGGGCAGCGGCAGCAGCTGCGGGGACAGGAATCGTATCGACGCGGGCGTCTCCAGACGCCTTCACGTCGGCATCAGGACCGGCCTCAACGTGGATGTGAGTGGAGGCAGATGCGACTTGGTTGGCGGCGTAGACGGGCACGGAAGGATGCAGATATACACCCGACGGCACAGATGGAAGAGGAGCTACATGGGCAGGAGCGATGGCTGAGGGTCTGAAGGGAAAGAGTGGATATAGGGAGAAACAGAAGGAATGGATATAATCACTCACAAGACATCGTTCGTGTAGTAGTACTGCTGACTGGGAGCGAAGTGAACTCCTTGGTTGTAGTAGAGGGGGGAGTCGATGTAGCCTTGTGGAGATCGGGTGTCGATCCGTCTAACGTTGCCTTGTAGAGACGCGTCTGTGTCCAATCCACCATGAAGGGCCGGAGCCGATCTGAAGTGCAGAACCGTATATAGAGATGGAGGAGGAGACCGGAAAGGTAACCAACACGAAGAGTACTTACAATGCCAGAAGTGGCAGTAGGGACACAAGGAGGATCCCTGTAGTCATCTGAAGGAAAAAAAAAGTGAAGCTTGAGGGGAAATAAGTATATCACGAGCGGAATACAACAGTTCTCGACTCACCTTGGGGGAAGGAGGAAGGAGCTAACGCTGCTGACTGTGTGCCTTCTCTCCCGCTCTTAAATACTTCCCTCATCGTCTCACTTTTCAGCAAGTTCCAGGTATCGACATAGTTAGCCGTGCTCGAACCTCCGACTCCGCCCATTTCTTTCAACCGACCCTTTGGTGTTCGTTTAAAAACTGAACCGATAAGGTCATGCTTGGATTCTTCTTCCTCGTCTCTTTATATTTTCCCTTTCTGATCGAATCTTAGATCGGACTTGCGCAAGACAAGCACTACTGCACGTTCCACTTAATACTCATCAGCTTATAATATCATAACTAGTATAGAGCTTTGATAAAGCTTATCAATATGATACTATCAGTGATTACTTTGCCATGAGCGATATATGTGGACCGACAGCTCTCACTCCTTTTTAAATTTATTTAATTCTTAGTCTTCTCGAATCCTTTATCTGAATTACTCATCTCGATGGTGGGCTCAAGCATGATTTGTTCCTCGAGGAAACGCCGTTGTGATACGAGAGGGAACGTCGGGTCACACTCTGGATCAAGTTCAAGTGAAGGGCGAGTGATAAAGTAGAGGTTAGCCGTAATGATTGAGTGCCGCTCTCAATCTCTGAACATCTCTCGTTCGGGGAGGAGGAGAAAGGTCGAGGGATGGACCGGAGCTGTGATGGAGATTCCACTTATGATGCATACATAAGCAAGAAACACAATCATCACTTTGATATATCCCTCTCGGAGATTAGACCGGTTGAGCCATCTCTCACTCCTATATATAAAAGGAGTGCAGATAGCGACATACCATCCACCCATAAACAATGTCGCAACATCTGCCATTCCTCCTATTCACCATACTCATTGTTACAGTATACTCATACCACCGTAAGTCCCTCTTCGCGTCTCCATCGAATGTTGTCTATACAGAGTATCGAGAACTGAAGTGTTCAACTCCTTCTGGAAGCATCCGAGGAGGAGGAGATCAGGCAACGTGTCATTTGGTACTCAAAAACGAAGAGTTAGAGGACGGTCGAGACTTGCCCATAGGCACAGGATGCTTCAAGGTTCGTTCCAAAACGGTTATTCCTACCTTTCAACTTCCCTTGTTACAACTTTGCCCCTTTAGTGAAAGGGAAAGAGAGGCAAAGAGAGATGCGACTGCGAGACAAGGGCTAATAGGGTATCGAGCACCCAAGGACATAGTATTACCTCACAGGAAGAGGGTCCGAAAGGAGAGGAGCGAGAGTATTGCGATCTCGTATGTCCTAAGAGCCATACTGTTTTCATCGCACATGTCGACCAAGGACACAGAGCTTGCTTCAACTTCTACACCTATCAAATCGAGAAGGTAAAGGGACACAGAAGGGCATGGACACAATACTCGCCGTTCAGAGAGAGGACGAGTGGTTCCTGTGGAGATCTGGAAAATGCCTCAACTCGACCATCAACTACAGGATCGGATGCAAACATGATGTTCCATTCGACACGCAATTCAAAAATGACAATGAAATTCTCGACCACCTTCGCAGAAGGGTCTGAGTATAATTAAGTATAAAATTCGGAATAAATTATTATAATTACTCTCGTGTTCTTAGAATAGTCTTGCAGAATCGCGAGACAAATGAATTCACATGGTGTGAAAAAAACTAAATGCATAAACATTGTAATAACCTATTTTAAAGTAAGTATTTACGTACTTCTATGGCCTGCCATTTCTCCTGAGTAGCGATCCTCCTCGGAAACAATACTCTGTAATTGCACTAATAATGGATTATTAATGAGTGGGGGCGAAAAAAATCGAAATTAAATTTATGGGCACAAAATTCGAATGTATTTTGATCGATCAAAGGGTTTTTAAGGTCGCAGCAGGAGCTCATATTCAAAAAATGTACTGTATTTCAGTGACTTACAAAATTTCTTACTAATTTTCTCTACAGCTCTTACGCGTGCTATATCTTGTAATTATCTCATTCATTTCAGAGGTTGAATGCAGAACGGGGGAGGCGAGTGGAGAGGTGATCATCGCGGTAATTATTATTCGCACCGGGGTGATCCTCGAAGGCACGACAATTCTACTTTCGATCAACAAGAGTCCAATTTCTTCCATGATGGGCAGCAATCTATTATCGTATGCCGACAAATTCGTCGTAATTGACGTTTCAAAATATTGACGTCAGATGCAAGAAGAGCAGCAGAAGAGAACAAAACTACTTTACGATCAGAAGAGGCGATCCACTATTGAGCAATGTCAACGGAAAGGAACATATCTACCTCGACTTCCGATGGTTCGTGGTAGATACGATTTTTTCAATCAATTTCTAGTTGAGGTGGCATTGGATCATCTTCGTGTCACCCTGTGCATCGAAGTTTCTGGACACCATCAGCTACTCGCTAGTCCTTCCATTTCCACAGGAATGGCTGCCCTTCTGCGAGAGTCAAATATCCTCATTCGCCTCCCTGAAAAGGACCCTGCCGTTCTTCAGTATGTTAACCAGGTAAGAACTGATTCTTAACTGTAAACGCAACGTTTTCACAGGTAACAATCACAGGGAAAATGCATGAAGTTGAGCACGTAAGACAACGTATTCGGGTAGGTGAATGAGTGAGTACGAGGAAGGGAACGTTATTTGCAGGAGATGGCAACGATATCAGTGACACTCCCCCTGCAGAAGAGTAACATGAATCTGTCTTGTGCTCGCGATTGGCTTGACTGTGCACAGAAAGATGGAACTCTTCCTTTTCCCTCACTCATCTTCTCCCTGCAGAGAACCGTCAGCTACTTTTCCCCTTCTTTTATACTTATCTTAATTTCTCGAGAATTATCGTTGACTCTAAACTGGACATTTCTAAACTACGGCAGACTCCAATGCTCGTTGTGGTGGGTGCTGTCTCAGAGGAAAGGGCCATTGTCAACGCTATCAACGTCCTCCTATCCAAGTTATACAAGCCTGAGGATATTCACGATGCGCAAGTATTTTGAGCCCCCCCCCCTTAATTAATTTCAATATCGATTGAGGTACTCACTGTTATTGACTTCCCCTCTGCATACAGAGATATTCTCGTGGGAAAGCCAGAGGGGACGGTTCTGGTGTGTTTTTTTGTCTATTTATCAGTAGATGGATATTTATTTCTGAATATTATTTATCAAGCTAATATACATACATATAATTGGTTGTATTAAGGTGGCGATCTCCAAGGAGACGCGAGCAACTATTCACTTCCCCCTCGGCCATCCCTACAGCACCCGTCAGAAACATCTGGCTGTGATGTGTTCAGGCAAAGTGGATGCCATTCTTGCAGCGAGGAGGATGATTCTGGTTGGTTCGTCTGTTCTAGAGAGTGTCTCTTGCCAATGATGCTAATAGTGAGGATTGAGGACTTGCTGCCAGCCCAGTTGTGTCTCGATATCGAGAACTTCACTCTGCAAGACCCGATCACCAACGTGGACGTCAGGAGTAAGCACTACTTCGTGAGGGAGAATAATCTGACGATTAGAATGGAGAAGAGCGAACTCGAACCTGAGATGAGACTCCCTTCGGAACCATACAGAGTTCGTTCGTTTGTTGGCTACCTTTTCATTTTTTAAATTTGATTCGATTATTGAAAGTCGTGCTCCTTTAGAGTTTCTAAATTACGTATGAACAATATTTCTTGTGCACGTCTCAGCTGTGATGTAGTAATGGATAGTAGGTGGGAGTGGGATGGAAGAGATCTCGTTGATTGCAGCACTTCGTGGCCATCTGCACCAGTGAGTACAACATACAGCAGATGTACGACCTAGGAGGAAGATTCCTCAATGTGAGCACTTGATCCACTTCATCTCACACTTAAGACTCTTAAGATGACTCCTCCCATTATCCCTCACTGTCCACTCTTCAATCCTGATATCGTCGCCAAGCTTTCTCGATCCATCGGACCCATCTATGCATCGGTTTGTTCTCTTTTATTACTGTTATATGAGTAGTATTCGTAGGGGTCGTAGATAAAGTGATGAACGAGGGTGGGAAGGGCATTGATTGCAGAGTCGTGTTCACTCTCGCGAGATTCGTTTCCGAGAGGAGGTCCTCTCACAGCCAATGCACACCCAACTCTTCCCTCCTTTCCCATCGATTGCCATGGTGCATCCATCGATGTCGTCCCTCTCTCCTCATCACTTGGTCACTCATCCCCTCCAACCTCCTTCCTCCTTCAACCACTCCCTCCTTCCTCCCATCCCCTCCCCCCTCCCCCATCCTCCCTTCCTTACCATGGACAATTCGTTGAGGGAGGAGGAAGAGAGGACGTATTCCCCCTCCATCCGTACTCCCTCTACCACTACTGCCATCATGGCATCCTCCCTCAGCAACAGCTCCGTCAATATTAGTCATGGGTGAGTGAGAGAGGGAGGGGGGGGGGGAATGGCTCCTCCTTGCAGGTCGATATTCTCCACGACGGGAGGAGATCAGTCGATCGATGATTCACTCAACATATCGAGCAGATCAAGTAATGCCACTCTCAATATGTACAAGTGAGTTGGGAGAGGATGTACGCAATTCTATCTGTTCGAATTGACTTCATCCGTTGGCAGATATCTTTTTTTATATTGTAATTATTCTTTGTGATAGATTTTTTTCAAGTACTTCTTTGTTTTATCAATCTGGTCGTTTTAAACAGTATTTGGGTTTCTTATTTTACGGAGATAATTGCTAGGTTCGATCTAGTGGGAAGTAGTGAGTCGTGTTGCAGTCTACCCCCACCCCCGCCCGCTCACTCGGATGGGATGGAGACCGGAGAGGACAAGAAGGTGACCATACTAATTCTCACCACAACTTGATATTGATAGTGTGTAAATGTGCAGCCTGTTCCATTACATGGTCTATGAACTGCTTGTAAAGCATTTTGCGAATTAAGTAGCTAAAGTGCCAAGTGTTGGCACTACATTAATGGAAACTACATTTACCTACATTTGGGAGTGAATTGGCAGGGGCTACTCGATGGACGACGAACACCAAGAGACTCGAGAGACACCAAGAAACACACTCTGGAGTTGAAGCCAAAGGGAGAACGGGTGGGATCATTCTACTCTCTCTCCCTGTCAATATAACACGTGTATCACGAGTCAGTGGATGAAATTCTGACCTCTCGGGAACATTTTCAAATTTTTAATCGCGGATTAGCTCCTTATTATGTTGTAGTAATACCCTGGAGTGACGATTTCGGAAAATATAGGTGATAGGTCCCAGAGCCGGCTTTTAGGAATTTTCCGGTTTTGCACCTGGCTCCACTGTATTTAAGCTCCCAGACCAGCTACAGAGCGGGCACTGGGCTCAAAATGAGCGGAAAATTATTCTGAACAACTTTTATGTTGACAACTTTTTGAAATACTCGCAATTTAAAAAGTTATGACAAAAAATGTTAAATCCCAAACTTTCAAAAAATGTTTTCTCCATCACGCAGGAAACTTACAGCGGATTTTTATTTCATTAAATGAAAGAAGACTCCTTCATACATCTATAAAAAATATAAAATGGAAAATCGAGAGGGGTACCTCCTTCGATATTTCGCGTCAAATGTGCCACATTGGCATAGCATCAAAATAAATTATGTCCAGTGAACCCTAACTTCACATTCAATGAGAACTCTATGTGATTTATTAGATATATCAATGTTATAATCAATTTGGCATTGAAAAAATCCAAGTTTGGTAAAGTTTAAAAAATCGATTTTTTCGAACTCCATTTATCGCTTATTTACACATCTGAAAGTCAAGAATATTAATCATACATAGTCAATAACTATAAACAAGTTTTAGTAGACCTCGGCACTAGTGAAAATATTTGAGAAAGAACCCACTCAAACTTCATAATGTTTAGATTTTTTTCACCCGAACATGCCTTCCCGAGGGTTTCTGAAATATTGGAAGTTCATTTGTTGACCTGGGTTATACGTTTAGCGATCTGTTTTCAATGAGAAAACATTTAAAATTGCGGGATATGTTTAACAAATATTGAATTACTAGCACAGTTCATAATTCTGGAAAATTCGAAATTTTCTGAACTCTTCATTTTGCATTTTTTTCTGAACCGTTGACATTTGTTGTATTGCTAACGTTTTTCAACTCTTCACATCACATACCTTGTATTGCAATTGCAAACTGTTCCATAGCCTATTGATCATGGTCGAAAATGAACTTCCAATATTTCCGAAACTCTCGGGAAGGCATGTTCGGGTGAAAAAATCTAAACATTATGAAGTTTGAGTGGGTCCTTTCTCAAATATTTTCATAGGTCCCGAGGTCTACTAAAACTTGCATATAGTTATTGACTATGAATGATTAATAATATTGACTTTCAGATGTGTAAATAAGCGATAAATGGAGGTCGAAAAAATCGATTTTTTTTAAATTTACCAAACTTGGAATTTTTCAATGCCAAAATAATTATAGCATTGATAAACCTAAAACATCACATATAGTTCTCATTGAATGTGAAGTTAGGGTTCACTGGACATAATTTATTTTGATGCTATGCCAATGTGGCACATTTGACGCGAAATATCGAGTCTTCTTTCATTTAATGAAATAAAAATCCGCTGTAAGTTTCCTGCGTGATGGAGAAAACATTTTTTGAAAGTTTGGGATTTAACATTTTTTGTCATAACTTTTTAAATTGCGAGTATTTCAAAAAGTTGTTCAGAATAATTTTCCGCTCATTTTGAGCCCAGTGCCCGCTCTGTAGCTGGTCTGGGAGCTTAAATACAGTGGAGCCAGGTGCAAAACCGGAAAATTCCTAAAAGACAGCTCCGGGACCTATCACCTATATTTTTCGAAATCATCACTCCATGGTATTACTACAACAAAATAAGGAGCTAATCCGCGATTAAAAATTTGAAAATGTTCCCGCACTCCTTCACTGACTCGTGATACGCGTGATAAGTTGTGAAGAGTGGGATACGGTAGAGGGGGGTGATGGAGTCAGATGTAGCAGTTGGTTGCTGGAGTAATTGTGTGAATTGAGGGAGAGAAGACGAAGAAGAATGGAGATGACACGGATGGAGACAGAGACGAACTTCCATTGTCAGTTCGGATAGTACTGTAGAGTAGGGATACTGTAGGCACGATGTTATTGATGGATTCAGGAGGGAAAGGAATGGTCGGAGGGACCCGAATACGTCGTACGCCCAAATTCTGCAGCAGCAGAAGACGACTGGGAGGTGAGATGATCTTTGATCTCGATGGATTTCTCCCATTACTCATTCAGATGAATGTGTTGCATAGATCAGTCACTCAAAACACAAGGGGTTGGAGAAAACATGAAAACAGGGGTGATTGGTAAGGAATGAAAGCACGAGAAAGATAAGGGAGGACGAAGCGTTTGGATTAGGAGTGACGTCATTCCATTCAAGGATGGATCCACTCAAGTTGATTGAACTGGCTGGAGAAGAATCTGCTGGTAGAGAGACCACCACTCCCACCACATATGCAAGTGTCGCCAGAAGCAGTGAGTGCCACCCCCCCCCCCTCCCTTGAGAGAGGAGAGGGAGGTGCCCATCGTAGTCGATCTCCCCTAGTTGTCCCTCTCGCTCAAACAATAGTTCCTGCCTCGATTCCTATTCTTTGCACGGATCGAGGAGTGAATCAGTCTCAGTTTATTACCATTTCCCGCAGTGTTTGATCTACAGGAAGTGATGCATCCTCTCCCTCTCCTCCTCGATATCTCGATTCCTCCTCCCCTTTCCTCGCCAGTTCCTCAATCACTTCTTCTTCAGATACGATTGCGAGGGACGACGACCCTCCTCCTCCCTCCTCCTCCTCTCAACCTTCTCTCCTTACCAGTCCATCTCAATTATCGCATCTATCTCTCCTCTCGCTACAGTAATCCATCCTTGAGTATCCTTCGCTTCAGTCCCCTAAACATTACAGTGCACCTTTCTTTCCATATCGTATATACCTTTATTGGTTCTTTAGCCGACTTTATTTTGATTGTAAATATTAATTATAATGTATAAGCATTAGAGAATAAGTTGAAAGGTAGAGATTATGCGAGCAATTCCCTACTTCCTATGCATATTTCCTTTAAAATTCATGTTAACTATGTCCTATTATTTCCACCGTAGCCCCAATACTTTCATTATCCATCCCGTACTCGTATGTAGTTAGTGTACCTCCAATTCTCGTTAATTGATTGTTCTCTTCTGATACCACTATGCTTCTCCCAATCGATCTTTCTCTACATTCCCATGCTTTCGCTTCTCTCCCCCTTCGAGATAGTGTTGGATCTGAGAGAGTGTGTACTTCATGTCTTGTACCTTCCGGATCTCTTGCGAGTCCTCAATATGCGGGTTGATTGTAATCATTCCATTTCATGTATCACTCAACTCCTGTACTTTCGATATCTCTTTGGATAGCCATGCGTTTTCAACTTTAGGACTGGACCCTTCCCCTTCTCTTCCCTCTCTCTCAATTATCTTCATTTCACGCTACTTGCTTTACTCAGATCTTATGACTCTATTCAGTTATTCGTAATCTTTATCACTATTGCTCTCCATTTTCTTCTGATTCCCTTTCTCGCATTTTCTCGTTTTGTTTTATATGCGTTGTATGGAAGGATGAAGCATGGTAACGATTCTTCGAATGGTCTTTCCTCCTCCCTCACTGACCATGGGTCTCTTGGCAGGATGCGGTAGTTGCAGTGGGAAGTGTGACCTCATCTGACAGGTCTCGTCGATAAGAAATGGATGATGACCTCTCGTCCCTCCTTATCAGTCTTCATTCTCACTTTCTCCCTTCCTATCACCCCTCTTTCCCTTTCTCTTTCACGACCCCCAGATTCCTTTGTTTTTCACTCACTTCGCAACACGTGCGAATCGAGGGAGTGGAGATCACTTCCTTCGTTCCTTCTTCTCTCCGTTCTACCGTATCCTGCAGATAGATCGATCGTGGATGACTACCGTATCGTGCGAGTCCTCAATGGAGGCTCTAACTCAACTGCTGATGCAGCCACAGTCTCTGCTGCTCTCTCCTCCTTCGTCTAATGGGGTGCCGTCGGGTGAGTCTCTCCACGATGCGGCTCTTCCTTTCAAGGCCACTCGTGATAACCCCTGATCACCCCTCACTTCATCTCGTGTCACTCTCTTTCTGATGCAATCCAAAGAGATCAAAGGCAACTTCAGATATCCCTCTTCATCTCACCAATCCCCTCTTCCCACAGATTGTACAGCAACAGATAATCAATTATTCTCTCATGCAGGTACTGTAACTTCTCCCGTCCATCGATTGATTGGAAACAATGCCCTTTGCAGCAACTTTTCTCAACATTGGCAGCTCAGAATGGAGTGGAATCAGTGTCGCCCTCTCTGTCTTCGGAAGAGATTCCTGAAGTGGGAACATCGACTGGGAAGGAAGTAGTCGTCCCCAATGATGATAAGGAAGGTACGTATCTATCCACACTCGTTTACAACTGTTACTCCTCTTTCATCTACTACTATCATCTCATTGATCTACGACATTTTTTTCTGAATCATAGCGATTCGATTAATCGATTGCCAATTTGAATGAGAGATGGATCTCTTCATTTTGCATATCTGGCCGGCGAGAGAGCACGCAATTTGAAGAGACGCATTCTTCGGAAGAGAACCCCTTCCCATGGGACGTGCTACTCAAACAGAAATGATATTCTTTGATTGAAGTGTGGCCAATTATTAGACTCATTTACTCGGATGCTCTAGAGGGAGTATGGTTGGAAGTAGTGGGCACTGGCCACATGACTCCTTCCACTGCAGATTACCGTCCCTTATCTCCTGTCACATGAGAATGCTCTACCTTCCCGTCAATTAATACACTTATTAATACAAAATAACTTATTTAATACGCCCAGGTTGGTGCAGAAACAAGCGTTTCATAGCAACAACTGATTCGGGATTCATGTGCACTCTTTGCAAGAAGGTCAGTTACGCATGAATGGTGGTGTCATGTGGATATCAAATTCACTATTTCAGATATACGGTAGATACAACTCAGCGTCTTATCATGTCACTATCTACCATCGAAATCCTCCCATCAAATGCGGAATTGCCGATTGTGATTTCACAACAAGAGAAGCGAGGTTGAATTTTACACGATTGCGATAAATGCAGTTGCTCTCTAGGTACATCCACTTCCACAAATTCTACAGGCATGGAATTCCTCTTCCAAAAAGCATCGACCAGGGTAATTTAGAGTGCAAAAGATATTAGCATCTTGTCCCAATCACATCTCAGTCATCGAATCTTCTCAGGTTCTCGTCGTTGTTCTTTCTGCAAGCACGTGTCCAAGTCTCCAGCCATGCTGGAGAAGCACATGAAGAGGCACACTGACGGGTAGGTCACTACTTTCCTCCCTTCTTCCAATCGATAATTGCAGTCAGCCTCTCTCCACTCGTAAGAAGAGAAGCGAATCGACATGTGAACCGATGATGGACAACTACGAGGTGAGAAGGGCATATCTCTCTCTCTCTCTCTCTCTCTCTCTCTCGGGGGGGAGGAGGTTTCCCCCCATTAGCCTCCTTCTATACCGTATCTTCTTCACCCCATAACAAGTCTACGTAATCAGTGTGTACACTCGGCTTTCACATGATTCTCGGCGAGTTTGGAAGGTTGTGAAACGAGGCGATATCTCGCCCTCCTCCCTTCTTTTTCGCTGCTTCTTTTCTCTTACTATCACTCAATGCAAACAGCCGAATCATATGGGGGAGCGGCGCTCTTTTCGATGGAACAGCGCATCAAAAGAGGAGGAGAACAGATGCAGAGAGGAAACACCCCACACAACCATGCACCCTGCATATCAAATAGGATACAAATAGGATGGATGATTGATGTGTATTTGCTGCCAAACTAGAGTTGGAATGATCTTTCTCCGGTAGTCCCTCGTATTTTCCTTTCAGTCTCGTTCTCGTACTCTCTCGGAATGCCCCATCCCAACCCTCGAGATGATCATGGAGGAATGCATCAAACCACGCTCATTCACACTATGAACTACTGTATCTCAAAATACCGTATCCACGCTTTCTGTTCAATATCAATTCACATATTGCGAATACAATAAACGACGTGTACAGTTGTCGAATGAGATGCAGTGTCAGATATGGCATAATAAGGGAGGGGGATGGAATGGTAGGGGGCGGAGTTGTGAGAGGGGCAGATTCATCTCCCTTCTTGTATTAGACTCGTCCCTCCTCTTTATTTGTTCATCATTGTGGATGTCGACCATTCTTTTCCCTCTCTCCATATTCTGGAGAGAGGATACTCTCACTCACCTCCCTTCTCTCTCCTCCCCCCCCCCCCTCTCTCTCTTCCTCCTTCTCTTTCTAGCTTCGATCGATGTCTAGAGGGAGGAGAGACATGCCCAGTCTTCCTTCCAGATTCACTTCTTCTCCTCCTCCACCTTCATCTCTCCATTCCAGCAATGGCAGCACAGACGAATGCAACTGGACAACCATCGGGAGATCAGAACTTCGACTACATGTTCAAGGTAGCTCCGTTCCCCTCCCCCTCCCCCCTCCATCTCCCCTTTCAGTTGCTGATCATCGGTAATTCCTCAGTGGGGAAGACGTCTTTCCTCTTTCGATACTGTGATGATTCCTTCACTTCTGCTTTCGTTTCCACTGTGGGAATTGATTTCAAAGTGAAGACTGTATTCAAGGGAGACAAACGAGTCAAACTGCAAATCTGGGTGAGTCCCTCTCTTTCCCCTTCCCTCGAGAGTCACTCTCTTCTTAGGACACAGCAGGACAAGAGAGATATCGAACCATCACTACTGCCTACTACAGAGGAGCCATGGGATTCATCCTCATGTACGATATCACCAATGAGGAGTCATTCAACTCCGTTCAAGACTGGTCAGTCTCCTTCTCCTTCTTACTCATACTAAGACTGCTTATCCTCTGTCGTTCGTTCTACTTCATTTGAGTGAGAACCGCCTACTCCGTGCCTAATCCCGCAGTTCCTTCCACCCCCCCCCCCTTCTCCTCCCTCTTCCCTCCCTCCTCTCTTCCTTCTTCGTCCTTTTCCATCCTTCCTTTTCTGCATCTATCTACACTTACTCTTCTCTTGTCTCTGAACTCTCCCATTCTTCCTAAGCTTTTCCACCCAGGCGAAAGACCGAATCAATGAGTAAAAGAAGGGAAAAACGTCGATGGAAAGCGAGAAAAGGGCTTGTTTCCCTCTCTTACTCCCCTTCTCTCACCCCCCCCCCCCCCCCCTCCATCTCTCTCCTTCCAACGTGAGATTCTCATGACGTCTCCCCATACATAGTTCTTCGGTCTGTTCGAATCCCCCCCCCCCCTTAGATTCTCGTTCTTCCATCAGAATTCATGAATACATCTCCATTTCTCCTTACTCTCTCCGCATAATGCATGTGATTGAGACTCCAATTATCCATCCCATCCTTTGCTTCTCTTTTTTCTAGAATCCTTACATAGAAAGAGTGATGATATTGCAATAACTCCTCATAATGCTCAGTCTCCTTCTCTTCCCTCTTCTTCCTTCGCTCCTCTCTTTCTTCTCCTTCAGTTATGAACGAGAAAGGAGAGAACATTGTCGAATTTGAATGAATGGATTGTCATTGTGAAATCGAAATGGCCAAATTCAATCCCCATTCACAAATCGATCGATTGCAAAGAAAATCTGCATACAAAAAAAAGAGAAGAGTGGAAGAAGGATGAAAGCAAAGAGATAAAATGAGAATGGAGGAAATAAGGGAGGGATGAAGGTCGATCTTTGATCTATCTTCAGGTGCACTCAGATCAAGACTTACTCGTGGGAGAACGCGCAAGTGGTCTTGGTAGGCAACAAGTGTGATATGGATGCAGAGAGAGTCGTCTCCTGCGAGAGAGGACGGCAATTGGCAGACCAACTGAGTGAGTCTGTCTCCCCCCCCCCCCCTCTCCCCTCCCCCCCCCCCCCCTCCTCCACTCCTCCTTTCCAGGTCTGGAGTTCTTCGAGACCTCAGCCAAGGAGAACATCAACGTGAAGGCAGTATTCGAGAAATTGGTGGAAATAATCTGCAATAAGATGGCAGAGTCATTGGATAAGGCGAGTGGAGGGGAGGGGATGAGCTTACTCTTCTGATTGCAGCAAGACCCCAATCAGGGGGTCAAGGGAACGAAACTGGATGCGAATACGACTCAGAAGCCTCCCTCTCAACAGTGCAACTGCTGATTCCCCCTTGTATCTACTTCATTGATTGCCATTTAGTCTATGCGATGATGTATTCTCTAGGCATAATAACTCCCCTTTATCTCCAGTCTTCTTCTTTGGCCAAATTGTACTTGAAATTACCGCCCTTCAAATAGCATTCGTCCCTTTAATAAGCTCGCATAGTAATTTATTCGGCCAACCCGGTCACTAGGAAGAGAGCGAGAGGCCATTCACTCTTCGTTCCTTCATTATCCATAGCCATAATTTATTTGTAAAACGCCTTCCCGTGCATTCTCAGTGGCCACAGTGCCTATCGACTGATGCTTTCCCCCTGGAACACTCCCTTCCCCTCCCTCCCCCCTCCCTTCCGTACCCTCCTTCTCCCTACCGTGTCTTCTTCTCTTGTAGATCATAGCCTTACCATACGAAGCAATAAATTATATTCGATAGCCTAACTTCCTTTAAAGGTTGACTGACAGAGAAATCAAAATAATGAAATATTAACAAAGATTTGTGAGGTTGTGAGTGCGAATGATGCAGGGAGATTCATGCAAGGCGGTGACACAAACCCCAAATTAAAGAATGATAATCGGCGATTTTTGGACGAGGAATGGCCGAGATCTCGAGTAGAAAGATGGTGATTGGTGTGATAAGGAGTCGATTAGACAGAGGAAGAGACAGTGATGAGTTGAGTATTTAGAGAGGAGGAGTGAAGTGAGGGCCATTCCATTAGAGGGAATGGGGAGGGGAAGGTGTGAGAGACGGATCATTTATGAGTGTTGTTGAGCGGATCATCGGCAGTTCGTTGCGTGGTTAGTCTCTCTCTCTCCTTCTCTCCCCTCTCCCTCTCCCCTTCCGCAACAACTGATCACCGTGCTATGCTTCACTATTCCCTAACTTTCTCTCTCGATCAGGAGCATTCATTGTCTTGTCCTCCCTCTCCTTCAGTCATCCTTTCGATAAGCCTTCTCTTATCACTCCCTCGTCCTCCATTTCCCATTCTTTTTTGAGCGAGGTTTGCACGGAGAGTAGAGGATGTCCATCAGGAGATCACTCAGAGGAAGCACCATCGGCACCTCCTCCAATGCCAAGGTCAGCCCCCCCCCCTCCCCCTCTCATTCGTGATCTCAGGGTGTGGAAGAAGCATGGCAAAGCAGCGATGAACCACCGCCGTTAGAAGAGGAAGAAACGGGATGGATGAAATTCGTGGGAAAGCTACAGGTACAATGCTTCACATCTTTGTCTTTGACGTTAGCACTGATGGCAGGGTGGATGCGGGTCTTTCTACCATCGATTCGAGAAGTGGATCAAGGGTTTGATTGCAGTAGTTCTCATCGTAGCAGTGCACGTGTATGTCGGTTAGTCCCCCCCCCCTCCCCCTCCCCCTCTCTCCATCTCTCTTCAGTGTTTGCCTGTATCCACGACTTCAACAAGGCAATCCCAGTAGTTGTCCTTCTTGGTCTTGCATGGATTGGATCTCTCTTAGCATTTGTCTATCTCCCTTTCCTTCATGAAAAGGTTCGTTTTTTCGATCTTCATTCATTCCAACTACTCTCTTCAGTTGTATAATGCTTGTTATCGTCATATCATTAGTTTCCTCGATAAGATCTTCAGTCGTTTGTTTGCTCAAATGTGAGTTGTTTCATCCTTCCTCCTACCATAATCTACCTTCCCTTTATCAGTATCCTCGGTGTGGTAGTCTTCGGTGTCTGTCTCGGGTTCGTCATCTACGATTCATGGGACAGCAAGGAACGATGGATCGGATTGGGAGGAATGGCCTGCTTCATCCTCCTCATGTGGATTCTATCGACCAATCGATTCAAAGTGGGACTCCTTCTCATTTCTTTCCCTTGATCTTAATCTCTCCGTTATCTGCTTCTCCTTCTGTCTCCATGACATCATCCTCTCTGCTCCTTCCTTCCAGATCAAGTGGAGACCCGTTCTCGTCGGATTCTTCATTCAGTTCGTCATGGGGATGCTCGTACTCAAATGGGATGCAGGAAGTGATGCATTCAATTGGTTCTCCGATCAGGTAGGTCACCTCCTCCCCCTCCCCCTCTCTCTCCCTCTAGATCGTCACCTTCCTCGACTACACTAATGCGGGAACTGAGTTCGTGTATGGCTTCCTGGCCGTTCCTCCCAATATCTGCGGAATGACTGGAGTGTTCGCATTCACGGTACTCCCTTCCCCCCCCCCTCCCTCCTCCCCGTCCCCTTCCCTCTCCATCCTCCTCTCTCAGTCCCTCCAAGTGGTCATCTACTTCGGTTCCATCGTCGCTCTCCTCTACTACTATGGAATCATGCAGTTCGTGGTCAAGTGCATGGCCTACTTCATGCAGGCTACTCTGGTAGGTCACTCCTCTCTCTTTCCCCTACTTCATCTTCTCTCTTAGGGAACGACGGCAACTGAGTCTCTCAATGCGTGTGCCTGTATCTTCCTCGGTCAGGTAAGTCCTCCTCCCCCTCCCTTTCCTCCCTCTCCCCTCCCCCTCCCCCCCCCCCCTTCTCTCCTCGACCTCCTCTGTTTCAGTCGGAGGCTCCTCTCCTCATCCGTCCGTATCTCTCTCGAATGACTGCATCTGAACTGCATGCCGTGATGACTTCTGGTTTCTCGTGCATAGCTGGTTCTCTCTTCGCAGCTTACATCTCATTCGGAGCCTGCCCCAAATACCGTATGTCTGAAAGGTGGAGAGGAGGGAGCAGTGACCTCTACAGTACTCTCGTCTACTGTAATGTCTGCCCCTGGTTCCCTCGCCTGCTCCAAGATCCTTTTCCCCGAGACGGAAGAGAGTCAGTTGAAGAATGTGTCCGATCTGGAGTTGCCCGAGGTGAGAGCAGAGGGGGGGGAGTAGTATGGGTGATTATGAGTGTGGTATCAGAGTGAGGAGTCGACCCCTCTCGAATGCATCTCGAATGGAGCTGTATCAGCAGTTGAATTGGTGATGGCCATTGTTGCAAATCTCATCGTTTTCCTCGCTCTCCTCGCTTTCCTCGACAGTTGCATCGAGTATATCGGAGAACTCATCGGATACTCAGGATGGAGTTTCGAGGTGAGAGAGAGAGAATGGAAGAGGAATGAACCTTCTCTCCAGCTAATCATCGGGTACATCTTCTTCCCTCTGGCGTATGTGATGGGGGTGACATCTTCGACAGAGGAGGTATCCCCCTCCCTACCCCTTCCCCCCTCCCCCTCCTATCTCCCTCTCTGCAGACCCTTCGAGTGGCTCGTCTGATGGGAACGAAAACTGCTCTGAACGAGTTCATTGCCTATCAACAGTTGGGGCAGATGATCAAGGACGGACTCATTTCGGTATTCCCCCTCCCCAAAGAGAGAGAGATGGTTCCTTCCCATGCAGGATAGAGCTGCTATGATCGCCACTTACGCACTGTGTGGATTCTCGAACTTCTCCTCGATAGGAATCCAATTGGGAGTATTGGGAGGAATGGTGAGTGATGGGGGGAGGGAGGAGGGGAGGGAAGTGATTGCAGGCCCCCGACAGGAAACCCCTTCTCGCTAAGATCTCCCTTCGTGCTCTACTCGCTGGATGCATCTCTTGCTTCTACACTGCAGCACTCGCAGGTGAGGAGAGGGAAGAGGAGGGGGGGGCTACTCTTCAGAGGGAGGGAGGGAGGGGGAGGACTACTCTTCGTTTAGGAGTGCTGGTCTCCAAGCCCATCGCTTGCAACGTGGACGACAGTAGTGCGAACTGCTTCGATGTCGATTACTACCAGGCGTTGTTGGCTAATTCGACGACAGTCGCTCCTCTCCAATCGACAACAGAGTCATTCACACTCCACACTGAACTGTAGACTACCCTACTAGTCCTGATGTTTGTACATACCTCTAGAGGTTCTTGGAGTTTCGCACGTTTGCCAACGTGCAATGATTGCCGAGTCATGCCCGTTCTACTATCCAAATCCCAATTGACAATCTCACCGCTAATAAATGGTTACGTCTTTCTCTTTCTTATCTCTCACTGTTACCAGGGAAATGCGAGCTCGTTACTTGACAACATTCGCACCTCTTTCACTTCTCCTCCCTCCTCCTCTCAAAATCATTTTGTTCACTGATTTAGCCATCCTCTTATTTTAGACTAAAATACAAATAATTTAGCTTTCTTTTATAGTTCTACGAAAATGTTATACTAACGTTACAACAACATAAACACAATGAACATCATGATCACTGTATTACCGCCAAATTAATTCGTCATTCGGTAAAAAAAATCTCATGATCCATCGTTTGCTAGTTTCGATAGATAACAGAAAAAAAATAATTGTGGGTGATCGATTATCAGTGTGCTTCCCTGCAACTGTGATTACGGTGCTCGCATCTGTCTGAATTTATTGGTCACGCCTCATTCGAATGCATTCTTAATTATGTTAGTTTAAACAATTACCGTATGATTCATTGATCTAGCACAGTATCGTCATTTTCATGAATATCAGTATATAAATAACATAACTTTAAACGCTGCAAAAATACGCATATGTTGTTGTCAAATTCGTGTATTTTCTGTAAATTTTACAGAATACATTTTTTTACATTTTATATATTTTCTACTCGCTATTTCCCTGCTCCCTTGCTCCTCATTTTCATACAATTACAGTATTCATCTCACTCGTTTCCATCTGCCTCCTGCTCTCAATACAAAGTGAGGAACCTTCCGAATTCATTTGCCCTCGAACGAGTTCTAGCCCATAGTTTGAAATCTTGCCCTCAAGCTATTTACTAATAATAACTTTACTTTTGTTTTTTTAATTCGGGTGCAAATCAAGTGCAATTTTGCTATACTTAAATTATGCGCAATGCTTCATAATTTCGGGGTTAAGTATCGGATGAGCAGTTCATCCGAATTGTTAATATTGAAAGGTATTTGAATGTAGTTGGTCTATTCTCGATAGACGCGTACGCGTCCGCAACGCTCTCCCATCGATCGAAGGGAGGCGGAGGGGCGAGAGAGAAGGAAGGGAAGCGTGTGGAGAGAAAAGTAGTCTCTCTTCTCTCTCTCTCAGCCCCAGTTGTGTGTATGGGAAGCAGATCGTTATTCATTTAATCGAAGAATCGATCGATTTCTCCCTCTCCACTCGTGATGAGCGAGCTCGACCAGCTTCGACAGGAGGCCGAACAGCTCAAAAGCCAAATCAGGGTCAGTTTGTTTATTTATATTTAACCCTATCAGGGCCCGTCTTCTTCCGTGGGAATTGATATTTGCTCTGCATTATTGGGATGTGACATACGGTGTTCATAACATTAAAATATTAGGGATAAGCCATTGCTCCCAAGAATATACACCCAATGGCATTTCAGATTAGATTCTTCTTTAGGGCCTGGTCCTTTCTTGCTTATCCATGGCCTATTTCCTTCGAAATGTATGACTGCTCTCCCTTATGCTGTTTCTCCTCCTCGATATATGGTTTTTGGTGCACGCGTATGCAAGGATATCAAATTTAGGCTAATCTAAATTCTTGGTAGTGCTAAATCTCACTCTGTCTTGCCCTCTTGAGTCTAATAAGCACATCCTTCTAGCTAACGTTTCTTTTCCAAGTGTATCCTCGGCAAAAATGCATCAACTGAATATAGTTCTGCAAATTGTCTTGCTCTTTGATAAATCAATAGGATAATATTTATCAAGAGCAATTTCGACATAGTTCCGTTTTCCCGTATTCTTAGAAATTTCTATCCCAGGCTTTAATGGTTTTCATCCTTTGAATTCGGTGGAGTGAATCGATGCTTGCCCATTGTTTACTACAACATTTTTTTTCATTACATTCGAATTTAGCTGAGAGTTGGGGGGAGGGGGTTCTTGATAATTTCCACAGTCGTCATTCATTACCTCCCGCCCTTATAAACCCCACGTGCGTCTATAAAATCTTGTCGCCGTAGTTTCCCATTTTATCTTTAACTACCATTTGTTCCTCTCATTTATTATTTGCCTTTTTTCTCATAGTATTTTTTTTCGAGAATGTTGGTCTATTATTGTTTCTGCGGTTCTCGGGGTTCATCGGATGTGAGAGAGGAGTGTATAGATAGAAGAAGGGGATCGACATAGTATTCAGCGGGAGAGAGGAGAGGGGAGAGAGGATGGATCGATCAAGGGAAGAGGGCAGTCTAGAGGAGAAGCTCCCCCTCTCCCTCCCTTTCGCTTCTCCCTTCTCTCCTCTCCCCTCTCCTATCTCCCATCTCTCTTCCCTACCCCTTTCCACTCCCTCTCCTCTGTCGCTCCAAGTGCCAAGAGATTGAGCCCGTAATTAAATGGGTTGAAATTAATTAGGAAATTAAGTTGTACATGAGGGAAAGTGGGAGAAAGAATGATGGAAGAGAGGTGTCATCGATAATAGGAATGAAGGGGAGTAGAAGGAGAAGGGAGAAGATGGAGGAAAGAGGGATTGCGAGTCTCTGAAGAGACTAAGAAAATTGGGTATTGTTAGAGAGAGAGAGCGCGACTAGATGGAGGAGAGATGGGATGGGTTGGGGAGGTACACCCTTGTGTATTCATCATCACTCTCCTATGGGAAATGAGGGTTTCATCGAATGGGAAAGAGAAGAATATCGATCGATTTGCAGGATGCTCGGAAAGCAGCGAATGACACGACCCTCGCGTCGGTTGCAGCCAATCTGGAGCCCATCGGACGAATCCAGATGAGAACCAGGCGAACCCTCAGGTACTACCTCCCCCCCCCCCCTCTTCCCTTCCTTCCCTTCCTTCTTTATCTGAAATCCTTACTGTACCTTTTCCAACCGGGAGATGGATTTATTGATTGCAGAGGTCATCTGGCTAAGATCTACGCCATGCATTGGGCATCCGACTCGCGAAATCTCGTCTCTGCCTCTCAGGATGGAAAGCTGATTGTGTGGGACTCGTACACGACCAATAAGGTGAGCAGTACGGTAGTGTGGCCTTCTCTCCACTCTGTAGTGGAGTGCCCTCAAGGGACGGAGTACTGTAATGAGTTGTCAGCCGTTACTCTAGTCACTCTCATTCGTTGCCCTGACTACGAATGGTAGAAGGGGTGTAGGGGAGGTGGGAGCATGAGAAGGTGTCTGTAGGAGGAGGGGATAGGTGATGAGAGATGCTTCCATTTCCTCCCTTTCCCTCCTCTAAAGAGAAGGCAGAGGCTTGACCAAGAGAGGGTTAGAGGGCATTACTGGTTGAGACGGAATTGGCGAGTTCCTCCTCTCACTCCTCCATTTCTCGTCTCTTCCTCTCCCCTCTCCCCTTCTCCTCCCCTCTCCTCTCCCCTCTTCTCCTCCCCCTGCATCGCCGTATTGATTTGAGTCTTCGTGGCTACGAGAATGGGCAGAGGGAGAGGGGAAAGATGAAGGAGAAGAGGGAAGAGGAAGGGGCATAGCATACAGGGGACGGACACACAAATGAGTAAAGGGGAGTTGTCCAAGGAGGAGCAGAGGAGCGAAGGGGGTGAGTGAGTGATTGTCTGCTTGCAGGTCCATGCCATTCCCCTCCGATCGTCATGGGTGATGACTTGTGCGTACGCGCCTTCTGGATCCTTCGTCGCTTGTGGAGGTGAGAGAGGGAGTGAACGGGGAGGGGGAGAGGGAGGGAGAGGGAGATGGAGATGGTGGTGGATGCAGGTCTGGACAACATCTGCTCCATCTACTCTCTGAAGACTCGCGAGGGCAACGTGCGAGTGTCGAGGGAACTGCCCGGCCACACGGGATATCTATCCTGCTGCCGATTCCTCGATGACAACCAGATCGTCACCTCGTCCGGAGATATGACCTGGTCAGTCGAGGGGAAGGGGAGAGGGAGAGATGATAAGAACGTCTGCCACTACATTCTACCCCATGAGATTCAGTGTAGAGTGAGAGGCGTGCGAATTGAAGTGAGGGCAAGAGAAATGCGCTGTCATTTATGAGAATGGAATGAGTTGAATGGAGGGGGAGTGGATGAGAGGGGATGGAGGGAATGGATTGATTGCAGTGCGTTGTGGGACATCGAGACGGGTCAGCAAGTGTCTGCCTTCACTGGTCACACGGGAGATGTGATGTCTCTCTCACTCTCTCCTGACTTCCGCACCTTCATCTCGGGAGCGTGCGATGCTTCGGCCAAACTGTGGGATATCAGAGATGGCCAGTGCAAGCAGACCTTCCCTGGACACGAGTCTGATATCAATGCTGTCGCTGTCAGTTACTTATCCATTCGAAGGGAGGAGAGAGGCAAGGAAGGAGGTGATGAGTGCTCCTTTGCAGTTCTTCCCCTCTGGCAATGCTTTCGCCACGGGATCAGATGATGCCACCTGCCGTCTCTTCGATATCCGTGCTGACCAAGAACTCGCCATGTACTCCCATGATAACATCATCTGTGGTGAGTACCACTCCTTCATATTCATCATCCTCTCTCTCCCTGAGTAATCCCTTGTCTAGTCTCTCATCATCAATCCTTCTCTCTTCAGGAATCACATCAGTGGCCTTCTCTAAGTCTGGTCGTCTTCTCTTCGCCGGCTACGATGATTTCAACTGCAACGTCTGGGACTCGATGAGACAAGAACGAGCGGGTGAGTAGTCTAGTGGTCTAGTGTCTCGGTCGCGTAGTCATCGCTCGATTGGAGGAGGGGGTGGGGTGGGGGAGAGAAGTGAAGGTGTGGTTGCAGGAGTGCTGGCGGGTCACGACAACCGCGTCTCGTGTCTGGGAGTCACAGAGGACGGAATGGCCGTGTGCACTGGCAGCTGGGACTCCTTCCTCAAGATATGGAATTGAGCATCTTCCTTCCTTCCATCTCCCTCGCGCACTCTTTACAATCTTCTATCTTTCTACAGTAACTCCTCCCTTCCATCCCCAAACCCTGACTATTCTTACCAAGGCTCAAGTCTCGGAGAAGAGTATTTATTACGTTTTTATTCGCTAATTTTAGGTGATAAATTGAGTGGAATATATCATGGTCTCTATTCTGCTTTCCGTGTTCAATCTCTCTTATGGGAGATTGAACAATCCTTTCCCTCGTATGCCATCAATCCTTGTCTCTTGTCTCACCCCTTTTCCATTCAATTCATTTTCACTCGCGTAGTATAGATTGTTTCCCGCCATGATTTCCCTTATTCCGTGTTATTGAGCAGTCGATGCTCATCCATTCATTCGTCCTCTTCCTTTCCTCGCATAACACTACTGTAAGATGCAATTGATTAATGTGTAGTGAAGTGGATGGATCAGTACGTCTCCCCTTCCCAATCGCACCAAGAATATTTATTCGGACGAGAGTACTCCGTAACTCGGAGTCCTATTCTCAATATAGCATATTGTATATTCGTCTTGTCGCTATCCACACTCAACTAGTCCTCTATCCCTGGCATCTCTTTCCCTTCCCGGATCCCTTTTTAATCGCCCCTTCATTATCTCCATTCTACTCAAGCTTTTCCCACCACCACTCATAACTAAATTAAATGAACAGCTCTCTCAATGTTTTGTAATCGGACCGCATTAATTTCACAATCTCTAATTTGGCTATGAAATTCAATTTCAGAATTGTTTCCCGAATTTCGTTATATATTTATGTATGATCTACCGACTTCATGTTTTTTGAACTAAATGAATGCTTCCTCATATTGATCTACCGTATTCAACACACACACAAATATAATTCCTGGACAGAGAAGGAGAAAAAACCTCGAAAAAATATACTGTTTCGGGCTCGAGCTCGGGTTTCAGAAACTCCTAGTCAAATGTATGACCCAACTGTACAACTCAACTCAAGTTTCTCCAGGTGGTAAATTTTTGTACAATTTCGGTGCAACGTTCACGTTTAATATCGTTTAATTTATTAGCATCTTTTACTTTTGATGACGATTCATTTTCAGCGATATTTTAGCAATAAGGACGCAGGACCATATTGCCAATGCAAGTGCCTATCTAGCAGTTTGAACAGATGTGCATTGATGTGCATTCTGGCACCAACTCAAACGGGTTTTTTCCTGAGGGAACTTATTTGAAGCTTTTCTATCGGTTATCTCTGCGTATATCTGCTTTGCATTGAAATACGCCACCTTTAATCATCTATCCCCATTGATTGATTTGCCTCTCTTTCTCTTCCTTTGTTTCTACTCGCCCTCTCTCTCGCACTCTCATTGTCACGCATTTTCGAGTTTTGTCTTCACGATTCTCTTTATTTCTCATTTCTTGTTAGTTTAATAATTTCAGAATTTTTATTTTTATTTTCATATTGATTGTTACTTTTATCGTTTCAATTAACAATTTCGCAGGAATGAATAGAAGCTTGTACTAGCATAGTTCCGATGTCTTCGTACCACTCACATTATGATGAGAAGCACCTAATCGGGAATCTTCTATCGGATCAAGATGACTCTTTCTTATTGCACAGCTCAGAATCTTCTCAATCTTCGACAAAAGGTCAGTTCTCGTTTGATTATAACGTTATCACTTGTCGCCTTTTCTTTTGTATCCAATTGTTTTGATCGGTTAGCACTATAACGAACTTATATGGTTACAATGCAATAAATTCGCTTGACGTGAGAACACATTTGCCTCAACCTTTTTATGATTAGATTAGATTAGATTTATACATGTTTGGAGGCATGTATAAATTATGGTGGTTATATGAGTACCTTTAAAAGCTGTATTTAACAAGCAACATATTGATAAGTTCTACAATTAACGTATAGGGTTGGACAATATCAGACATATAATATATCCTGACTTTTGAAGAGCATTCGACGGCGACAGTAACATCTTCTAATGCGGTAGGCAGAGTGGCGAGTGAATTCAATTCGGCATGGCCCGAACCACCGCCCCCCTATAGTCCGAGTGTATGTATTACTACTGTAATTACTACTACTACCGTGTACCTGTATCACTGTGTACTGTAGTAGACACACAGTAGACAGACACTCATAAACTCATACACTCATAGACTCTCTTCCTCCCGCCTCCTCCGGGATTGCCTGTATCGACCTGGAGAGAAACCCCTCATCATTTGAGAGAAGAGGTGCGAATCCCACTCCCTCAATTCCCTAATCGACTCCTTTTAGA
This sequence comes from Pristionchus mayeri, assembly GCA_036245805.1. Classification (NCBI taxonomy): domain Eukaryota; kingdom Metazoa; phylum Nematoda; class Chromadorea; order Rhabditida; family Neodiplogasteridae; genus Pristionchus; species Pristionchus mayeri. Next base: position 21,360,401 of record BTRK01000002.1, on the reverse strand, counting down.
ATGTTGTCGACGACTGGAGTTCTTTTCTGGCTAAGAAGACGCCCAGTTATAGCTCATTGACCGAGGTTAGACATCTAACTCATCAAAGTCTTCTTATAATATATTGTTTAGCGAGGTTCCACTCAGTGTGCGCCCCTTACTGCACCTGCGCACAATGATAACTCAATGCCATTCAGGTAGTCTAATAACTCTATAAATGAATCATCCAGATCACTTCAGTTATCGGGATGCAGTCAATCGAGGAAGTGGCCAATCGATGGCCATGCCCCGTCTCGGATCCAGTTCGTGCATCCAGAAAGAAGGAGAGAAGAATGTTGACGACTCGAGAATGAAGAGCAGTAATGAGGAAGTGAATCAAGATACGAGTGAGTAGTATTTACTCGCAATTGATCATCTATCTATCTCACTCATGTATTCAGTAGAGAGAAAGAGAGAGAGAGAGAGAGAGAGAGAGGGGGGGGGGAATAGAAGGACCCATTGTAACTAGTTTTTCGTAAAGACTGTGTATTTCTTATACAAAAATCGTTTTTATGCAGAATCTTGGAAAGGGACATCTTCGGAATCCCGTGATAGTTTCCAGCAAATTACGAGGAAGAAAGGACAGCAGAAAATGCAGAATGTGTGAGTGAGCACTCGTTTCCAGGAAACGGAGTAGAAGAAGAGAAAAGAAAAGTTGGAGACATCCTCGTATCAAGATTTTGAATAGTACTCTTGATGAAAAATAAATTGAATGTGTTTCAGAAATGGAGATGGAAAGAGTGCGAAGACTCGTTCACGACCAGTCAATGTATCCGAGTTGTTGGACCCCCCTCCAATAGAGGACAACTCCCGATTCACCGTCAGCTTCTATTCTATTTTCTCTACGAACCAATTTATGAAAATTGAACAAATGGATTATGTTAGGAATGTGATGAACTGCAGATTCTGGACAAACTTGCGAGCAGAAGGAATACTTGGTCTTTCTCTGAAGACGAGGGATCCATCGACTGCCCCATGGAGAGAAGTGAGGACTATTGATGCCCCCCCCCCTTCTCATGATGGATTGCAGCTCCGATGCATTCCACTCTCACGAAGAACGAGAAGAAGTGGAATACAACTAATGGGAGTGGAATGATGAAGAAGAAGTGGATGAGGAAGGATGAGAAAGACAAAGGGATGGGCATCATCAACAATCTCACTCTCATACTCGGATTGATGAGTGAGTGACCATGAAAAGACTCATTCTATTCATTCGCTCTTTCCCTTTCACAGTTACTCACGAGTTAAGATCATTAGGTTGACAGGATATTTATGATTTTCGATTAAGTTATATGGTTGGAGAGGTGGATTTTAGTAATGATATGTGTAAGGAAGGGGTAGGGACGATGGGATTAAAGATCATCCAATTGGCAATAGTTGAGGACTGTAGAATATTGGTGGTTGAGAAGAGGTATCGTTATTAGGTAAATTGTACAATGGTCTGATCTGGGCGAGCAGTGGTGGAAAAGTAGGTAAAACGCGACCTAACATGCCCAGGTTTCTGGGGTCGGAGTGAGAAACATGCCCCTGCCAGGCCGACTCGAAAGAGCAGTGCAAGCGAGAGGGAAAGAGTATCGACTTGGTAAAGAAAAAGTATACGATGGAATGGAAAAATAAACCACTAGAGAGTGCACGCTATGGCACACTACGAATATTTAACTCGATTTTATCGCATAGGTAATCCTTTGGGCATGTTTTGTGAAGCTCCCCATTAACATTTTTAAAATCGCAAGACAGGAAAATGAAGCCTGAACATTCCGGAGTGTGATATAACTAATAAAGTAAATTATAAACATGACCTTATAAGGTGAAGTCGCAGGTACGTCGTGTACACGTCGTGTTTTTTGCAGTAATTGTTGATGTTATTGAATGAGTGGATAAAAATTGCTCAAAACATGTTTTCTATGTATTTTTGAACACGCTTTTTCTAATGAATACAATAACATGGTATAATTAGTTTAAAAACTTGCCCAAAACATGCCCATTTTTTGCCAAAATGGCCCAAACATGCCCATATTTTTCGATTTTCCCTACCTACCTTTTCCACCACTGTGGGCGAGGGAGCGCGATATCGATATTTTAAAATGAGTTTGGAGAACTTGCGTTGTAAAATTTAGGCATTTTAAATGAAAAAAAATATTGGATTTTTAAAATTAAAATCATTGGAATTAACTGGGATGAAATAAAAAGTTATAGAGTTAGATAAATACCTTGTAAATCGGAGTGGAGATGCGAAGGGAGAGGAGGAATCGCTATGAGACTGAATTCGTCTTTATAATATGATTTATTTCCTTATACGAGTAACTCTGTCGTTGTACTCCGTTCTACTCTATGGTAAATGGATCTTCTCAGGAATGGCCTTCTCCTACTCATACACCGTCGCTTCTTCCCTTTTCTCGTACGTATACGAGCTCGTCGTCGATTTCGTTGTCAATCTAATCGCTTTGATCAGATACGGGTCAGTTTCCTTCCATTATTCTAGGTTCACAATGTAAATGAAGAATTAAAAAGTGAGGTGTGTTGGTTGTAGAATAGAAGGGGCTCGAATGGAAGTGAGAGTGAAGATGCACGAGATACGAGGGAAGGCAAGTGAATGGTGGAATAAGAAGAAGGAGGAAGAAGCATTCGGATTGGTACACAACATTCGAATGCCTGAAACTGGTGATCAAGCTCTCGAGAGACTCATTCATGCAAGGTGAGAAGGAGAAGGGATGGGAGGGGAGTGAATGAGTGACTGCAGAGGACAGGACGCGTACTCTGTGTTGGGATTGAGATGGGACGAGAACGATGAAGTGATCAAGAGTTATTACAAGAAACAAGCACTACTCGTCCATCCTGATAAGGTGAGCAGGCAGCTGATTGCATAGGGAAGCATATCACTCTATTCATTAGTGTTATATTAATCAGTCACTGCGAAGTGTGGGGGTGATATGGTTGATGCTAATCCCCCTGTATTGCAGAACAAGAGGGAAGGGGCGGAAGAAGCATTCCAAATACTCTCCAAGGCATTCGAAGTGGTGTCGACTCCCGAGAAGAGAAAGAAGTACGATGCAGAAAGAATGATGAGCGGGCCACTCGTGAGTATTCACATCCATTATCATCTTTATCATTTATAAATGAGCCTTCGCTACTGTTCGAATAATAGTAGAGTAGTATAATCTGTATACATTTGGTAACCTTTACTAAATTGTCTGCGGGACTTTTATTGTTATGGTGACAATCATAGATCTATTAACGATTTTACAACATTTTGTGCAACATACAAATTTCCATATTTTAATTTCGTATGCATTTTTTACTCATCGATTATCAACAGATTAAATAATATTTGGATTTTTTTGTGACTCTAAAATTACTATTCTTTATTGTTATTTTAATCTTAACATTTCAGCGCAAGGAGTTCACTGAACTATATCGTGTTCTGCAAGTTAAGGTAAGTTGCAAGTGCAGAATGGAATAGGAAGAGTAGGACCTTAAGTGTCACTCCTTGCTCTTGCATGGTACTCCTCCCTCCCTCTGCAGGTGGAGGAGACTCGTAACCGAATGGAGTGCAACTGTGGATCTTCCCACGTGAGAGTGGCGTGCAAACTGCCCCAGCAGGCAGCTCGCTACTGCAGGAAGTGCGACACGAGACACGCTGCCAAGAACCTCGATCTGTGGTCAGAATCACTCATTTACATTGCATTCCTTCCAAATTAACATGTAGTGGGCCACAAAACAGGATAGCCTTGCACTTTTTTCAATATATAGTGTCTCCCAAAATTTTTTTATGTATTTGCAAACCTAGTACTCCGAGGGCATGAAAATGTATGGTGAGGAGGGAAGGATAGGTTAGGGTACTGTCGTGACAAGAACGGAGTATGGTAGATGTGTGGAATGGCAGGGCGGAGAGTCGCATCCTTGGCTCCTTCTGGGTGTACTACACGTGTGTGAATGGAGTGGTCTACGAAGTATCCGCCTGGGCCAACTGCCCCGTAAGTTACCCTCACTTTCCTTCCACTGACATGGATAGATTAATATTTGTTGATACATAGTGGTATATACTCGGGGAGGTGGAAGGCGCAGACTTGGTGTGTTGCAGTACAACCAGCTGAAGCACATGCGAGCTGATCAACACAATGTGCAATATCGAATGGCGAATGTAGTGAAGAAGGAGAAAGAGCAAAGGCAATCGACAGATCGGTATCAGAGATTGTCTAGTGAGAGCACTGAGAAGACCACTGCCATCCATCGTGAGTAGAAGGAGGAGGAGGAGGAGAGGGTAGAGAAGGCAACGAGTTGAGCACTCTTCCTCTCTCACGGAGAGAGTGCAAACACTCCCAGTCTCAGCATGTAGTGGGAGGATAGGCTGCACTCACTCTATCCAGTAGGCTACCATTCACAATGGATTTGCAGTGAACGGTGGTAACAACCAGGCTACTCTCCAGCCAGTGGCAAGGGAGGACGACAGACCGAGGAAGGCAAGGAGGACTGCGAAGAAGAAGTAACGCCCCCCTCCCCCCTTCTGTGATAAATGAGAAGTATCTACCATGTTTAATAGTCTAGTTCAATTCTAGTTAGTCGTCTCTTGTCCTAGCTAAACCCTTTCCTCCCGTTGATCCCTGATTGAGAGTATTCTGTCGACTCTTGATCTACCCTCGGTTCGTAACCCTGTATCTCTCTCCCCCATCCCACTTTCTACGCCATTCGAGGCTTTCTGTGTGCTCCATTTGAATCAATGATCCTTTGATTAACTCAGTGATTTTCCCCACGACTCACCTTCCATTTCCTCAACTAATCCTCATTCTGTTTCGTATCATCAGGGCTCGATTCAATCGAGGAATGGTGAACGGACTTTATTCGAAGTATCTCCCCCCCTTTCTCTTTCTTTCCTCTCCCCTTCAAGAAGGGTCTTCGTGTCCAATCTGTTGCATAATGGGTCAGATTCCTTCTCCGATCCCTCAATCGTGTTAAATAGTTCCGTCTTTTTTGTCTTCCTAATTGGCTTTATTGTACGGATCCTAGATTCGTCAATGTTTTTGTTCAATGTAGGAGATATGTTGAATGCATTTTGTTGTTCTCGATAAAGCTTTTTTTCCTGGAGAGAGAAGCAAGGAAGCAACTAGCCTTTATTTGGAATGGATTTGATAATGAGATTGACTAGAAGGACGAGCCCATACGCAATGAGATGCACTGGTAATCAGAGGAAGTGCAAGGCAGATGTGAAAGAAAAGATCAAAGATCACATGGTCGAGTTAATAAGACGCCGTATCGAAGGGGGGGGGGGAACAACCACATCTCTGCTGAGTAGATGATGGGCACAATGGGCAGAAAATGGAGTGGGTGGTCTCCATGGGAGATGGACGAAGGGATGAGAGGAGGAGGGATGGAAAGTGGACTCACTTCTTCTCCCGATATCTTCCCATTGAAGGAAGACAGTCGGAGGGACATTCCAATTGATTAGAGAAGTGATGAGGAGGAGGGACGTCCTTCTCCAGATATGGAATCACTCGAGTCCAGAGGAAAGAGGAGAGGGGATTGCGAGAGAGATTTCCATCGTGGTAGGAGATGACACACGAGTGATACTCAGTCCACACTCGAGTAGCCACCAGATATCTGCAAGGAGTACGGTAGAAGAGACGAAGATTCGTAGATCACCTACCCGAAAACAACATCGATTGAGTAGTGTTTCCTGTTGAGGAGAATGGCTAGAAGAGCAATGTATGCGAGTATGGAGTAGAGGAGAGAGAGACACTGCAAGCGGGGGGGGGGGGGGGGGGGGAGTAATGGGGATGGAGGGGGAAGATGTCGTCACCTGCAGTTTCTTAGGGGCGTACTGTTGGAAAGACTGCAGGGAGATGAATATGGTGAGAGTGTGGCCAGAGACAATCAGATCGCCACACAACTGCAAGTGATCATTCAGTGCAGCAGGAGGGGGCGGGGCGTGCTACCTCTCTCGGTCGGAGTTGTTCGATCCCTGCAGCCCAGAACATGTTGAGGACTCTGTTCCATACGATGGTAGATCCTCCATTCTGCTTAGGGGCGCAGTACGTGAGTGAAGATGGAACCGGAGGCTGGAATATACTCAATACCTTCTCGCGTGCTACAATGTGACATACTTGCGCGATGAACGAGCTCCCTAGATCTGGATCAACTTCTTGACGCAACCAGGCAACAACTCTCTCTCTCTCTCTCTACATCCACATCAACTTCGCCCCTTTCTCATCTACGTTTTCTATAAATCTCCTACTTTTTCTCCGCTTCTCTCTTTCACTTTATTGGAAATCTTTGGAATGTTTGGTCGTGGACTAATGATCTCTAACAGTTAACGTCCTTTCGAAGTGAACAGATGGATTGGAAGTTTAGATGAGAAGAAGAAAGAAGAGGAGAAACTAACTTGGAAGATGGAAATGGCGAATGCACGGAAGAAGTAGGAGAGGGACACGCAGAAGAAGACACGACGAGTCACCTGATAGAGGAGATGAGGGAGAGAAGATCTCTCTCCCGTTCTTTCATCCTTACATGCCATCGATGCCTATGGAGGAATATGACCATTAACGCATTAGAGAGAAGAATGAGCATCGAATACTCAGCGATGCGAATCGATCCTTCTATCTGAAGGGTACCGTAGTCTAGGCGATAAAACAAAGTACCGTACCTCGGGGAAAAAGTCGAAGAACAAATCGGGAAGGGGAGGTGACTCCCTGGGAACTCGCTCATGAATGGAGGCAAGAGCGACCTCGTTGGCTAACCAGGCCAATATCTGAATGAGGAGATGAGAAGGAGAAGAGAATAATGAAGAATGAGAGATGGAAGAGATTGAGGAGGGTGATGGGAATACTGACAAGGAGGATAACAGTGAAGAAAGTAGGAGTCTTGCGAAGAGGAGAAGAGGAGAAGAGATCGCATTCCTTCATCCTGAAGTTGAAGAGATCAGAATGAGATGAGATGAAGACCAAGGAGGATGAGGACGAAGAGAAAGGGAATGGAAGTGCTTCATCCTTCTTCTTCTTCTTCCTTTCCTTCGCCTGAAACTCCGCCCCTTTGTCTCTCCACGCTGAGAAGTGAAATTCTTTGAAGATCGGATACACTACGAATGTTCACACTTTTAGAGTAACGAGTAGAGCGAAAGTGAAGAGATAAGAGAAGGAATGGAGTGGGAGATGCTCATCAGAAGGAGAGAGAGCAGATCCCCGTCACACAGTGTACATTCTGATCGGAGGTGTACTGAGGTGTCAAATAGTTTGGTAAACATTCGAGAATAAAGTAGGCACTGTTGACGAACGTTGTGAAGGGGATGGGGGCAAATTTGCCCTCTTGTTGGCCCATGACCTACACCTTTTGCATTATGTTCAAGGACCGTTACTTCGAAATTCTCTTGCATTATCGTAATTCTTCCATCATTTAACTACATGGAGAAAATGCGGTGACATAGAATAACTACGAAAAGAAAACATGGCAATATGAGGAATTTTTTTTAAATATGAGTCAATAATAATTGAAAACTGATTAACCCCCACAGTTAATACCGTAACCTGAAAATTACGGTAATAGAGAATTTTAGTTTTTAGTTTTTTCTTTTTTTTCATTTTTGCATTTTTTAACGTTTTGTTTGATTCGTTGCTACAGTTTCTAATGCATTAATGTTAAGGATGGATGACAGCTTCGGCGAAGAGCTTTTTGGCGACTGTGAACCTTCTGAGGTTCTTTCTGGAGACGAGGTAAAGCCCATTACAGACAATTTTGCGGATGTTTTGGAGAGAATATTGAAGGTTTGTGTATCGTTTCTCATCTTGGAAACGTTATTTTCCATTTTAGGGATGCATGACTACAAGCAAGTTCAGTGAAATGGACGTCTCCGCACTTGGCGAAGCCGTTTTCAAGGTCATACTCTCTTTATTGATGTTCTTCTTTAAACAACGGATGCTTTTACAGCGGTACGAATCTAATTGGACAAGTGGCGCAGAGCTTATTCTTTCTTTTCTCGTAGAGGTAATAAATCTATTAAACAAAAAGGTATTTATTATTCTTAGGTGGCTGAGATGGAGTGGTATGATAACTCTAAGAGCGCCATTCGCCTTTTCGCCACTGTTGCAATTCGGATGATGAGAGAAAAAGAGTTGGACGCAATGTGGAGAGTCATTCAGACTCATTGCGATGAAGTACGTGTCATCAACTACAGTCGATCAATGAATACCGTCTAGACATGTTTCTGCGTGCTGGAAGACATTCGTCTCCATGGATGTCTGGTAATGGCTGAGTGTCTCCGAATAGTCAACGAAATAGTTGAGAGTGAGAGAGAAAGTCAACCGAGTGAGTTGAACGACCTCAGATCATTTGACTGCGAAGGAACACAGACTGCGAAATGTAAGCGACGTATATTGAAATAATAATCTATAATTGATCTTGCAGTGTACAATTTGATTCCTCGTGCTCTCATCGAGCGATGGGCTAAAGTCCTCTCACAAAGGAGACTTGATAAGGTCGCACATTATATTTTATCACGTTTTCTCCACTTAGAGTTAAATCTTGATAAAACGGTAAATCCAAATGTTTCAGTCGAGTGCGGTGCGGGCTGTTGGAGTGAGTGCAGTGAGTGCACTCCCCCATTCCAATCTACCCGATTACGAAGGAAGGGAATTCATTCCTAATGACTGTGAGTGCAAGGGAATCCTCTCTAATCATTCTCATTCTCAGTGATTATCGAATCTCTCCGAGATGTGGATGTCAAAGTGAGAGAGGCTGCCATTAAGGCTCTCTCCATTCTCTCCGTCGATCACATCGAAGAGACGATGAACAGACTGAGATCCGAGGAGAAGCCAGAGGTGAAGGGGGGAGGGAGGAAGGGGAGAGAGAGCCACTCGCAGATCCGTCGACTACTGGCTGCCAAGTTGATACAGGAAGTGCATGTGATGTCGTACAGTGAAGATCAGCGAGCGAGTCTGCTCTCCTTCCTCTACAACAACAGTGACAGTGAGTGGAAGTTTCCCCCTCCAGATGGGGGAGATGAATTGGTAGGAATTCTCTCTCGGATGGCACGAGAACGACTCATTCCCAAATGGGAAGAAGAACAAGACGGAGACTCCGCTCTCAATTCACTATTCAATCCCAGTGATGAAGGTGCTCTCAGGATCTACATTTCTACTCTTTTTGCTGTAAGTTTCAGCTGGAGATTATACTAATTTCTTTTGATTTGTGTTTAGGATGATCTAAAAAAATCGGCGAGTTCTTGGGAATTCGTTGAGATAATGAAAGAGGAGAATCCCGAGATGCTTTGTCTGGACAACTGGGAGAAGAGTGTGACTAGGTTGGTTGACAGCCCAATCAGTTGTACTCTCGTTGCAGTCTCTCAGCCAGCGAACTCTCGTACGGAGTGCTTCTGCTGGAATGCACTCTCTCGGTCCTCTCTCAAAAGGGAGAAGTATCTTCCTGTCTCTCTCGACTCGCCCCTTCACTAGCAGATGTGTGCAGATCGATGAAGAAGTCGGCTACAGTATCTATCCTCCCACTCGAATCAATTATTGCAGGGTGTCAGTCAGCTGGTTATCGGGAAGTGAGGCGGAGAGACAAGAGGAGAAATTGATGGTGAGAGTGCTCAAGTTGGTGGCCCTCTTCGATCGATTCGACAGTGATGGAATGTGAGTACTCGCCCAGTTATCCAACCACTTTTCGGCATATTCCTGTGTAGTGTAATGTTTGAGGTTGGAATGGGAGAGCTTTCTCCGCTATCTCATTATCTCACCTGAAGTGAAACCATCGAAGATTCTCATTCAAGTATGTATGGATCAACTAATTGGAGTATTCGGAAATGAGAAGGCGAAAATGGAAGAGATGAGAAGATGGGCAGTTGGTGAAATGGAGAATCTCCTATTCGAGGTATTGCGAGACTAATGCATTGTGTGGAGGAGAGAAGTGCAGGGAGAGAAAGCCACTGAAGACGACTCCCTCAAATGGAGATGCTCTCTCATTCTTCACTCACTTGTCAAGGGCTGCCATTCGATCGATGAGAAGATTGCCGATCTCACTGCTAGACTGGTGGGGATTACTGTAGGGCATGATTGAAACTGTTAAGATATAGATGGATGAGACATTCGTGTCAGAATGGGATATGCAGAGAGAGCTCAATTGCATAATCATCTCTATTGTGGGATGTGCTAATAAGGTGAGGAGACTGAAAAGGAGGGGCCATTAAGTCTCTTGAAGGATTTCCTGGATGAGACGAAGATTTTGATGCTTAAAAAATCTCTGGAGATAGACGTGGAGTCAGTGAAGGTACTATCTCTCTCTAACACACAGATATCCTTATTGATAAATGGATGAATGCAGATAGCGTGTCTCCGTGGATTGGTCGATCTGATCTCCGTCCATTCTCCTCCAGTCATGGCGAATCTCATGTTCCCTGATTGGGAAGAAGAAGTTATATCGAGAGAGACGAAGATGTACCAATTATTCGATGGATACGTGGACCCTACGAATGTGAGTCCATTCCACCCCCTCCCCTTCTCCTCTCCCTGACCATCTCCTCCTCAGAAGTCGACTCTCTCTCAAATAGCCCTCCAATGCACACTCCGTCTGCTGCATGATTGGTGTCCACCCTGCCCCGTATCCATCTACAATCTCCTTCTATTCACGACGAGGGAAAATGAGGGAGAGAGAGCAGCACTGGAGAATGCAATCATGGAAGAGATGAAGAGAAGGGTCGAAATGAGTAGACCATTCAGGTAGGGGGGGGGGGGAGGAAAAGGGGAAATTATGCTGCAGATTCTGGGGTGTGCAAAAAGTTTCCCGCACTCCTCATTTCCCGTGCTCTCTCGCCGGGCAGAGCGACGAGTGAGCATGGGAAATGAGGAGTGCGGGAAACTTTTTGCACACCCCTGTTGCAGAATGATGGTGGCCCATTCGATGTACTGTCTTATCGAGAGGCAGAAGGGGGAGAATGCGTACAAGTGTTCCATCATGAGCACTCTGATGAAGAGTATGCTCATATTGAAGAATAAGAGAGAAGAGGAGGAGAAAGATGAAGAGGTGAGTGAAGGATGGGGGATTGGACTCATTCCTTCCTTACAGACAATCGACTTTGAAGAGTGGCTCATTCCTATGATTATTCTGGATGCAATCATCGAAGATCCAGAGAGTAGTGAGCGAGTGAACTATTGGTCATGAATGCAAAGATGACTTTTGAGGTCTAAATCGGGCTCTCGTAAATTCACTCGGTTGCATGAAGAATGACGAAGGAGGGAATGGGCATGATATGGTAGTGAAGAAGATGGAAACAGCAATTGATGTCAGGAGTGGTCTGCATACAGGGGCATCCAAAACGGCAACTGATTTCATACCTAAACTCGCGTTTCTCACAAATAGCTCGTTGGCGAGATTCAAGGGCTACCAGATGGGCATAGTGACATTCCATGAAACTCAGTAATGTATGTTTTGTAAAAAATAATTTAAACTCATCGTGGAAACCTGAAACCAAGTGTAATGTGTTATCATTTATCTGATTAATTATTATTTATTTGGTCTAAGTTGGAAGATTACTGACAGATATTTCAAAACTGACTCTTTCTCTAGAGGAAAGATGCGCTCTCGCCGTTTTGTCATGATCCCATAGATAACTTTCTTATATCACAGCTCTTATTTACTTTTTCAGCGACTGGCAATTTACGACGAGAAGTCTACGTCGAAGTCACTTGTTAAAATTCTCGAAAAAATGGATGGAAGACGAGGTAAAATCTGCTTTATGATTTTGCATGTAGAGTAAACAAGATAGCCGAAAAACATGTCTAAATTCGCGGTTTCCAATATATGTTTGAAGGCACTAGGTCAGATAAGAATTTAAAAAAACGGATCATTCTCCAGTGCTTTCGGAGAATCATTTTATTAGTGCATGAACGAATTCTGAAAGTGCTGGAGTATTTTGCCCGCTACTGTAGGTTCTCATCCGACCTACAGGAGCGGGCAAAATACCCTGGGGGGGTTTCAATCATAATTTGCCCGTTGATCGATCTGTAAGAATTTTCAGCAAACGTAGAAAACGTACCCATTTTCAACGATTTTATATGAAAAAAATTTAAAAGGTGCACACCTTTTCCAATTTTTGTAGCATATCACGCCGTTCACGAGAGAATCGAGCTAGAATCGCAATTCTTGGGAATGGGAAGAAAATCTGGAAATTGGTTCTGACCAGTCTTAGGCACCTTGAGGCATGCCTGACAGCCCCCCAAAGTATTATTTTGCACACCTTATTTTCAAGCTCCCGGCATCAGGTCGGAAATCGGCACCTCCTCCTTTCACGGCGCTTATCTCATTTTTCGTGTAAGAAAATCGAAATTTGCCCGCTGAGTGACCCCCACTCATTTTTCGATCTCTATCGATCCTTGTAAACCATTTTCCATATAAGTCAATTTTAACGGTGCTACATTCATTGTCGTTTTTCTCGAAAATGTAGGAAAAGGTGCAGCTCAAAATTTCATAGCTCATGCAGCGCATCAAGAGCTTTAGAATGAATGGCTTGCGAAAAAAATACGATCTCACCTGTGTAAGATATGTACATTTTACTTTTCCTTATCATTTGAACTTTATTTTCAACAGACAAATTAAGAGAAAGCGATCATTCTTCACCGCATTCTCCGATGAGAGCGGTGTGAGGGTGAATTATTATGTTGAAAATAAAGTTCAAATGATAAGGAAAAGTAAAATGTACATATCTTACACAAGTGAGATTGTATTTTTTTCGCAAGCCATTCATTCTAAAGCTCTTGATGCGCTGCATGAGCTGTGAAATTTTGAGCTGCACCTTTTCCTAAATTTTCGAGAAAATCGACAATAAATGTAGCACCGTTAAAATTTACTTATATGGAAAATGGTTTACAAGGATCGATAAAGCTCGAAAAATGAGTGGGGGTCACTCAGCGGGCAAATTTCGATTTTCTTACACGAGAAATGAGATAAGCGCCGTGAAAGGAGGAAGTGCCGATGTCCGATCTGATGCCGGGAGCTTGATAATGAGGTATGCAAAATAATACTTTGGGGGGCTGTCAGGCATGCCTCAAGGTGCCCAAAACTGGTCAGAACCAATTTCCAGTTTTTCTTCCCATTCCGTGTCTCAGCTCGAATCTCTCGTGAGAGGCGTGATATGCTAACTTTTCGACAGCTTTCACTGAATGGACGATTAGATTAATTTGAGTGAAATATATAAGGAGACTCAATTTCTTGAAAATCGAACAAGGTAGAGGCAAGTTATGCATAAAAAAACTGAAGGTGATTCGATTTTGCCATCTACGGTAGTACCTTATTGAAGCATCTAAACGGAAGGGAGGATGGGATAACAAGAGAGGACGGAAGAGAGTGAAGAAAGAAGAGGATCACGATGGAACCCAGAGTGAGACCCGAACTGCTGAGGATGATATCCACTAGGAGGGAATCTAATCCCCATCCTCTACCTCTACTTCTATATGTTCATTGTGTAGATACATATTGCACTTAGTAGCAACCCTGGAAATTACGCATTTTATACTGTGTCTCATTGTTTCTGTATATTTTGTTGATCTGTGAACTAATACTCGTGTTTTTCTCTGTAATATTATTCTTGTTTTGTTACTGTTCTGAACTTATCAATTCTGTTAATAAAGTTTCATATTTCAGCATAATTTAATGGTTTACCATTTATTAATGAACAACTGGATGAACTGAAACACTGATAGACAAGAGAGACCTTCCTCACTAATTGTTAGGAGTCACTTATAAGTGAACAGAATGGAGCATGGATGCCCGAACATGAGTATGGTGCATGGAATTGATTGTTGCGGGAAGTCTAGACAATCTCCACTTGTCTGGATCAGCACATTCAAGTCTTCTTTGAATACCAATGCAGTTTATGGTCTTTGAATGTGTCGCTCCAATGAATCCTCTTGACCATACAGTGAATAGTTTCATCCCAATGGATTAGTCTATAACATACTTTTTTTGCTTCATTTTCGTTCTCAAATTGAATCGATACCAGAAGTCATTGTTGAGATATGAGTAAGAATCTGTTACACTGGATTCGAGTGGGCCACTTTAATGAGTGTTCACTCCCTTGTGAAGCATCGAAGAGATGAAGAGATTTGGCATTCGAAGAGGAACGGGGCTGAAGATCAGAGCAATCGGTGTCTTGTTATCTCGCATGAATCAATAGTTGAGTGTCTTCTCTTCCTTTTCCTCCTCTTCTCTTAACTCATCTCTCCATTCTACTCATCTTTCCTCTTGTAGTAGTGATTCATTCACTCTTCCCCTTCTTTGTTTCTTTCTCCAGGATGAGGAAGAGTGAGGAAGAGTGAGGAAGATGCAGGGGATAGGTTAGTACTCTTCATCCTCATTTCTTCCTCTTTTCCGAAAGAAAAGTTAAGGTCGCACAGTATTTCGTAGGATGCTCATTCACAATTCGAATAAGTTGATCTTCCATTCTCTGATTCGATAATGGTTAGTTGGAAGGAGAATGACTAGTGTATGATTAGAGTTCTCCTCTGCTCTTCTTCTCTCTTCTCCCATCGTTTCATCGCTCAAAGTCATCCGAAGTGTACTCTAGAGAGGAGATTGAATGGAATCTTCCTCTCTTCCACTCACACTATCATTACAGTGAGAGGATTCGATTGAATCGAGAGAGAGACGAGTCTTCTCCCTTTCCCATACTCAACCATTCATTCAATCCATCTAATGGGCTCTACCTCCCTTTACCTCTCTTCTTCGATAGTATCGAGAGTGGTGGATAGGCTAGTCACAGATAGCTCCATCCATCCACAGGAATCAATTATGGAGAGGCTCCCTCTCAATCTCACTTCATTCCTCTTCTCTACACACAACCTTTCAATGGTGTGAGCAACAAAAAGTTAATTGTGAATAGGCCATCTCTCTCTCTCTCCCTCCCCTCCCCCACCTCCCTTCCACTCCTCTTCCTTTTCACATTCTCATCTCCACTTCTTCTTCTTCTCTCTTCGCAGTATGCAAACATACTCTCTTTATGTGACTCTTCCCTGTATGGAAGTCAGGATGGGATATGCACGGGGAATCGAATAGAACGCTTCCATTTACCCCCCCCCCCCCTCACATTAAGGAGACTCATACGGGAGGCCTCCTATCCTCTTAATTGTTTTCCTTGTTTTGAATGCTCCCCTCATTTTAATACCGTTCCCTCAATGAATCTACCGTAATCTAGGGAGAGGAGGGAGTTAATAGAGGGAGTGGGATCTCACTTGGGAGGAAAGGGGAGGGGCATATGAGTGGAGAGAGACACTCACTCTTCCCTTTCTCTCCCCCTTCTCCTATCCACTCCCTCCATCCCACTCTCTCTCTCTCAATACGGTACATCCATGAGTTCGATACATCGCTTGATCAACGGTATCTCTTCTTCCATTTCCTTCTCATTCTAATATTATACTTCAGAGAGCGAGAAGGTAAATCCTCTCCTTTATTCCTTCATGGCTCAGAGTGATGGCGGCAGAAACCTCTTCCCTCCTACCTTATTCAATCAACCGAATTTTACTCACAACTTCTATGCGTGAGTTCCTCCTTCCTCCTTTTTCTTCATCTGTTTAATCTCTTCATTCTTCATCTCTCTCTTCTCAGTTCTCTACAGCAGCAATTGATGCTGCAGCAGCTGCACAATCTCGTAAATCCGAACGGATCAACACGAGGTAAGTGATTGGAAGGACCCCTCTCTATCTTCCCAACTTGTCACGAACTGGTTTCACTCCTAACTGGTCTAAAGGGCGATTGAATGGGGAATAATAGGGATGGTCGTTTAGATGGATCCTCTCCCTCCCACTCCGATGCAGACATCGAATCATCCATGAACGAATCGGGAAGAAACATGAAGAGTCAGTGATACTTCCTATTCATTCCATCTCTATTCTTCTCTCAATCAGTCACTCATCCAATCAAGTAGTTTAGATAGGAAGGTGTGGGGGTTATCTGTTGAGGGATCACTATGATCTCTCCCCTCACCGTCTCGATCATTCATTGTGGTCAGTCTCTTTCCTTCTATCATTCCCCTTCTCCACTTCTTCTTCTCTCTTCTTTCATCTACCGACTCGAGATGACTAATCATCCTCCATCTCTACTCATCCCACTGATCGATACTTGTCTTCTCTCCTTTCTCCCGAAGGAAGGATCTCCCCCTCTCCCTCCACTCCACATCAACAATCCTCTCCTTTGTCTCCAACGAGTCGCCCTCTACTGTATCTGAGTGAGGTCGTTGGCTGTCTCACCTACTCATCACTCAGTTTCTCTTCACTCTTTGCCTTTCCCAGTCGTATTCCCATCCTCCCCTTCCTTCGCCTTTCATTATTTTTACAGCATCTTGAATGGAGAGAAAGTGATGATACAGTGAATGAGAAAGAGGAAGGAGAGAGAGAGAGAGAGAGAGAGAGAGAGAGAGAGAGAGAGAGAGAGAGAGAGGGAGGGAGAGGGCAGACTGCGAATATGACAAATGGTCTTGTGAAGAGAGAGATCCTTAACAGATTGAGATCCCTCCCAATTCCCTTGTCGACATCCTAAGAGAGAGGGAACAATTGAGAGAGTGAGAAGGAGTGGAAGGGATACGGTAGTTACAAGAGTAGAGTCCATCCTAATTCTTACTTCTGAATGCACTTAGTGAGTGAAAGGGAGATGGTTGAGAAGAGGGAATCCTTTGAGTTAATCATTGTTAGTGATGCTCTGATTGCACTTGAAGTACTGTATAGAAGAAGAGAGGAGAGAGGGGATAGCCATGGAGGGAGGAGATGCAAGTCACTCATCCGTGCTTCCTATGAGTTAGACCTGATTCCCACTGGAATCTCCTCGAGGGAGTCAGGGGACTGTCATCCTTCCCTTGTCTAAGCCCCTCCATCCACTTAATTGTGACAATGAATGAGTTGCGCAAGAGTGGACAGGTGTATCGTTTAGAGAGGAGTGATGATACGGGATGGGACAGAACAGACTATGGTTGAAATAGGGGCCTCCAACAGAGGGACAGGTCACTTCCCCCTCTCATTCTAGAGGCAATGGATAAAGTGTGGTAAGGGCCCCCTCGGGATGTCTCCCTTCCTCTCATATCTAATAGGGTGTTACTCTTTGGCTTTTCGATCCTTCCAGTAATCTTCCCTCAGGGCATTCTCACCCCCATCGGCTCACTTCAAACGAATTCACTCTTTTCCATTACGGATCTCTCCTTCTTCACTTTATTTACGAGGAGTTTTGCCCCTACGTTGTTTTATTACTCCCCGTGGATGGGAGTTAGAAAAAGAGGATGAGTTGGGAGGAAGCATCCCATTGGGGAACTCAAGTGGAAAAGTACTGTAGCTGGATGAACTTGTGATACTGGGAAGCAAAAATGTTAATGGTGATGTTGAGTGGCAGAAGTGTCATTGAGACTACGGTAGACTCTCTTTCTCTCTCGGATAAGTTATGAGAGGAGTGAAAGAAGTGACAATTGGTGGAGAGATTGATCTTCGGGCGGTGAATGAAAGAGGAGGTAATGAGTAGAGGGATGAGAGATGATATCCAACTGAGAGAGAGAGAGACATCCATAAAGAGACCATTGTAAAGACATATTATGCAGATATCACACCCATTCTCTGTAAACAGTACATCTCATTGATGAGAAGAAGGGAAGAGGTCACGGGTTATGGTAGTTATGAATGGGCTGAAGAGGGAGAAGTAGGTCGAATTGAATAGACGATCCACCGGAAACAAACGATGGTGAGGAATGGAGGATGGGGATTGTAAAATAGATAATTACTGATTGGAGTGAACATACGTAAATGAAGAATGTATTCGTTGAGGAGTGAAAGTGGAGGAGGACGGATCAGCACAGTGTCCGATGTGCGAGGAGAGATTACACGATGAAAAGGAATGGAGAGACCACGTGGATATGGAGAGAAGACTACTAAAGAACACCCTCTCATCCATCAAGAAGACTCCTGTGAGTAGAGAAGGAGCACCCATTCACCCCCCCCCCCTCCCTCTCCATCCATTCATCCCCCTCTCCCTTCCAGGTCTCAGTCAATTCTCCATCCAAGGAAGTGAGGAGTGCAGAATTGACAAGGATCAAGTCGAATCTCCAGAGGAGGAAATGTCGTGAGTCATCATTGAGAATCAATCAGTCAATGAATGTGTTCAGTGAAAGTCGAGAGCGGCAAGAAGTCTCCCTCTTCACTCAACTTCCTCTCCACTCCCTCCTCCGACTCCCCTCTCACTTGCTGCTCATGCAGGGTACGGTAGTCTATTCTACCCATGGAATACACTCATTTCAGCGATCGATAGAGTACGGTATCGTGTGTTCTACTCTGGAGGGAGCTCGTTGTCAGGGATGCTTCGATGAGGAGAGACTGTTGAGGAAGAGTACTCCTCCCGTGTCATCTGTGAGTAAGAGGAAGGGAAGGGAGGGAACCAGATGGGCGGGTCTTCCTACTGGGAATCTCTCTCTAGTGGGTCCCTCGTGATGTCAACACTTCTTCTCTCTTTGTCGGCCAGATCAGCAGAATGAGATGAGGTGAAGGAGAGAGAGAGAGAGGAGGGGACAGATCGAGTATGGCGTAGGGGAAGGATCAATCACAAAAGAGTACCGAAACCACTCAATTAGGGGAGACTCATTTGCATGAGTGGAGGATGGAATGGAGTGAATCTGAGAATGAGTATGGCCTCTCATTGCAGGAGGAATCAACCAAGATGGACTGCCCACCCTGTGAGAAACGGATAAAACTAGAGGAATGAAGCAGTCTTCCTCCCTCTACCATCAGTGCAATCTCCCCCCTCCCCCCCCCCTCCCCCTCCTTCCCCTCCTCCCTCTCTTAGCCCATCACGTGAAAGAAATAACTACTGCAATGTACAAAGAAGCAGGAATAAAGATTGAGATGTTCTAGTAGTGGTTGTATGGAGGGAGGGAGAGAGGGTGCTCTATCCTCCTTCCCTCTCCTCTCCTTTGCCTCCTCCCTCTTCCTCATCGATTCTCGTGAGTCTCCTTCCTCCTCTTCGATGACCTCTTCCTCTCGATCCTTCTCTCTCAAGGGTGAATCTCTTCCTCGTGATCTTCCTCCGAGGAGTCTTCAGAGGGCTAAGAGTGATGCTTCCTTCGAGAGTATCACTGAGAGCGAAGATGAAACTGATGAAGTAAGTATAACCACTCCGCCATTTCTCAAGGCGACTTTCAATAGGAAGTGAATGGAATTGGCATCTAACTATCTAGTTATATCACAAATGCTTGGAATTAGATAAGCAGGATTTTCTTTTTTTTTGGTTCTCTTTTCTTAGACCATAAGAGGGAAGTATTTCCTTCGATTCGTTGATTCGATAGAAGGTATTGATGGTCCCTCCATTCCAGTCGGTCTCTTCTCCAGTTCCATCGAAGTTCCTCCGTTCTCAGTCGATCTCAGTCTCTCCTTCTCTTCGTCTTCGTCGAATTCTCCCCTTCACTCCACTCTATCGACTGAATGGGAGTAGGAAACATTCTCTTCCCAATCTCACTCGCGATTCCGATGAACTTCTTCCTCCTATTCCAGAGGCGCCCCTTACTTCTCCCTCCTCACAATCAATTCCCAATAAGGAGAAGTCCTAGCCATTCCCCGCCATTCTCATTATCTCACGGGTCTCATTGCGTAGATACTGGAATTCGTTGGGTTCTTGCCAACTCCTCATCCTTCCTTCCTTCTCTCTCATTCCCTTCTGGTCTCCCATGAGAATGAGACCTCATTGTGCACTTAAGTTTCATTGACATGAACTTCACTTTCTCTTCTTCATAGATATCGATGGTTTATCTCTTTGAGAGAATTGAATTATATTCATCCAATAAACGCCTTCTTCATCCCACTCCCACTCCCCCGTTGATTCCAATTCCTTGACTTCCATCATTCCCATTTCCCATTCCTCTTCTATACGCCTCTGGCTGACTCGCTCCCATCAGTCCCAATCCAAGTCCTGTAATTACGGATTATATAAAATATATAGCTACATTAACCTCACCAGTGTTCACTCCAACACCTTGTGTCATCCCCGGGAAAGGCCCAACATCCACTCCCCATCCTGCGTTCACCTTAAAGTCTCAATCATTGATTGATCTTTGGTCTTTGAGTACCTCGAATCCTGGCAAAACTCCCAATCCGAAGCCGAAGTTTCCGGATACTCCGATGTTGCCATTCCCACTACCGAAACCGTATCCCTACAACCTCTTTCTCCATGTCCATCTATGTAGTCCACCTGTGGTTTGTTTCCTCCCATTCTTGGTCCTGGAAGCTTGTGGAAATTGGGGACATTGCATATGAATGAGTAGTCCTGGAAAGATTGAGGGGACCTTTTTGATTGGACATCTATCACGATTTGATATTATTACGCGAGAATCAGGAAAATAGGGTAATTCATAATTTAGAAATAATTTTGTGGTTTCCTCATTATCGGCACGAGTATTATACGAAATCATTCCCTCTCAATATGGTCTCGAGGGATTCGAGAACTGCACACTTTCCTAGTAGAAATGAACCTCTTACGAAACACAGCGTTCTGACCCCCATTGTTCTCTCCAGATAAGGGTAGACAAAGGAATTAATATTTTGAACTTTCCCGCGAAACCCCGAACTGCAAAACGCGGAAAATGGATGTTTGAAAGCACTTCCACATTTGAAAACAGTCTGAAACATAAAACAAGTACCCCATTTTGGCCACTCTGAGCACATGTTCAACTTATATTAGGAGTGAAACACAAATTCGCCTGGTCACTTTCGTGCATCGAAAGGGACATTCGCGGCAGGACATTTTATGTGTCAGTAGTTATTCAAGTCTCCTGATTGCAGTTCGATTCAGATCCCTTATCTGTCGGTCAAGAACGCTGTGGAAAGTGTGCATTTACAATTCTCCCGTGGGCTTTCATGCATAATTCAAAACTCGTGCACACCTTGCAAAACTCGACGAGATCGACTCTCAGGGACTTCGAAGGCTGACAAGTCCACGCGAATTGAGACTTCATCCTACTGCAGTACGATGCATCCTTGTGAGCGAGACCAGGCCAGAGTCGAGAATCGAGTGAACCCCCTCCCCCTTCTCCTCCTTCTCTTCCCCTCCATGAAGAGGAAGGATGAGATCGAGTCTCTTAATCAATGAGCGATCACAAAACACGAGAAGATGAGAACCGGAAAGGAAAGGTGAGAATGAAAATGAGAAAGGGGAGGAAGGGAATGGAAACTGACTGGCACATATCTCGAGATGGGGCTCAGCCTGGCAGAGATCGGAGAGAGGAATGGAAAGGAAGTGAGAGGAGGAATGGAGTGATGCTTGAGAGAACGAATAGGAATATCGATTGGGGGAACTCACGAATGAGGAGGAAGAAGGCGATAAGGAGAGAGAACATTCGTTTATCAATGAAGGGAAGCACAGTTAGATTGGCGGGTCGAGATCATTCAAACTCATTCTCTCAAGGTCACGGGAAAACAGGGCGAAAAAACAGAATTGAACCCGATAGCGATGTCTTATTAGGGAGTTTCCGACGAACTTATTAGGGGTCTGGAGGGGGAGGGAGAGAGATGAGAGGAAGAGAAAGGACGGAGATGATCAAGGGAAGATTTGGTCGGGGCCATCCGCTCCCTTCGATCCTGATTGTGCACACGAGACTCGAGCGACAACTCCACCATTGTATATGTACTGTCCCGTGAGATGGTTGCACGTCAACTGAAAGGGAGCGATCGGGATGAGAGGGAGGAGGGGGGGGGGGGGAGAGAGGGGAGAGAGGGGAGGAAAGGGGGGATACTCACCGTAGCACTCGCCATCTGGGCATTCCCTGGGATCTCCCCGATTCTGACGTTGTTGATATTGAAGATTTGGATGAAGACATTGTTCGGCTGAAAGTGTACCGTGAACTCGTTTGAACACACATCTGAACTGTGATAAGAAGCCTAAGGATGAAAAGGAAATGGTTGAAAGTAGAATGTGGTTGTGAAGTCTCTTCAGTCTCTTCGCTTACATTGGTGAACTCAGCAGCGCTGCACGTTAAATAGGCCTCATCTCCACAGTCGGAAGAAATTCGTCTCTGAATGAAAGAGCGAAGATTAGAAAGATAGGGGAGGGGAACCAGAACGGAGCACTGCTCTAGAGTGAGACCAGTCCCTGTGACGACTGGAGGAACCTTGAGAAGGGAAGAGGAGGTCAGGATGGGACAGCACAGGACTACAAGAGATCATCGAGGGGGAGGGGAGGGGAATACTCACAGGGGGCTGTCGTAGTCGTACTTGGTTGAGAGGGCATGCAACCATGGACGAGATGGAGGACGGAGGAAGAAAGGAGGAGGATAAGCAGTGACATAATGGAGAAGAATGGCAATGGATAGGGGAGGAGAAAGGTCGGGATCGAGAAAGGATAAGGAATGGATGAGACTGGATAAGAACTACCCAGAAGAGAGCATAGAGAGATTGATCATCTCACCAACTTTATACAACAATACCCGTGACAATAAGTAGATTACAAGATCAAAGATCACTTTCCCACGCCGAAGCCCCATCCTCCTCCTATCGGACCAACTCCTGGAGCCGTGACTCCAAAACCTAAAAAAATGTCCGCATAAATTTGACTTGACCATTTTTTTTATATTTGCAGCCACAAATAATAAAAATGAGTAGAGAAGCACGAATAATAAATAATGTGCTGCACTCTGTCAGCCGTATTATATTAAAGTTACCGGATGAGGACAAAATTGACTCCCTATTTTTTGTCCTCCATCGAATAGCCGATGGCTGAATTAGTATAGAATGAATATACAAAAATGCTAAAAATCAATAATATCCTCAAGGGAAAGCCGGAAATGATCAGCGTAATCCCGCGCTCTCTCACTTTTGCATAATCTCTCGTACACGCGACCAGATCAGGGTCAGATCAGGGTTTCGTCCTCGTCCGGTAACTTTAAAATTATGTATGTGATACTTGCCTGAACTGATTCCGAAGAGAGAACCTCCTCGTCCTCCTCCCAATCCTCCCAATCCTCCACTGCCCAATCCCCTCTGTCCCCCCATTCCTGCAGAGGGAACTGCTGCTCCAACTGGAGCCATCCCCTGATCCACTGAGTGGGAGGGCAAGGATGATGAGGCAGAGTTACTCCAGTCGCTTGATTTGATCTCTTCTCCCTTCCATAAATCTTCGTTTCCCTTCGATGAATGAAGTGTCCCCTTCGATGGTGTCTCACTATCAGTCCACAGATCCTCATCATTCGAAGACTTGCTCGATTTGATTCTTCCTTGTTCGATCTCGGCTGAATCAATCTCCAAGAGGGAAGGAGCGTCGAGAATCTCCTCTCCCTTATGAGTCTTGGTCCTCTTTATCGTAGGAGGGACGACCATCTCCTCCTTCCTTTCCTCTTCTCTGACTCTTGGAGGAAGGAAGGAACTCTTCATCCTTCCATCCGTCTCCTCTTCTTCATCACTCCAAATAAAGACAAACTTGCGTGATTTGATGTGTGATGGGGGTGAGAGATTTTGCTCTCCCCATCCTCCCCCCTCTCTCGGCATGGCATAGCCGGTTTCTCCCGGAGAAGAAAAGCTGAGAGATAACACTCACTCGAGAATATCAACAAACTTTAGAAGATGAAAGAACGAGGCTGACCCGCAAGGGTTGTACCGATGGCATCTACAGGGGGAGACTGGTTGAGAGGAAGGAGGAGAACAGAAGGCTGAGTGAGGGAGGTAGAACAAGACAAGGGATGGGATGAATTACCTGCGATTAGAGGGAGAAGATAGATAGGGAGTAGGAGTAGTCGATGCATGGGGTCAAGTGGTCAATGTTTACTCTCATCGGATCGGGATTGCAAGTAAGAAGGAGGAGCATCGAACTCTTTATGCCACAAATGACAACTCCTAGTGAACGAGGGCGATAAAGCGAGTATTGTTGAATGACTAGATGAGATCTAAGAAAGTGAGTGAGAAGATGAAGAAGCACGGGATTTGAGGGATGACTCGTATTCCACGGATAGATTCAATCTCAGTGACTAGAATGCAAGAAGGGAGGGGGGCTATCTACACATCCAATGTACAGTACCCGAATGAAATTAGGCAGAAGAGGTGGAGGTATCGATAAGTAGTGAGTGGTGTACAGAGGGGAGTCTGCTTCCGTCATCTCTTGATTCCCTGTCCATCCATCCATCCTCGGCCTCCACTGTCAGATCAGTCTCGTCCGTTGTCTAAAGGAATCCAATTAAGAGATAATCACGGAATCTTCTACAGCTAGATAGATCGAATATTACCCATCTAACTAACTTCAAGAATTATCGTTCATTTTCCCTTTGCTCAAACCTCGATCACAAATGATCTTTTAAGATATATAACTGTTAACAGACTCTTATCTACTCGCATCTCCTCATTTATCTTTTCTTTCAGATCAAATAAGCTTGTTTTATTACACTCACACCGACCTCAGTAGATAATAATACAAGTTGTTTTCTCTCTCTCTCTCTCTGACCTGTGAGAGTGATTTCCTCGCGGGGAAATTATCGAAGAGAGCACATCGATGAGGAGCGAGGAGATAGGAAGAGAGGAGAGAGAGGAAGAACATCTGCACCACCAACACGAACGAGCAGACGACTGCAACGACCACTCTGAGTATCATATAGGGCATGCTCCCCCCTCCCCCCCCCCTCCCCTCGCCCACTGACACTTCGCATTGCTCTCTGCCGACAGAAGGGGTCCGCAGGGGATGAGATCGAATCGGAGAAGGACGTTCTCGAAGATCATCGGCTGCTGAGCTGTGAAGAAGAGCAGAGAGAGGTCCACTATCCGGAAGACTGTCATGAAGCAGTACGGACGAAGAGGCTCCTGCAACCATCCCCTTCCTCTACCGTATCCCCCCACTCCTTCCTGGAAGACAACACTTCGAGGCCCCGTGAACGATATGTATTCCACTCTTCCTCTTGTTTTCACCTGACTCAAAAAGGGTGATAGCAAGGGTAGAATGACGTCAGGTCACACGCAGGGACTGACTATTTCCCGGAACACATTCTCACATTGTACCCTAGTGGTCAAATACTTGCCAACTATTGAATGGTGGGAATGGCATTTATTGGCTGCCATTCAATCAGTCGATATTTGTCCCTCCACCTCTCCCTATTTCAATCGCTCATTCAAACCGTTCCTTCTCCCGTTTTTCTGCTTTCCTTTCTCTTGGACAAATAGAGATGGAAAGGGTAGGGAGTGACTCGATTACTAAACGGAGGTAGGAAGAGACGGACGAGTGAGATTATTGAATCTATAATCTGCCAAGAGGGAGAAATGGAGTGGATCGATCAGACGGTCATTCCCCTTATCACCAACTGCTCTTCTCATCTGGTCCTTCCCTCTCTCAACTCACAGCAGTCAATCGTGCCAATGAGTGCACTCCGAAAATGGCGAGTAGTAGAGAGACGACTGCCCCTGTGTCTGTCCACTTCAAGAACCTGCAATACACACATCAATCGAGATCACTCCTTCCTGCTACTTATTAGATCACCATTTGCCCTTCGATCCAGTCACTAACTTCATCGTGGGGGCTCCCACAGTATGTTTACTCCCTTCTGCCATTCAACTTCTGCCCTCACCTGACAGACACAAACTATTACCAACTTTTTCTCTTTACCCCTCCTCATTTCACTTTCACAATTCCGTTGGTTTCTCCTTGGCTTCTCGTCTCTATGGCCACACTTCATAAACAGAAGGAGAGAAGGATGGAAGAGAGAAAGAGCCGTTATTAATCAAAAGTCAACGACCGCTATTGCGAAAAGGCATTGGAATATGAAATTGTGAGTATGACTAGTGGGGTGAGTCACTATCATTCACCATTCCTGCAATATTTTCAGCGCTTATCAATAAACATGAGTAACTCACTCGCAAAAGTCCATGTCTGTGAATAATCTTATGAATAAGATATTCGATATTCCAAGTGCAAACTTCCCTAATACTCACGAAAGGATATTAAATCATGGACTTTGCGAGTAATACCAAAGAGACTAGTACTTTCAGTTATGATCTTCACCTCTCTCTTAACTAGAAGAGTGCATACTACTCACGCAGCAGAATCCTCTCTCAATTCCGCGATGGCTACAGTATCTGCAGCTACGATGCATGCTCTGACGATGGGAGCTTGCATGACTGCCCACTCGATCCATCGGATATTGCGTCTTCAAACAATTATTATCACGCATTCAAACACTACAACTTATACACACTAGATACCTGGAACAAGAGTACTTACTGACATAAAGGCTGTTCAATAAATGAGAAGAGCGGATATAAAGAGAAGGAGTCTCACTCTGATACTTGTGCAGTGGGAAGCCATCCGATAGGGAGGAGACAGCAGAAGGGAGGGGATCGGAAGTCGATATGCGTGTGATTGAGTCGTCCCACGAGGGCATTTCGACCTCCGTACAGATGACGACATAGACTAACTATTACGAAGAGACAGAGCAGATAGTAGAGCACTCCTGGAAAGAAGACTAGCTCCCTCTCTCTCCCTCCCCCCTACCGATGGATGTGAGGACGACTGCTGCTCGTGGAAGACAGAGACCGACCAGACACGTGAGACAAGAGACTGGGAAGAGAGAGAGAAGGAAGTACAACTTGTTCCTCCTCTGCTCAATCGACACATAACTGCAAGGATGACTATCGAGTGAATCCATCTCAAGGGCGTCCTCCCCGTGACTTCCCCTCAGACACACAGAGACGAACGGAGTGCTAATCACTTGCCACCTCAAGGGATCGAGGAGAAAGACTCACAAATATACACAGAGAAGATGGACGAGTGATAGGAGAATGACGGCGAGTGTTAGTAGACCGGCGATGGATATGAACACTATGTGCCATGCCTCGAGATCTCAAAGAGGTCACCAAATTGTAGAGAAGGGAACTAAGGAACTTACGAGAGAGGAATTCGCTTGATTGTGGATTGTCCTCGATTGAACAATTTTTTCCAAAAGTTGGTCTCACAATACTTTTAATTAGTTGAGTGATACGGTCCCCTCCCGGCCACATATCGAGAAACTTAAAACAAAAAAATTGAAAGTGGAAATATATATCGACCCGTGGGCGCGCTCGAGCAAGAGTAGTGGGAGGAGTGGCGAGAGGAAAGCGCGCTCCTCCCCCCACACTCACTCTTCGGATCCTTTTCTCCCCTCGCACACTCTCGCCACCCCTCCCAAGAGAACAGAGAGAAATTTTATTTGCACGTACTTGCTTGTTTACATACTATTCAGACTATCAACAGGAATCAACAAAAAACAAAGAATTCAAATTCACAGAGAATGGTACAAGATCGGATCTATCTGACAGAAGGGAGAAAAGTGGCTAGCAGCTTAAACACTGGATTGGTGCTTCTTCACAGGGGTTATAAAACACAAGGTATCAGCCGAAAAGGGCGAATATTTGACGATCTATCTTTACAGTTGAACGGTCGATAAAGAGTATAACTCTGACATACAGTCACCGAATCAGAATGTGTACAGTAAAAAAAACAATTTGTATCATACAAGCATGCTATAAGCTCTATATTCCTACCTCAGTAGATTCCCACATATCGAGGAATTTTGACACGAAAGAAATGCACTAGGACAAAAATTAATTTTTTTTAAGTCCTAGATTCCTCGATCCATGGGAAATTCTATAATTCTTACAAAACAACTGTTTTCTAAAGCAAAAAACAGATATCCTTCAAGAGAGGAACGAACTGAGCTTGAGCGCCGATCTCCTCCTCGATCTCACCACGAGAAGCTGAAATTGTTAATTAGGAAAAATTAGGATTTTTTTCCAGAATGCAGCTTCACTGCGTTATTGTAAATAATTGGTTTCAATCAACACATTTGAAAGACCTAATTTGCGATTACTCACATGTGACCAGAGCTTTAATCGTTCGCGCATGAGCTTCGTGGACAGAGCTAAGGAACTCCCTCCGCAGATTCACTGATAGCGATTTCATCGAAGAGGTGAAAGCTTCAGCGAGTCCTTTCGAGAAGGGAATGTTCCATCGGAAAAGAAGCTAAACCAATAGAATAATACACAAGTAAGAAGTGTGAGGAATACCGTTTTCATGGCAGACACAAGATTGCCCGCCTCCTCGACATAATCGTGAGTCATTCTGGCAGTAAGCGCAATCGGGATCAGGGAAGGCTCTTGAATGAGGAACGCGATGAAGTTATCGAAGGCCCAAGGTTCAGGACACGCTAAAATTTAATGCTTCATATATATTCCACTTTGCAGCGGCTTACTTGAAACTTCTTCGATAAGGTTGAAGAGCTCTGTGCTTGTCCACGACATATTTCTATCCCTGCTCATGGCCAAATTGCTGAGCTTAGAGATGACAACGGCGAGGGGCTTGATTCTCAATTCCGCATCCCTTCTGTCAGTTACGTCTCTGTCGCACAGTGATCTCCAGTCAATGACTTCTGAACGCATTATGTTCTGACCATGCAACAGTCAACTACAGAACCAGTTCCATCCTCTTTCATGGTGGGCGCAAGAGCGATCATGAGGAGGCGGGCCTGCTGTTGCAATTTGGGAAACGTCCTCATAAGGCACGTCATCCAGATAGCTTGCTGCTGTTCATCCAAGTGCGTCTGATCAATGAAGAGATCGCGAACAATTTTGCGAACCTGTAACATACAATTTATTTATCCAAAATTTTATATTATTTATCCATATTAGCGTGAAGCCAAGTAGATCTCCATTTTTTTCATTCTCCGGCAAAAAGAATCACGTTTTCCAAATTTAAAAAAAAATATTCCGAATGTGATTAGATACCTTCATTTCGTCTACATGTTCGCCAGCTACTGCAGTGTGAACAACATCCGTTATCAATTCCCTGATCAATCGCTTCTCGGTGAGCCCTTCGCCAACCGGAACCTTCATGTCAAGTATCAATTCGATGATATGTTTACAATGATCGAAGCTTCCGCCGTTGGAGGCGAGAAGAGACGAAATCTGAATATTTGCCGATGGAGATAAAAAAATTAAAGATACCGGACGAGGACGAAACCCTAATCTGACCCTGATCTCGTCGCGTGTACGAGAGAACATGCAAAAGTGAGAGAGCGCGGGATTACGCTGATCGTTTCCGGCTTTCCCTTGAGGCTATTATTGATTTTTAGCATTTTTGTATATTCATTCTCAACTAATTCAGCAATCAGCTATTCGATGGAGGACAAAAAATAGGGGGTCGGTTTTTGTCCTCGTCCGGTAACTTTAAGGAAAATACTTACGGTGAAAAGAAAACGAGACCATCTTCTGACATCGGTTATCTTTGCACTTGCCTAAACGACTAGCATAGTTTGATATAATTTGTACTGAAGAAACCTTGTTGCAGAATTGAAGTAGTTCTTGGGAGCATCCAGAGCTGTGAAACATCGTGCGACATAGATGAGCTGCAAATCATGATTTTGAAATATATCATGTAAAAGTATCCACTTACTCATATTGACGAACGGGTCTTCCAAGCCTGTTTTGTTTTTGCTCATGGCATAGATCTCAGCGTCTCGAATAAATCGCACAACACATTGGTCGCGCTGGATGAAGTTCACGATGCGTGCAGAGCAAGATTTAGACGTTTGCGCCATGGTGATCAATGTGCGCCCTAGAACATACACGAGAGGTAAGTACATGAACATAGAAAATCATACATGATGAGTACTCCGCGAAAGTATCGAAGATGTGATTAGGAAGGCGATCGAATATGCCCTTGGGAGAAGTCACGTTGAAGCTCTCTGAGATGACGAGGAATGTACTGACTCTCTTCATTTTGTATAACCCCCGCAGGTTAGAAAGCGAGAAAGCATGCAAACATGAGACGCTTGTTTGGGGGTGGCATTTTACAATTTCTCTATCGGAAGTATTAAAAACATACTTGACTCTACCACATCCTTCTTTACGTTAACTTCACTGCGTATTCTTTTCCCTAGCACCTCGACGTCCTTCCTCTCCGAACTATTTTTGCGTTTCCTCATTTGAAAGAAGCTCGTGATTCTACCACTCTGAAACTACTCTGATCAAGTATTTGAAGGTACAAACAATTGCTCACGATGGGAACGGACGACCGAGAACGGCTCGATTTCTCTGCATTCTGTTGTTGCAGTTGGCTCAATTGTTTCCGCGTTTGAACCATGATGTTATCGGTTCTGTAAAAATGGACACCAGTCTCTATAGACTTCTCTTTAGAAGCATCGTTATTTTTACGATCGCTAAAATCGAGGATCGCGCGCGAATCTCTATTAAGAAAGCGGAGTCTACGAACAAGGACAGAACGTTTGTTAAACTTTGTTATAGCGAATATATAAACGATCGACTATGCAAGTAAATACGAAATCGATAAAAAATAACTAGATTTTTTCAATCAAAAATAGAGGATACGGTGCCGTGATTGTTTTCGTGGTAGGACCCAAAAATTTTAAGAAATAATATTTTTTTCTTAATTGGTTTAAAAGTACCTTTCACATAGACACCGCACGTGTTTCTTTTCAAATAAGGCTCCACTAGACCATGTTGATCAGAATTTTAAAAAAAAATGTAATTCGTATAATATACTTTAGGAGATCAAGTTAGAAAATATTGCTTCGATTACGATATTATTATTAATATTTATAACTAAAATATCAAATGTCCTCAAAATACTGAAACTATTTCAGTTACTTTTTTTAAAACTAAAAATCGATTTTTTCCTGATTTGAAATCACGCCATTTTAGTAAACATTGATACACCACAGTCTATAATGCGGTTTTCATTTTTAATATTCCGGCTTCTATGATTCATTTTTAGCTATCCATTTTTTAAACCTTATGATTTATATAAATTTATCAATCTCCGCAGTGCCTCAATCATCATTCGCCGTCGCAAATATTTACATTTATACAATAAAAACCTCTTGCAGCCAGAAAATGGCGGACTGGGACTTCCTTGATGAAGTCGACGTCTTGTCCAAACTGAGCTCAGATTTCAAAGAAAAGCTCGAATCAAAGAAGTGGCAGGAGCGTAAGGAATCGTTAGAACAATTGCATGGTCTCCTCGTTGCCAATCCTCGCCTATCTACGAAAGTAAACTATGGAGAAATTGTTAATACTATGCAAATGGTTAGTTTTATCGCAATCATCATACAGTTTATCCATTGCTATTGGTTTTAGGTGCTTGCCAAAGATGCGAACATAAATTGCAACGCGCTGGCGGCCAAATGTATTAGCGGTATAGCTTCTGGTCTTCGTGCAAAATTTGCTCCTTATGCCAGCCAGGTTTACTAAGTGAAACTTTATGGTAACTTTTAAAAAAAAAACTCATAGATTGTACCTGTTTGTGCTGAACGATTCAAGGAGAAGAAGCCAGTACTCAGGGATCCTCTCATCGAATGCATCGATGCAGTTGCTGCCACCGTAAACGTTTGAAGATCTAATTCTGGACAATTTTTGAATCTGTAGACTCAACTGGAGAATCTCTCTGAAGAGATCGTTGCCGGGATGGAGAAGGCGAATCCTCAGCAGAAGCTGCAAATGGACAATTTTATCTTCAGACAGATGAACAAGTTCAGCGCGGACAAAGTGAGACTTAATGCGATGGACTGTGATTTAATGAGTATATTTAGGCTCCTCGCAAGCTGATCAAGCTGGTCGTCCCAATTCTGGCGAAGCATGCTAGTGAGGCAGATGTGGAAGTAAGAGAAGCGTCGCTTGGTGCCATTGGAAGCGTCCAAAGAATGATCGGAGATAAGAACGTGAAGAGCATGATTGGAGATTTGGAGAAAGACGAGAACAAAATGAAAAAGGTTTGAATAATATTATAATTAAATTATTATTATTATTATTTAAAATGTTACAAGTGCGATTGCAGATCGCAGAAGGCGCCGCTCGCGCAGGAGAATTGGCAGCAGAACACGTTGCGAAGACTGCGCCTCCAGCTGTGAATGCAGCCAAGAGTGGAGGAGGAGAGGAAGAGACGGAGGCCGAAGCTGCTCCCACCTCAGCCAGACCTCCTACAAAGGTTACCCCAATTCCCCTTCATTCATTCATCGCTTTCATATGCAGAAGATTACTGAACATAAAGTAGCATCTGTAAGTTTGAGCTGTGTTTACGCCATACACTGCTTTTGTGAATATTTTCGCAATTACGTTTGTGTTTATTATTTCCATTTAATTTAATTGATAAGATTGCATTATAGGCGAAGGAAGCAGATCCTTGGGATTTTGCTGATCCTTTCGAAGTACTGGCGAAGATGCCTTCCAATTTCGAAGGAGAAACTGGTGTGGAGAGCAAAAAGTGGACGGAACGAAAAGATGCGCTACAGGTAAATATTGTTGAGTTTGACGAGCATAAATAAAAAAAGCGTAGAAAATTGTCCCATGAGTGTAGCTGCAGCATTTTTCATCGAAATTTTTTTTCAGGCACTTCTCGATCTATTGGCTGCAAATATTAAATTGTGTCCGAAAGGAAATTACTCCGAACTCGTTGGAATTCTGAGAAAGGTATTTTGTTAGAATATTAAAAATAACGAGTTGTTCTTCTAAGATTCTGGAGAAAGACGCGAACATAAATGTGGCTGCTCTTGCTGCAAAGTGTCTCACTCGGATTGCGACTGGACTCAGAACGAAGTAGGCAGTTTATGAAGTGTAGTACGCTATCAGTTTGGGGTACACTTCTCTAAATGAAAGGAAGGGGCGGGATTTATGTTTTTTTGGATCGATATATATTTAAAAATAGTTTTCACTGACTATAATAATAATAATAATTTATCTACGCCCGAGGTGCGACGATACCATGAATACATTAATTAGTGATTGCAGATGGGAGGGGAGACTCTCCTGAGTCATTGAGGGTGTGAAAGGTCTGTGACTATGGGGTGGCTTTCCAATCGACGCTTAAATACTCGGATGTTGGGGGCAGTGCGAATGGTATCGGGAAGTTGAGAATACCATCGGGAAGTTCGAACAGGGAAAGAGTGAAATCTGGCTGTGCTTGTTGTCAGTTCAATATTGATACCGAAGGAAGAGGTTCGGTCCCGTAGGGGTTTGTAAACGTAGAAAGAAGAACGAGGGATGACATTAGAACCAGTCATAATAATATGAGTCATACAAAGATCACCTATGACTCTCCTCTCAGTAAGCAAGCGCAGGCCAAGAATGTTCAAGTGATCCGAATAAGAGGGAAGAGAAAGAGGATAGGAAGGGGAGGGGAAACAACGATAGAATAGTTGGCGGGTGAAAATAGGTTGAACTTTTTCAAGAGTCTCAATGTCAGATAAATAGTGAGGATTCCAGAAAGGGGATGCAAAGTCGAGGAGGGGAAGGATATATGCTTTGTAACTAAATATGATTTAATTTCTTTTCGTCTTTTTTCTCCATAAATATACATTCAATTTTAGATTTGGCCCTCACGCAGCTACGATCATTCCTGCCATTCTCGAGAAATTCAAGGAGAAGAAGTCAACTCTGAAGGACCCCCTTGTGGAACTAATTGATGCCGTCGTCGATACAGTGAGTCGGATATTTGGCAATAGGGTGTTATGAAAAGGTCGTCTAATTCAACGTCCTCATGCAAAGTACGTGTCAGACGAGACAAATGAAAAGTTCGATTAACATTAGCAGTTCGTGAAAAAGGGGAAATGTGCTTGGGCTCACGCCGATTCGATACAAACGATAGCAGTTCTAATTGCAGACAACGCTGGAGTCGATGGAGAGCGATCTAGTGACTGCACTGGGGAAACCGAATCCACAGGTCAAGGGACAGACTGCGATGTTCCTGAAGAGAGCTTTCGTCAAGTTGAATTCGACCACGATGCCTAAGAAGACACTGAAGGCGTTGACTCCCCTACTGGTGAAGGTGAGAGAGAGAGGGGGGGGGGGAGGGCAGTCGGTAGTGTGGACTCGCAGCACACGGGAGATGCAGACACGGAAGTGCGCGATGCAGCGTGCAGTGCACTGGGAGCAGCGATGGCAGTGATTGGAGAGAAAGCGATGATGACCATGCTGGGAGATATCGGAGATGATAAACTGAAGATGGGCAAGGTGAGGGAAGAAGGGGACGCAGAGGCAGGGAAGGAACAATTCAGATCAAAGAGGCATTCGAGACACTCAAGGGAGAAGTCGTCGAGTCTGCTCCTCCTCCTGCACCTCCACCCAAGGCTGTCAGTTTGTTTGAAAACGATGCTCGAGCTAGTGTGTGTTTGTTTGAATGTTGTGATTGTGTTTCGTGATAGGAATCGAAGCCTGTTGCTGGTAAGGCTCCAGTTAAAGGACCAGTCAAGAAGGCTCCTCCGAAAGAGGAGGAAGAAGAAGAGGAAGAGGAACCTCCTGCCAAGCCTGTCTGTTCACATTATCTATTCGTGCTGTAACTTTGATATATCCTTGAAAATTTGAAATTAACTGCTCTCAGGCAGCGAAAGCAGCTCCTAAGAAAGCTGTTGCACCGAAGGAAGAACCGAAAGAGGTGAGCTATGACACATATTGTTGTTCGGCATTGAGTGGAGCATTCTCCCGATGAATCTCCTCGTCAGACTCTTTTTACACTTGATATTAATTCCTTCATATTGATATTTTGTAGGAAGAAGAAGAGGAAGTGAAGAAGAAGGCAGAGGAGTTGTTAAGTGTGAATGAGGAGAAGAAGACCCGGATAAAAGAGGAGAAGACACTCAAGATACTCAAATGGAATTTCGCAGCTCCAGACGAGGAGCACATCAATCAGCTTATGACTCTGCTGGGAGCACAAGCTAAGGTTGGTCAACCGGCCACAGGTTTATGATACTGGTGTTCCACTGGCGTTTTGTGTTCGCATTTTTTTCATGTTATCGAAATACGGTAACTCCCTAATACGAAATATCCTTGAAAGTGTATGGTTTGAGGCTTCACTGGTTGGTCTTCTCTTCCACAAGGACTTCAAGCAGCACTTGAAAGCTATGGATGAGCTGAATAAGGTGCACTCAATGAATGATATTCGACTGGGAGGGAATGAACTCTCCTTTTGAGATGGCAGACTCTGATCCCCTTCCCCTCGTGAAGAACTCTGATCTCATCCTCAAGTGGTGCACTCTCCGCTTCTTCGAGACTAATCCTGCTGCACTCATCAAGGTGAACTCCATTTGCCACTCTGCATATGGGGGAAGAGAGGGAGAGATTGAAGGTGCTCGAATTGGCCCATCGAGTACTCACTCACTGCATCGAGATGGACGAGACGATGAGCAATGAGGAAGTGAGTACACTTCTCTCCTTCTTCTTTCCATCCCTCCCATAACTATTCTCCTCTAGGTGGCTGCATTCATGCCTTATCTGCTTCTCAAATCGGGCGAGCAGAAGGATAACATGAGACAGAGTGTGAGGGACATCGTCGACGTCCTCTCTTCCATCTGTGGACCCCTCAAGTTGTGTCCATTCGTCATCGGTGAGTCAGAAGCTGGAGGGGGGGGGGGTACTAGTTGTCTCTCTCTGGCAGATGCCCTCAAGACGAAGAACTCCCGCCAACGTACGGAGTGTCTCCTTATACTGGAGAAGTACGTGGCGACGGTGGGATTGTCGCAGCTGAAGGCACTCGTGAGTAGTGGAATGGAGGAGAGAGAAGGAGGGGAGACTCATTGCAGGGAGTAGTCAAGGCAATGGGAGGATGTGTGAGTGACAGAGACACGAATGTGAGGAATGCAGCCATCAATGGACTAGTCGCCTGCTATCGAGATGAGGGAGACAGAGTGAGTCACGGAGGGGAGAAGTAGATCGAATGGAATCAGTGGTAAATACGATATTATCTCCGCTGTTATTCCGAATTATAAAATGGTTACGAAGAGCTCCCCATGCTCCTCCTCTTGCGAACCCCCTAGGTTTCCATTCATTCTCGCCCTTGGAATGAATCTTTCTAACAGTCAAAAATCAGATCTGGGCAATGGCGGGTAAGATGGAGGCGAAGGAGAGACAGATGGTAGAGGAGAGAATCAAGAGGAGTGGAGCTGCCCCTGGAAGTGCTCGTCCTCCCGTGGCAGGAACACCCGCCACTGGCAGTAGACCAGGAGGGGCAAGAATAGTCAGTCAGCAGAGTGAGTAGAGAGGAAGGAGGGAGAGGGGAGGAGTTGCTGATTGGCAGATGGGTCGACGGTGCGTGGACGGGCGACCTCTGCCAGTAGAGAAGGAAGTCACACTCGAGACAGCAGTCCCGTCTCATCGAGAAGACTCGATTCGACCTTCGATGCAACTGATCGATCGAGTGCGAGGAGGTTCCAGTTGGATGATGATGTGAGTGAAGGAGGAAGAGGGGGAAAGGGGAGGATGAGGAAGTACGGGGATATTTGATTGCAGTTGGACAATCTGCCTGCAGATAACAATATGTCGATGAGTCAAGTGATCGCCCATCTGGAACAAGTGAGTGAGGGAGGAAATGAGAGTGGGGAGGGATGGATTGGAGGTGGCTGTGGCGCCTCCCTCTCGACATGGCACTGGAGCACTCAAGAGAACCAATTCGGCATCCTCCATCGGAAGTTCCGTCGTGGACTCGATTGAAGCACTGGACAAAGTGAGAACTCCCTCCCCTCCCTCCCCCATCTCTCTTCCTCTTCAGGTGATCCAGAATGTCTCCTCTGGTCTGGCTGATATCTGCATCGAGGCCATCGAACAGTTGTCCTTCGTGTTGGGAGTGGACGAGCAGAGACCACTGCTGAGAGACAGAGTCAATCTACTCCTTCCTGCCATCGCAGCACAGGTCAGAGGGAAGAGAGGGAGAGGGGAGGGGGAGGGGGGAGTACTCTCACTCTTCCAGGTCAAACTAATCCGTAGTTTCGTGGATCGTGCAGCAGAGGAGAGACTGGCAGACAGGATGAAGGCACTCCTCAACTTCACATCCAATGTCAGCCTCCATTTTCTTTCTCTCTTCCCCCTTCTCCTACTCTTGTGATGGGTGTCTATCTCAGTTCACGATGACATCGACTGAGTTGCGAAGTGCATCAGCTGAGGCAGTCGAACCATTCATGTACGAGTTCATTTGGGTCATCCATGATCCTCGATTCAAGTGCATCCCAGAGAGTGAGCAGGTAAGGGAAGAGGAGAGGGGGGGAATAGAGAGTGAATGATAACTGCTCCAGATGATTCGATCGATCAACAAACTGGCGATCAAGAGCTGCTCGATGAGTGAACCCAATGCATTCTTCGCTGCAGTCTCCAATTGCATCTCGAGGGATCTGTTGAGTGAGAACTACAACACTGTCGTCCTGTTCACTAAGGTGAGAGGGAGAAGGGAGGGGGGAGGGGAGGGGAGGGGAGAGGAGGGAGGAATTGCAGTGCATGAGCAAGTTCTCGTCGGAGTTGAAAGAACGAATGGATCTGGATAGACTGGCGGAGACTGCCAATGCATTCTACACGAGGTGAGAGGAGAGGAAGGGGGGGGGGGGAGATAATCGAGTGGTATTGCAGTCTGTCATCACTGGAACGTCCTTCTGACGTGTGCACTGATGCCTTCACTGCAGTCCACAATGTGATCGAACAGGCGATATCACAAGCAAGAGCCAATGTGAGTAGAATACGAGATGTATCATTAAGTACACATTAATACTTTGTGTTTCAATGCCCCTCTTGGTGTATCGGAGAAAAAACAGTGGAAGGGATTGGAAATGTATGATGGTTGCAGCCTCGAGAGGTGTTCTCTCGCGTGCGTCAGATGGACAGTCGACTGCGGCAGAGAGTGGAGGCATGGGCTGCCACCATCGGACCAGCCACCATCCATCCACTCATACTCAATGTACTCAAGGATCTGACGAAGATGAGTCAATCGATACCCGCCCTCGGAGACTACCTGATGCAGAGACCACATGAGAAACCTGTCTTCGAGAAGATGCTCGCTCAGGTGAGCAAGAGGGGGAAGGGGGAAAGGGGAGAGTAGAGAAGGGAGTTGCAGGTGCCCATGGGAGACTTCATCACCCAGTTGATGATGAAGTATGCGGCATTCCGAGAAGGTCGATCTGAATTCAGACCCATCTACCCCTCTCGAGTGGTCGTGCCTGTGATGCAGGTGAGAGAGAGAGAGAGGGGGGGGGGGAGCGGGTGGGGCGAGTATAAGTGAGCTTCCTCTTGCAGCGAGCAGTGAATTGCGCCATCCACTCGGACAAGTTCCTCGGAGGAGATGCATCCTTTCAGTACGGATTCGCCCCCGTCAGTGCAATGGAGACGTCCGTTTCCCTTCCTAACAGTATGTTTCATTCCATTGCCTTCCTTCTCTTACTCCACTCCCTCCTCTTCTCTCCCTCTCTTTCATTCCATACGTGGGCAGTGAATGCTCATGAGTTACAACCGGGAAGGGCGCCCACTAGTTTAGCCACAAAACCGGAAGAGGTTAAATTGCATTATGCATAACGTTTCCTAAAAAACGGGTGGGGGGAGGGTTGGTGCAAGAGGCAAAGGTGCTCACATTAGTTTCAGTCTCGGCAGCAGTCTCGGATCAGCAGCCCGTGGTTCCTTCATCAGTGACGAAGCCGAAGAGGAGGACGATGAATCCGGCAGAGTTGGCCCCTCTCAAGGAGAGACTCAATCAGATATCCACTGATTAGAGCAACGAGCCGACTCTTCTTCTTTATTCCTTCATCCACTCTTCCCTCCCCTTCCATTCTTTCTTTTGTTTCATTGTTTCCTTTATTTTTTTCGTCAACATAATCGAAAAAATCAATAGATTCCCACTATTTTCGATATGGTTACTGTAAATAGGTACAATGTATCATGCATTCACCTTATATATTCGAATAAGTTATGTGTGCAGGCTAAGCATGAATTCCCAGCTGATTGATCTATCCGAATCACTCCAATGTTCTCAATCAATAATATTGCAATGCATTCAATTGTTTCTCGATCGATAGCCTTAACCGCTCGTGTATTATTCCATTTTCGGCTCAATGTTGATAGTTTAGCTCCCCTACATTTACCCGTGTGATTTCATTATTCGCTTAATTATCACTGCTTTTGAAACCTCGTGATTCATTTTGTAATTTGGTTGCTAGATACTGTAACGGGAAAGTGTGTTCTGTAAACTAGCAGCATTGCCTCTGAATTGGGTTGTGCGTGTGTTTCTAAATCAACGGCCAGAGCTTTTCATATTAGTTTCGAAATAAGTAAAGACGTGAGTGCAAAATATAGTCTTGAGTATCTTTGTAAAACGGTCGTCACACCGTATAATTATCTGTAAGGTGGTTCTGAATTGCGACTTGGATGGATCTGATTGTAGATGGATCAAGCTGTCGCTGAAGGGAGTGTGGATCAAATAAGAAGTATTATCCAAGAGAAGAAAGATAGTGGGTAGGTTAGCCCATTGACGACCGACATAATTTTATGTTGATATTTAGGGTAAACGATGAGATGATTGTGGCGTTGGTCGATCGATCACTTCGGAAACATGCTAATTTATTGGGGAGGAACAGAGGAGATACTCTCGTAGAGGAATCGAGGAAACTATTCAAGTTATCTATTGATCTCGTAATCGAAGGCAAGTTTGATTTTTTTCGAAAATAGCGTAAAGTGTGTGTAAAATAATGAGAGTGTGATTGGAGGTCTGGCTGGGAAGAGCACTCCGACTGCTGTGATGAGCGACTTGCTGGACATGTCGTGCATCCCCGTATGCAAGCAGTTGTTCCCATTGTTGGAGGAGAGAACTGCCGAACTGAAGATGGTGATGCACTCTTCCCTCTATTGGATGGAGAGATGCTGTCTACTCACAGTGGTGCATTGCAGAAAGCCTTCGAGGGAGTCAACAACAATGCCGTTCTCCGATTGTGCAATGACCTGCTGAGGAAGTTGTCTCGATGCGTCGAGACTTCCTTCTCAGGTAGAGTGCAGCTGTAGTAGTGACTCAACCACTGAATGGCAGGTCGCATCAACGTCTTCCTCTCCCGATTCATGCCCCTCAACGACAAGAGTGCACTCAATATTGTCGGCCACTTCAACACTGCCAATGTGACCAAGTACGAGACGGTGAGTGAAGGAGAGAAGGAAGAGGAGGAGGAGAGGAGAGGAGGTTGCAGTCTCAACCCGAGTCCACCACTTCACTCATTCCCGAAGAGGAGGAAGGATTGGAGAAGAAGTCGAAGTGAGATGAGAGAGGGAGAGAGAGAGAGAGGGATGGATTGCAGAGAGAGCATCCCTGTCGATCACTCCCTTTACTCCAAGTTCTGGCAGATTCAGCAGTTGATGTGCAATCCCATCTCGTGCTTCGATGGGCAACAGTGGAAGATCCTGCAGAGAGTGAGGAGCGAGGAAGGGGGGGGGAGGAGGGGAAGGATTCGTTGCAGGATGTGAACGAAGTATTCGCTCTTCTGGCAGCTCACAAACTGGACAGAAGGAGTGGATATGATGAGGGAGACGAGAAGTGGAGAAAGAGGAAAGGTGATGGGAGCACGAAGGAAGAGTACTACTTCGCCAAGTATCTCACCAATCCCAAGGTGGGAAGGGAAGAGAGAGCGATGGACCAAACTGAGAAGTATTGCAGCTTCTTCATCTCCAGCTGAGTGATGGTTCCTTCAGAAGATGCTTCCTCGTCCAATCCTTGGTTCTCTTCCAGGTATTGGAGGGAGCGCAATGAGTTAATTTAGTCAACCTCTCTCTCTTTCTCAGTTCTTGCTGGGTGATTCGAAAGTGAAGCAGCAGAAGACGCAGTCTCTGTTGGAGGAGGATCGACAGTGGGTGAAGGTTCGTCGAGGGAAGGAACTTGTCAGTGGTGTCGTTACCCTCCCAGGACAAGGCTGAGAAGGCCCATCAACTGCTCAAGGAAATTTCACCCAGAGGATCTGAATTCGCGAGATCCATCCAGGTTAGAGAGAGAGAGAGAGTTTGGGGGAGGTGTGGGAATTATTGTAAACCCCACCATGACTAAATGCATTTAGGCGATTCTTGCACGTGAGACTAAATGGAGCGATTGGAAGAACAAGAGCTGCCCCGATCTAATGAGTGATGCGAAGGAAGAAAAGATGAGACAATTCAGGAGGTGAGGGGAAGAGGGAAGGGATGACATCAGTTGAGTGGAAAGGGAAGCACGAATGATCACAGGAGACCTCGCACTACTTTCGACCCTTCAGTCATCGATTTGGGGAATGGAGAGTTGAGCAAGTTGTGGGAGAATGGGAAGGACATTCTGACTGCGTGCAAGAAGAGGTGAGAGAGGGAGAGTAGGGGGAGGGGATGGAGAGGAGAGGGAGAGATTGCAGACGAGTCACTCCCGGATTGGTGGAGATGCTGCAAGATCCACTCATGGAGATGGACCCTGAACAGCAAGTGGACGAGGAGTACAAGTGAGTAAAGAGGGAGAGAGGGGGGAGGGGGAATGGATGGATCTCAGATCAGTGAGGGACAACGCATTCCAATGGAGGGCAGGGAGACTGCTACTCACTCAGAATGCACTCCTGCAAGGTGAGAGAAGGAAGGGAAGAAGGAAGGGAACGAGAGTTATTCAGGGCCCATACCAGCTACAGTGACAGTGGACATGGCGTCGTTCCTTGAGCAGTCCATATTAGGAGCAGCTAAGAATGTGCCCGAATTGAGTGAGGATGTAGAGAAGGCAGAAAGAGGAAGGAAGACAGTGAAGAAGGAGAAGAAAGGAGAAGAGGAGAGAGAGGAGAATGGAGAGAACGGAGAGAATGGTGGGAGTGAGGAGAAGGAGGAGAATGGGATGAAGAAGGAATCGGAAGAGGAAGAGGAGAAGAGTGAAGAGAAGGCAGAGAAAGCAGTGAATGGAGTGGTCAGTTACTTGTCCTTCTCTTGATGATCTATCTCCTTTGAATGCAAGTGACGAGTTGCAGATTCTGCGTGAGTCAGTGTGCTATCTCGTAGCGAGCGAAGTAGAGGAGATGGCGGATAAAGTGATCGAGACTCTGTCGTTGTCCATTGAGAAGACGACGGAATTGGCAGAGGAAGGGAAGGTGGGAAGGAACTGACAATGATTAGATAGGAAGATACTTGGTCTTGATCTTGATCTTGGTGGCATCTTGTTCTGTACCCAGTAATGAAAATAGATACATAATATATCACGGGTATCACGTGTCAATGGATGTGTGTGGGAACAATTTTTAAAAATTGTTCTGGATTTAGTCCATACTAATGCATTAGCATACCCCAGATACCAAGTTATGGAAAATCCAGGTCCCAGGTCTTAGAGCCGGTGTTTAGGAAATTTCCGGTTCTCGTGCTGGCTATACTGTATATCAGCTCAATGATGAGCTAGCGAGTTGGCAATGGACTCAAAATGACCGGAAAATTATTTTAAGAAACTTTTATGTTGAAATCAATTAGAAAATATGAGAAATAAAAATGTTATGATTCAAAGGATGCTGAAAGAGATACGAAAAAAATATTTTCACCATTTTCGATATTCGTAGACCAAAATATTCTTTCCGGGAATGAACGAGCAAGTACCCATACATATCACAAAATTATGAAATCCCGATTCAGAGACTCCCTTTTTCTGGAATATGTTATCAAACATTGACAAGTGGATATTCTGATATCAAAATTAAAGAAATTCTTTGCGCAAACACTTAATTCATTCCAGTTTTCATCAATATTGAACGTTTCTGACGTCATATTCATAGATCACGCTCAGTAAACTGGAATTTATCATACTTCAAAAAAGTCGATTTTCCAACCTCATAAAATTAGATTTTTGAGGCAAGATAGCTTTTACATTTCAATCACCTCACCGGTAATTCTGCAAGAAAGTCGAACTATGTACCGAATACTTTGAGAATTTTCACAATCCAAACAATCAGCACATTCGAGATCCAAAATACAATCAACCGAGAATGCAACATGGAAAGATTTTAAAAATGAAAAATTCCGTTTTTAACGAAATCTTTGTGAAAACTGATGAGGGAAGAGTGCAAATATGTATTATTATGGTATCCAAATACTATAAACAACATGTTTTCATTATATGCATACTTTTGCTCTTTTAAAATAAGTTCATAGTTCAATTTTTCAAAATTTTCATAATCGAGTCATCCATTTGTGTCCATTATAATTTCTATATTATGTGATCAGGTTGAAACTTAACATACACTTGCCTCACCATTTCCGACAGATGCATCTTCAAAAACGGAATTTTTCTTTTTTTAAATTTTTCCATGTTGCATTTTCGGTTGATTGTATTTTGGATCTCGAATGTGCTGATTGTTTGGAATGTGAAAATTCTCAAAGTATTCGGTACATAGTTCGACTTTCTTGCAGAATTACCCGCGAGGGGATTGAAAAGCTAACTTGCCTCAAAAATCTAATTTTATGAGGTCGGAAAATCGACTTTTTGAAGTATGATAAATTCCAGTTTACTGAGCGTGATCTATGAATGTAACGTCAGAAACGTTCAATATTGATGAAAGCTGGAATGAATTAATTGTTTGCGCAAAGAATTTCATTAATTTTGATATCAGAATATCCACTTGTCAATGTTTGATAACATATTCCAGAAAAAGGGAGTCTCTGAATCGGGATTTCATAATTTTGTGATATGTATGGGTACTTGCTCGTTCATTCCCGGAAAGAATATTTTGGTCTACGAATATCGAAAATGGTGAAAATATTTTTTTCGTATCTCTTTCAGCATCCTTTGAATCATAACATTTTTATTTCTCATATTTTCTAATTGATTTCAACATAAAAGTTTCTTAAAATAATTTTCCGGTCATTTTGAGTCCATTGCCAACTCGCTAGCTCATCATTGAGCTGATATACAGTATAGCCAGCACGAGAACCGGAAATTTCCTAAACACCGGCTCTAAGACCTGGGACCTGGATTTTCCATAACTTGGTATCTGGGGTATGCTACTGCATTAGTATGGGCTAAATCCAGGACAATTTTTAAAAATTGTTCCCGAGGGTTGCGATTTTCCTCCACGGACTCGCGATACCTGTGATATATATATTGTGTTGAATTCAAACATATCTCTTGAGGAGAAGGTGGAGATTCTGCAGTCTCTTCTCATGGATTGGGGAGCAGAGAATGGGGATGACCCCCAGAAGATGCTTGATCTACTCAAGGGAGCACATATCGAATCAAGTACGCTACAAGGATTATGCAAGAAAGAATGAGGCTTTTATATTTCAAAAATGTTATTGTTATTTGTCTAATTAGCGAATGGATCCTAATAAGTCTAAATATTGTTATAGGGCACACAATGTGCACTGATGAAAGCTATTTTTTGTGCAACTTTCTGAATTGTAAAAAATTCGGGTTTTATTCGGAATTTACGTTTCATGTAATAATTGTACCCTTGGTATTCCATTGTGGAAATTTGGCACTGCGATCTCAATACTATTAAGATCAATAAAGAGAATTTTGTTCAAGTAGGTCTTTTATATCTGTGAAGGCGTTAAATTCGCTTTGCATATCTCTTTTTTCACTTAATGTTTCCACATGCATTTTTTCGCAGATGTCTTTTTTCCTGACGGGAGATTCCAAAAGGAAGACAGGAAAGAAGAGAGCTGCTCCTCTGAAGGCGGTAGGCCGATCGATAAAGTGCTCGAGTTGGAACATAAATATTACAGAAAGGAAAGAATGGAGTGGAAGAAGTGCCCAAGAAGAGCAAAAGGAAGAGCAAACTGGACGAAGTTGAAGTGTCGAGTGACGAAGAGGATATCCAAGTTAGCCCATCATTAACCACGATTTGTTCTCCATCGCTTATGCTCTACTCTGCTTATCCTCCCCCTCTCTCTCAGTACGGCGACGGAGGTGGATCGGACGATGAATCAGTGCATGAAGATGCGAATCAGACTGCATTCAGAAAGGCTCACGAACTGCTCAATTCGTTGACTGCGGGAGAGAAAGACGACGATGAGGTGAGGAGGGAGAGGGGGGGGGGCAGGGGGAGTAACGGGGGGGGATGGCAGGTGGCTGCTCGTCTGCGAGAGCACGCTGCTGCTTCCGTAGGGAGACTGCACAAGAAGGTGGCAGATGGAGTGGAGATGGAGGATGAGGATGAGATGAGACACACGAAGCACAGGTGGGAGGAGAAGCAGGAAGGGAGGAAGGAGGACTTGCAGATTCTCCGTCGTTTCTG
The DNA here is from genome assembly GCA_036245805.1 of Pristionchus mayeri. Lineage (NCBI taxonomy): Eukaryota > Metazoa > Nematoda > Chromadorea > Rhabditida > Neodiplogasteridae > Pristionchus > Pristionchus mayeri. Next base: position 21,315,439 of record BTRK01000002.1, on the reverse strand, counting down.
TTGCCATGTCACCGTGTGGAAGATACTGTGTCAGTGTGGGAAAGGAAAGCAATATAATTAAATGTGAGTGGAAGAGGAGAGAAGCAATGGAGGGAGGTTTGTCTCTTGAGATGACATAGAAGCGAAGGAGGTGGTGGGCATGATCAAGAGAGACAAGAGTATCCCTGAGAGTGAGAGGAAGACTCACGGAGGAGCTATCCATGCAGTGACCATCTCTCCCGATGGGAGATACATCGTCAGTGGAGGAGTCGATGCAGTGCTCAAGGTGAGGGAAGGGGGAGAGGGAGGGAGTGGACGGGCAATTGCAGATCTGGGACATGCGTACACTGGCTCATGTGAAGGATCTGCGAGGACATCGATCGGCGATCACTGGTCTCTGCTTCCGACTCAATTCACCCCATCTCTTCTCTGTCTCGAAGGACAGAACATCCAGGGTCAGACCCACTTCCTCTAGAATTACTATTCGTTTAAAAAATAAATGATTTGGTTGTTTTCTGCCCTCGAATTTATGACATTCATGTCCAATTAGCATGAGAATGTAGGAAAAGTGGGATGGAATGAGTCATTTTGGGCGGCATTCGAGTAAGCGGATTGTCCAGAACCATTCATCATTCAGTAGATGGGGCAGTTGACATAATCCGTCTACACGAATCAATTGATGGCCAATGGAAATCAATATAATCATTGTTATTATCCCACTTTCAGTTATGTTATTCAGTTATTGTGTCACTTTTCAGTTATGGGATATCGACCAGATGGGTTTCGTCGATTCGATGCTTGGTCACCAGGATGGAGTGGTGGGAGTGACTGCATTGAGTAGAGAGAGGGCAGTCACTGCTGGAGGATACGATAGGAGTGTACGCATGTGGAAGGTCCAGGACGAGAGTCAACTGGTGAGGAGAGAGAGGGAGAGAGAGGGGGAGGGTAACGGAGATGGATTGAGGTGTTCAACGGGACTGCTGGCTGCATCAGCATCGAGTGTGTCACCATGCTGAACGAAGACCACTTCGTGACTGGAGCTGCGGATGGGTAGGAGAAGACTGCGAGGATTGAGGAGGGGAAGGAGATTGCAGATCATTGTCCATCTGGTCGATTATGAAGAAGAAACCGACGTGCACGAAGGAGAAGGCGCATGGAGAAGCAGCGGGAGAGAGCAGATGGATTGTGAGTCGAGAGGGAGGAGGAGGAGGGGGGGGGGGGTGGAATGGGGAAGAACCTTGTTTGCACTGCCAATCCCCTCTAGAGAAGAAGAAGTGTTCCTTTCTTTCCCTCTCTTTTCGTTCACTCGTGCCAGTTGAACCGAGGAATGAGCAGATAAAAGAATAGATTGGAATCGAGTGGGATGCATGGAGTGACTTGGAGGGGCGAGATCTCATCTCAGTCTGCAGGTCTCTCTTTGTGCCATCCCCTACACGGATCTTCTTCTGTCGGGGTCGAGTGACGGGCAGTTGAGAGTGTGGAAAGTGGCTGAGGACTACAAGAACATCGAGGAGGTCTACTCGTACGAAGTGGTCAGTCATTGAGGAGGGGGGGGGGGGAGGGGAGAATGCCTTCCTTGCAGCTCGGATTCATCAACTCAATCGCATTCTGCCCCAAGACGTGCAGAGTTGTGTTGGGAGTGGGACAGGAACACAAGATGGGGAGGTAAGTGGGGGGGGGGGGGGGGGGGTGGGGGGGGGGGGACTCTCGATGGATGAGCAGTCTGGAGTGGGTAGGGGAGGAGATTAGTCTCACTCACTTGTTCACTACTGCCCCCCCCCCTTTTCTCATCCGACTAATCCGGACAAGGGGAGAGATTGAGGATGGCAAGTTTATGTTGGAAATGGCGCATAGATGAGCCCAACCTTGCCAGGACTTTATTAAGGGGAGAAAGGATGATAATGGATACGGTATATGATAGGAGGTATTTCAGATGGTGGAAAGATATGGAAGCGAGAAACTCAGTTGTGATTCTTCGATTGAGAGGACTCCCCGAACTGCCAACAAATATGGATGAAAAGGCATAGATGGAAAAGAGAATATTGATCGATTGAGTAGGTCGATGGAGAGAGGGAGAGTGTTTGTATTTCTCATCGCCCTTCCGGGCTCTATTCCCTCTCTCCCCTATGCCTCTTCCCTTCACCACTCCATGATCATGTCTCTTGTGCTTGTTACTCTTCTCTCTCTCCCTCTCATAGTTTTTGTTCATCTCCCCTCGCTTAACCCTCAGTTCTCTGGGATGCGTGAGGGGTGGAAGGTGGTATGTTACTTGTTGAGACCACGCTCCCTCTCTTCTCGTTTCATTGTTGGTATTTCTATCATCTATCGTCTCTTCTCTCGACCTTTTCATGTTGAGGTTGAATGTTCACACGTTGTTCTTTGTTCTAATTGTTGTTATTTCACATCGATTTAATCGGAGTAAAGAATATTATGAACGTTTACGAGAATTTTCCATTCCACTCAATGATAGAAAGCGTTCAAGCTTCGTTAACGGATTACATCCGTATACCTGTATTCATTCCTCCCTCACTCTCTCTCTCTTTCTCACCCCCCCCCCCCCACTCTCTTCTCATAGATACTCTCCCAAACACCACGCTCTCTCCTCACTTCGAAAAGAAAAGAAAAGAAAAGATGAAGAAAAAAAGGTTTGGTGAAGAAAAGGGAAGACTGAGTCATTTTCTCTCTCCCTCCCGTAACTATGGCATTCCTTTCAATTTCTTCGACTATCGCTCATCTCTTTTCAAGATGATCCGTACGCTCATTTCTCATCTTTCTTTGCTTTCATCTTACCTTGGTTGAACACCCCTTCCCTCCTTTCCATCTCTCTTCGCTTCACTCCTTATCACACGACGTGCCTTTCCAGTGATCAACGACAGGTCAGACGGGTATTCTCCCTCCCCTCCCTTCAGTTCTACCTCTTCCCTATCGACGATAGCAGAATAGTGTGGAATGGCGTTGAATACTCTCGTCGTCACAGGTCAAATGAACTCATGTTTCCCCAGGGCTTCGATTAGCCAATTCCTCTTGATGTTTTCTTTATCTTTTGAATGACGTTTGATAATAAGATGTGTGTTGAAATAGACTCATAAATATGGATTGTAGTTCATCGCGCGCGGGGTTTGAATCTGAAGGGGCAGACGGAACTGAATGTGTCCGCCACACTCTGTCTACAAGTGAGATCTCTCCATTCCCACCTCGAATAGGAAGCCGTTGGATGGAAAAAGAAACCAAGAGGATGTTTTAATAGCTGTTTTATCCCAAATATAATATTTATAATTCAGGGCAAGGGTTCTATTCGGAGCAAATGTGTGACTGAGCGAGTTGAAACGACACAAGATCCAGAATGGAATGAAGGATGCGAATTGTGAGTTGTGGATAATGGAATGATCTGTCACCAGTTGTATTCATGGGTGAATTGGATGGGGAATTACCTGCTGTAGATGGAATCATCGATTTTTAGCAAGATAAACGAGGAGTCGAACAAGCTGACTGTCACTGTCTCCCATCACACGAGAATGGGCGGAACTGATCTAATCGGTCAGAATTCATAATTAGAATGGAATTAAAGGACTGTTGTAATTAATGCTTTGTGCAGGGAAGTGCGAGATTCTTATGAGTGAAATCGCCGACATCGATACTCCCATGTGGTACCGCCTGAGGAAGAAGGAGAAGGACGAGAAGAATAGGTACCCCCACTTCTTATCTCTCATACAGTTGTAATATTCTCCATTCAAGGGGCGATATCCTTCTGCATTTCAAGCTCTCTTATGTCAAACCACAGCTGAGTGTCTCCAATCTATCGCTCAATACTATTCCCAAGGGTTAGCACTCATATTATCAGCTTGAAAACATTTGATATCATGGAAACCCTATTTTACGAATTGTGCACAGTTTTTTCCCTTTTTTGCGTTTTGCCTCAATACGTGTATTTTACCTTGTTGTGGCTATATTGGATGCATTGTAGACAGTGTACTGACGAAGATGAAGAACAAGATGAAGTTGGGTCGAAAGGGGAGGGACAAAGACTCGCTCTCCGTCTTCTCTGCCTTCGCCCCATCGATGCACAAGATGAACAGACACGAGACTGCCGAGACCATGAACAAGACCTTCCACGGAGAGACGAGCAGGTGAGGGGAGGGGGGGGGGAGGGGGAGAGAGACGGATGGCATTGCAGCCTCCGTCGGAGTGGGTCCATTCGTCGTCCACTCGATGTCTCTATTCCTCATCCCGTCGCTGTCTCTTCTCCCTTCCAATCACCCGCCAATCAACAAGATGTAAGCCACCATTTCAATCACCTTCTCAATTCCTCCTTTTAATAAAGTTTATATATTATCCTTTTTCTAAAAAGTTAGATTTAATCATTAATCTAAGTTGAATGATGGGCCCTTTGCAGTACATTGGCGGATCGAATCTGAATGTCTCGAATATCTCAACTGCCGAATCCTTCGGGAATATCTCGCAGTTGCAGAGACAGAACTCACGGAGATCATTCGCCTCCTCGGGATTCGGATCGAGTAAGAGCAAGGAGGGAAAGGTGAGAGAGAGAGAACTGTAGGTTGAATATGAGTATTATTGAGAAGGAGGAAAAGAACTGGTCTCCATCGGAATGGGGAGATCTGGCTTCGGAGGTGGATAGATTGAGAGCTGAATTAGCAGTGAAGGATAGTAGGATGAAGGATATGGAGGAATATCTGGACACTCTCCTCAAGAAGGCCAGTCTGTCTTCCTTTCTCTTGATGGATTGGTCTTCTAGGTGATGGAACACCATCCTGAATTGCTGGCAGCTGGGCCGAAGACGAAGAATCAGCTGTCTCACTTGTCATTCAACTACCGATGATATTGTACATACTATCCCTATCCATTTCTTTCCCATCCACTTTAGTATATTTATCTCTAATGCAAATTGTACTAGCCGATGTATATTATCTTTAACGACTCGTCTACTCCATCTCACAAGGGTATCTCAGATCACTCTCATACTTAGTATCCCTAGCCCGTCCGCCTACCCTGCAATCTCTCCTTGTCATAAGGATTCTCACTGCTAACGTGATCCGAAATTCATATCTATAAGTGTGTACAGCTATATTAGGATATTGGTTGTTTGAATGGCCTGTGAATACCCTAATGATGTCATTCATCAAATGAACGAATCCAATGATTACATGAATACGACGGATAAATGATTTGAACAATTAGAAGGAAGAGATAAGATGAGTGGTCGTGATTCCAGAGAAATATCAATGAAGGGGAGCTGAAAGTATGCTCTCGATTCAAGGGGGGTTGGTATGGAAGTGGTTCAGATGCCTGCAGAGTACAAGTTCGCCTTCTCGGAAGGATCGACGATCGAGGTGGTGAGAGACCCGAGTGGTGAGTGGATGAGGGGAGGGCAAGACTGGACAGACTTCCATTTAGCTGGCCATGGGAGCACTCGTATCACTGAGTACTTCTCTCCCGAATTCTCCCTCTTCTCCTCTCCCTCGATTCGCAAGCTGATCATGGAGATGCACGCCGTCTTCACAAGCACTTCCATCGCCTCCAAAACTGCCAAACTGAGCTCCACCCAGTTAGTTTGACTCGCGCTCCTCACACTGTAGATATTTCGCAGTGCGAATTATGAGTAATGATTCACTGAATACTTTTATATCGTAGTTCTGAATGAATTCGTCTTGGTCTGAAGTAGAGAGAGAGAGAGAGGTGCACTTGATTGCAGAGCAGTCTCCTTCTCTCGTCAGTATCGATCAGTGCTGCAGAGAGTGTGCGAGAATGGGGAAGAGACCAGTGCCTGGAGCCTATTCGAGACTCTATTTTTCTGCCCTGCACGTAAGTATTCATCATCTCTTCGATTCTTCCCCCGGACCATTACTCTCAGGGAAAGATGACGTGAACACGGTAGTTGATATTGATTGTATGTATTTGAGAGACTCCTCTGGTGTGTGATCTCTCCCTCTGGGCACAGCAGTCCTTCTCTGATCCTCATGGATGGATGAACACTCTCATCTCCGAGAGAAGCAGCCATCCCTCCTCCATCGATCTATGCCCCTCTTACTGGAAAACTGTGAGTCATTGTTGGTTCGCTAATTGCATGTCTGATAGCTGGTATATGTTGATAGTATTGCCGATGCAGGTAGTACTGCACATCCTTTCGTGTCAATGGTGGAGTGCCTCTTCCCTTCTGGAGGAGGGAACTCCCGATGGAGCGAGGAAGGCTCTCGCACAATCACTCAACCAATTCAACTTCCACTGGCTAACCAAGGAGGAGACGGTACGAGATCTTCCAGTGCCCAACCTCAGTTTATGGATACACTTCTCCCCAATCACAGCAACCAAAATTTGTTCAGTTGCCTCACGTGGACAAATGGCAGAAGAATTTGAAAGTGGAGCAAGGGAAGGGAACCTTCTCGAGTAATGGGAACATCCAGCAGATGGTGGACATCCTCTTGGGGAAGGACACTGTGAGGAGGGGGGGGGGAGGAGGGAGAGGGGGGAGGGTGATGTTCAGGCGATAGCAACAGTGTCTTCTCTGCTCTCTCGATGGTGGCAACTCGTGCCCATCGTCGTCCTCACCAAGCACCGAGTGATCAACCCCAAGCAGCTCTCCATGATTGCCCAGGTACCCCCCGTCCCCCTCCCCCTGGATGATGGAGAGAGGAGTGGATTGCAGAAGTGTCGCTCCCTCTGGCTGATGTCTGACCCCGTGGCAGACGTCTTCGACTCGATGTTCGCTCTGGACGTGCACGAGTCTCTCTCCCATCTCTCCTCCTCCATCTGGATATCCGTCCATCTCACTGATCTACTCTATCACACTGAGGTCAGTCAAGCAGATCAACTTAGTGAATGGAGGGTGATCTTTCCTCGATCAAAGGAAGGGGGCTCTCCATTGTAGCAAGACCGTCGTCACTCCGAGTCGACACTCGAGATGAGGAGATCCCTCCTCAGGGAATACGGAACTGCTCTTTTCGCCCATGTGAGTCATTGGAAGAGAGAAGGGAAGGGGGAGGAGATGGTTGCAGAGTAGTCTGTGGCAGTTGGGCGTCGACTATCTGTATAATGCAGGCAGAGAGGGACAGAATGACGTCATGAATCTGGTGGGTGATATAATGATTAGGTTGATGGAGGGGGGGGGGGGAGTGATGGTCTCATTTAGTTGTGTTGCCTTCCTCTGGACAGCGAGAGGACTGCCCGTCGTGCCCTGAGAGAGGCAGAGATGGCGATGATGGGAGATGGAGTAGAGGGAGAGGGAGGAGAATCCAATCGAGCCACTCGATGCATTGTAACGACCATGAGTGTGAGACATCTCAAGGGAAGGAGATGGGCACCCGCACTCACTTGGGCACACAGAGATTATTCAGGTGAGGATAGAGGGAGGGGAGGAGGAGGAGGAGGAGGATGGAATTGCAGGGGAATGCATCGAAGAGGTAGTCATGAGGATACTCCACTCCGCGACGGGAGAGGAGATTGGACAACTGGAGATTATCGAACAGTTCGGAGACAGAGTGAGAAGGAGATGGATGGAAGAGTAGCCTGATCTCTCTTTAGGTGCTCAGCTCTTCCTCCCTCACTCTCCTATTCAATCTCTATCGATTCCATCGTGCAGATAGGGAGGAGGACAAGGAGACAGCCCTCAAGGTGAGAAGAGAGGAAGAGGGAGAGAGGGAAGGATAATCATTCAGATTCTGGTGGATACGGTGACCTCTCCTGATCTACCCCTCGTATTCTCGGATAAACTGCTGAATGAATTGTTGAGATTCCTTGAAACGGAGGTGATGGCTCTTAGTAGTCTTGACTGATCTCTGTGTTGCAGGATGCGAGTCTGGATGCTAACTCGATCTACTCCCTTCTGGAACTGCTGAAGACTCCTGCGATGGAGAAGGTCGATCAATCGATACTCGCCTCCATCCGAATCAGATTGGTCGAGAGTCTCTCCATGAATATTGCACCCAATAGACGAGTTACTGTCCAACTACGATAAGTTAATAGAGTCAATGCCACTCAACTCGATATATCCATTGTTTATCTATGTGCTTCGATCTCAATCTGTTATCATTGTTTCATTCGTTCAATGTTCCAACTTTGTTGAGTAAACGATGTGATCTCTTCATGAAGTGATTGACTGAAGGTCCGATTGAACCTTGAATTCATACTTTAATCATGTTTGATCACTGATCATTACACCACTGATACGTGGGTTGTTATCTCGATATCCTTGTCCATTCTTCTTGTACTTTCCTCTCACTTGAATCTCATCCGTCTCTGTGTCTCTATGTGCACTGTCGACTTCAATCATTTTCACTACTCACATTTACTAACAGCGGTGTGTTTCACTAACTTTGGAATAATCTATTTATCAGGAATGGTTTCCGTTTAGGATGCTATCCCGGTGTCTCTCTCGTCTCTCCCACTCTCCTCTCTCTTCTCTACGTGCCCTCAACACATACTGCATCCATCGTGAGTTCACGTTTTCGATCGACCTCGCAGAAGCTGTCGAGACAAAGAGACTCTTGGTTGCAGCAAATGAGGGCTTGAATGCAGAGCAGAAGGAAATTCAGAATACAGCCCGATCCTTCGCCATGAACGAGATGAGACCCCATATGGCGAAGTGGGACGAGGAGGTACAGTACTCCTCCTTCTCTCGTTATTCATTCCTGTCAGGAGTCTCTCCCTCTGGACGTACTCCGCAAGGCGGGAGACTTGGGTTTCGGTGCCCTGTACTGCGACGTGGAGTATGGAGGGAGTGGGGGGTCGAGGACTGATGCATCCGTCGTCTTCGAACAACTCGCCATGGGAGACTCATCCACTGCTGCATACATGAGCATCCATAACATGTCAGTCAGATTACTTATTATTCCAACTGATCAATTTACTCGCTCGAAGGGTTTCTCTTCCGTGTACTCTCATGCTTCTCAGGTGTGCATGGATGATTGATACATACGGGAGTGTTGCACTGAGGGAGAAGCACCTGCCTTCCCTCGCCTCCTTCGAACAACTCGCTAGTTACTGCCTCACCGAGCCAGATTCAGGTGTGTCTTCTCATTCCCTCCCCTCTCGATCCCTTCTCTTCCCTCAGGATCGGACGCCGCTGCCCTCCGCACGAGTGCAGTCAGGAAGGGAGACTACTATGTTGTCAATGGATCCAAGGCATTCATTTCGGGAGCAGGCCAAAGTAGCAAGTGAGTCCAGAAGGAGAGAACCAATTCATATTTTCATTTTAATGGTCCTTGAACGGGTGTGAACATTAATATATTTTTTAAATGGTTGTAATGTTTAATTTATTGGATTAATGATGATATAGGTTCAGATGTTCGACAGCTATATAAACTTTAATCTTAATAGTAAGTTTTATTTTTTATGATAGGTACGTGGTGATGATGAGACACGAGGGAGAACCGGGCCCGAAGGGAATATTCTGTCTGCTGGTGGAGGATGGAATGGAGGGATTCTCCCTGGGGAAGAAGGTAAGGGAGAGGGAGGGGGAGAGGGAGAGGGATGAGAGTGGTGATGCAGGAGAAGAAACTGGGATGGTGCAGCCAGCCTACCAGAATCATCAACTTCGAGGATTGCAAGGTGAGTTGGAGGGAGGGGAAGATTGCACTGGAGTGACTCGTGTGCAGGTGCCAGTGTCTAACCAGATCGGAGGGGACAGGGAGGGATTCAACATCGCCATGGCGGGAATCAATGGAGGACGACTGAATATCGCCAGCTGCTCCCTCGGGGCTGCTCAGATGAGTGTGGATATCGCCATCGACCATCTCAAGGTGAGCAGAGAGGAGGGGGAGGGAGAGTGATGGAGGGATGTGCAGGTACGGAAGCAGTTCAACAAACCACTGGCAGACTTGCAGTGGAATCAGTTCAAACTGGCTGAATTGGCCACCAAGGTGAGGAAAGATCCCTTCCCCGAGTATCCATCGATCCCCGTCAGATCTCTGCCTCTCGTTTGATGGTCCGTCGTGCTGCACTCTCCATGGACGAGAACTCGCGCCAGAAGGCAGCACACTGCGCCATGGCCAAACTGTTCGCCACCGAGAACTGTTTCGAGGTACGGGAGAGGGGGAGAGGGGGAGGGAGGGAGAAGGACATTGCAGGTGGTATCGGGGGCGATGCAGATGCTGGGAGGATACGGGATGCTCAAGGACTTCCCTCTGCAACAGTTCATGAGAGACTGCAGAGTGCATCAGGTGAAGAGAAAGAGAGAGACCATGCGAGGCAGCATGATTGAGAAGTATCTGAGTGGAGGGGGGGGGGGGGGAAATGAGTTGTCTTCTAGTATAATACAGAATAATATGAGAGCATCCAGGAGATCAGCCGACTGGAAGGAGGGGGGGGGGAGTAATGGTAATGGTGGCCATTGAAGGTGATAGAGGGGACGAACGAGATCATGCGTCTGGTGATAGCCAGAGATCTCCTCACGAAGCCGACCGCCCTCTCCGATGCATAGAGGAGATAATGAGAGAAGATACTAGATGAGACCCGACCCTTAATAGACCCCTCTCCCTAATTGATAGAACAGATTGCATAGATTACTTACTAGAGATATTTCACATTACTGATTCCCCGTATTTCTATACACGCTCGTTTATGATGCCATTTCACTAGTAATCCCTTGCCATAATCAACTCCCCGTTTGTACACATTCAGGAATGCAATTAATGTGACACCTGTGCTAGATACTATTGCATTTGCACTGCATTTCTATTTTGAGATACATCCAGGTTTAGGCGTCCAAGTTGTGATCTACCCCTCTCATCAATCGATAAAATCCTTTGTCCTTGGTCGTTTATCGTACTTTACTGGTTGTCTGATCCTTGCTGCATACCTCTATCACATCTTTCTCCCCTTTCGCGATTCAATGAACGATCACCCTCTCCTTTGCTTACCTCAATCTGACAGAGGATCAGTCGACTACGTGAGAGACACAAGAGTGTAAAAGAAGTAAAGGGAAAGACGCAGAGAACGTGCAATATTTCTCTCGTTTCTTTCTCTCGAAAAAAATTTTTTAGAGACAGAAATTGCTATGAATGAAGGTAGAACGTGGATTTTAGCTTGTTCTTCGATTCGATACAGTATACCTTTGGCCGAGAAAGCATAATATATAATTTAATAGGGCGAAAATTGTGATATTGTTCATCAATTACCGACACTGTAGTATTAATGTATCTATTTAAACATACAAAAGTTAAATAAAAAAATATTTGAATTTTTTAACAATTGACTCGCTGAACTGTAATGACCAAGCGAACTGGCGCACGCGTGAAATTCAGGCGTTGCGGTTGAGGGGGTTAGAACAGGGTACCTCATACGGTTATTGATTCATTTGTTCATATTTGCATCGCTGTATGTTAATTCTTCCTATTTAATTATATTTAATGGGCACTCCTAAAGAAGCCTAGATCGGAGTAACAATAGTGCTGATACGAGTAGATCCCAATCAGATAAGTTGTACCTTGAGGCTGCCGAACCTTTAGATATGTTTGTATTGTCGTACTGTTTAGTTTACACGCGGAGGGAAGTCGCGAATTAACGTTATTTGAGGTTAGGCATTATTCCGTACCCAAATGTTATGAGTTTTGTTACTGTTGTTATGACTGAATCCAGATGACTGAATCTCTCTTCTCTCATCCTTCTCTCCCCAGTCTTCCCCATGCTGTTCTCCTCTTCTCTCCACGTGCCTTCATTCTCCATTCGTATCTTCCAACCACTGGCTCCTTCCTTCCTTTCTCTGCTTTCTTCTATCTCCTTGTGTCGTTTCCATCGATCTCTATCTCGTGTAATTCTGAAGAACGAATTCCGCGCCATTTCCCCGTTTCCTCGCTTTCTTCTTTTTTTTCTCTAATGTTCTTGCATTGAACTTTCAGATGACCTTTCTCTTCATTTCCTCTTCTCCCTCGTTGTTGTTTGCCTGTAGAGGTTCTCATCAATCGAATTCTTATACTCTAGTACTAGGTGTGGCTATTCGCTTTTGAATTGTGATATCGCAATCCCTCACACTCCTCGGGTTTTTCAATATGCGTGGGGAGGCGATTGCGATATTTCAATTCAATAGCGAATAGCCAGGAATTTTCCTTTCTGGTACCATCTCAGGGGAACTTAGCTGATTTTCTCATTTTTTTCCTTCCTCATTTGCTTATCTCACCTCATCGTCATCCTCTCGAAGCACGTAATATTCTTCTCCTGCACGTTCTCTCTCATCCCTCTCTTTCCAACCCTCATCCAATATTCTTCGGATTATCCTCGTTGTCCTTCGTTTTCATTCTGTTCTCTGTTCTCTCCCAATACATTGCTCGTGAGAGAGTGATGTCTATCTTGGTTTCTCCCCCCGTTCCTTCTCTCGTGTCTGCCCTCTCCTCTCCTCTCAATCGATGATCCCCTCTGCAGAATGGCAGCTCTGAAGCCTCTGTCTTCCCGTGCCCTCTCCACTTCCATCTCTCGTCTCCAGTCTCTGGGGGCTGATCCACATGAGGTCTGAGATTTTCTGAATAACAAAACCGTTGTCTTTTACTTTTTCTTTTTCATTTTAGATTTGCTTCCCCATCCCTGGCAAGACTCCGAAAGTAACCACTGCGGACAAGGCATTCGAAGGAGTCAGTTACTTCCACAACCTTTGTTTACTCTCTCAGTTTCGCTGCGATACTAAAGAAAGGGCTTATCGGTAGTCTTATCAGTGATGAGGTTTCTTGTGAAGAAGTGTACACTTTGATCGATGATTGTAAATGGATAAAAAATAAGAATGACTGTAAATCTCTCTCAGATCAATCGGGCGATTCAATCTTCGTGCACGGCATCGCAGCCACTCCGACCCCCCTTCTGAATGCTCTGTGTGAACACGCATCGTCGAACAATCTGAACAAGATCACTCTCCATCATCTCCATCTGGAGGGAGAGGCACGTTGGCTCGATCAGAAGTACAAGGGTGAGGGAATAGCAGAGAGAGAGAGAGAGAGATAGAAAGAGAGGGAGGGATGGGAAAGATATATTGCAGACAGAATCCGCTCGAACTCTCTCTTCACCGGTCACAATCTGAGGAAGGGAGTTAACGATGGTCAGATTTGGTCACGCTATTCGATGGACAACATGCTATCGCTACGCGTTCTTGATGTTTAGCATGTTATGGTGCAGGTTCGGTGGACTTCAACTCGTGTTTCCTCTCGGAAGTTCCTCTTCTCTTCCGTCGCAAGGCCATCCCCCTCAATGTATCCATCATCCAGGTCTCCCCTCCCGATCAGGTAGGAGGACATCTAGGGAGGGAAGTCTCTATCTCCCTTTAGAATGGGTATTGCTCTCTGGGTACGTCGGTGGATACTGCCCGTGCAGCAGTGACCAACAGCAATCTCATCATCGCCATGACTAACAAGAATATGCCCAGTGAGTGGAAGAATGGGGAGGATAGACAATGCTGCTCGAGAGAAATTAAATTAATTTTCTGCCCATTGTAAAGGAAGATGACAAACGAGAGGAGAAGGAGTTGCAGCTACTTGATTGAAATGGGAGATAGTAATTGTACAGTAATGATTCAGGGACATTCGGTGACTCGTTGATCCATCAATCTCACATCGACGTCCTCGTCGAGTGCAACGACCACAAACTACACGAGAGAAACATCGGACCGATGGGAGAACAGGAGAAGAAGATTGGAAAGATCATCGCAGACAAACTGGTCGACAATGGAGCGACGCTGCAGGTGAGAGGAGAGGAGGGGAGGGGTCTACTGATGGTGTTGAGATGGGAATCGGGGCGATCCCTGATGCTGCACTGGCTGCATTGGGAGAGCATCGCGATCTGGGAATCCACTCGGAGATGTTCTCTGATGGAGTACTCGAACTCATCCAGAAGAATGTCATCACCAACAGATTCAAGGTACGAATTGCAAGAAGAGAGAGGTTGATTCCATATGTCTCATTGCAGACGACCTTCCCGGGGAAGTTGACTGTCTCCTTCGTCTACGGCTCTACCAAACTGTACAACTTCCTCAACGACAATCCCCTCGTTCACTTCGGAGACGTCCAATGGGCAAGCATCTCTTGTTGATCACGAATGAGAACTTACTCTTCCTTTCTTCCAATCACGGTGACAATAGCTAAGCAGGGATCTTTTATTTTGTTTTTTTAATCGCATAGGATTGAGTTCATTATTGAGTATTAAATAAACGAAGTTCCCATATTTCTTATAATTCTAATATTATATAGGTGAATGATCCTGCGTACGTTCGTAAGATGCACCGAATGACTGCCATCAACTCAGCCGTCGAAGTTGATCTCACCGGACAAAGTTGGTCTTTCTCTCGATGGAATAGCTAGTGAATAGTGGAAGGGCGATAGAAGGAGATGAGAGTGATTGATCTGCAGTTGTCTCCGACTCGGTTGGTTCTCGTTTCCTCTCTGGCTTCGGTGGACAGGTCGACTTCCTCCGTGGAGCTGCCATCTCTGATGATGGACTGGGCAAGGCAATCATCGCCATCCCATCCGCCACCAAGAAGGGACAGTCCAAGATCGTTCCCTTCATCCAACAGGTATACGGTAACCCCCTCCCCCGCCCCACACCCAATCCCTTCCCGTTCAGGGAGCAGGAGTCGTGACCACTCGTGCACACGCTCATTACATCGTCACGGAATACGGTATGTTGTCCTCGTCGATTGAGAATTGAGTGAGAGGTCAGTGCATTGGAAGAGAGAGGGAGAGTGGGGATGTCACGTGTCAGCTGGAGTGTAATGATGAGAGGAGAGAGAAGAAAGAGAAGCTCGGCTAGGGAAGATTCGTGCATGTCTTGAAGGGACGAAGGATGAGTTGAATACTAATGAGTGATTCCAGGAATCGCTCAGTTGTGGGGAAGAAACATGAGACAGAGAGCGTACGAACTGATCCAGGTGAGTGATTGAGTGGGGGAAGGGAGTGGTATTCCACTTGTAGATCGCCCATCCCGATCAGAGAGCCAGCCTGGAGAAGGCTGCATTCGAGAGACTCAAGGTGATGCCCTCTCGCGATTAGACTCATTCCACTTCTCCCTCCCTCTCTCCCAATCAGGTCAAACCGATACAGTACCGTACTCACTTTAGCTCTAAACATTCATAGCGGACTCAGTTGAGATCAGACTCGTTCTTTCCAATTGAGGATTCCATTTTGTACCATTTCCCCCTTATGCATGTCCATTGTCTGAGTTCACGAACTCCATTGCTCCAACCTCCGGTTACTTCTCGCAATTGTTTCCGTTTTTGTTAAAGTAGATAATAAAATTTTTAAAATAAAAAAAACTTTTCCAGCCACAATAACTGGCAGAAATTGAGTTGTTTTGTTTCACATAAAAAGAGTAGAGTTCTCTTGTTGAAAAATTTTTCCAATAGCGCGAACAAAGGCGATCATTCGCTCCGATCATTTTCCAATAGCATACATTGTGATGGTGGATTTTCCAATAGCTTATTGGGAAACTATTGGAAAATCTTCAGTTGAGTTTCAACGATCAATCACCTCTCGTTTTCTTATTGGAAATTGATTTTCCAATTGGCGACTGATTCATTGTGCGGTATTATTGGAAAATTGCAGGGGGGGGGGGGTTCCAATAGCGATTTTTTCCTTCAAAAGAACTAGTGATTGTGGATTGAACGGGGATGAGAAAATACGACATGTGAATGGATTCTGTTAGGAGAGCCTCTAAATCAGCTGCTTTGATTGCTGCTCATTCAAATATTTGAATCCTACCATCTATAAGTCCCTTAATCTCCGCGATGTCTAAAAAAAGTGAATTCGGTCCGTGATTTTAAGATTTCTGATGAGATTAATGTGCTCTTGAAAATATGATTTTTGCAAATATGTTTTTCATAAAAATAGAGGGAATTATCTTTATCTGCTTCGTATGTCAAAGTCGATTCCTTGTTAGTCGTCGCGAGCGGTCCCTCTCCCATTTCGCTCTGATTTGGAGTGGTTTCCCCTAATACCCCTCGCTTCCGCCTTCGACTCATCAAGAAAGGAATCCCCATCCAAGCCGGAGTGGTCACCGTGTGATGGGTATGACCTACTAAGATGTTTGGTTCTTCATAATCTAGGCTCGATCATCTCGTTGAAAGATTGATCATCGAGTCTGGAGGATTCGAGCAGAGAAGATTCTAGAACACGCAAGGCTTTGTTTACGGCCTATAGTGAGATTCTACCTATGCAATGCAATCCAACATCCTCTCACAAGCACACCGCAAATGACCATCTTGAAATGAGAAGAACGACCTTTTTTGGCCCCACATCTTGATCTGCGCCCAGAAAGCGACAACAGATAAATATTGTACGTCAAAGTATTTTCCTTTGATGCTCTGCAGAATCTATGTTGTGAGTTAACTCTAGATAGTTATGAGATGTATTAGGTCGGATGAGTACCCAGTGGGTACTACCCACCGCATGATTTCCAAAAAATACCCTTCTTTATTTTCAGAATACGTTCGCACGTTGACAAAATTCATTCTATTAAAAAATGGTAAAATCAACAGTCATTCAGTGAGAAAAGAAGGATTCTCGTCGGGTGGGTTCTCATCTGCCATAGTACTGAGATGTAGTGTGTAGTGAGTGTAGTGAAGAAGTGCCAGAAGGAAAGACTGAGCATCTATTGATCTGCACTCGATTGCACACCATGAATTGATCAACCTCCTCCTCCTCCTTCAATTTAGTCTCGGATGCCCAAGAAGCCAATAAGAAGCACGATCGAGGAGGGCCATTAAATATGTTGAATGTCGAACATGCATTGTTGGTGTAGTGATTGAGCAACTTCGAAGGACTAAATGGGAATATTGTTCAACAGGCTAGAATACAGGGGTACTGGTTGTCCCTCTCCCTCCTCTGACCTTGCCGGTCCATCATTCGTAGTTTGTATCGGCTGTCCCTTATCACTATCTACTTGCCACTCTTCCTCCTCTCTCTAGTCACCCTCTCCTACAATGGTTCTACTCTCTAAACCCCTCCACAAGAGTCAATTAGCCCCTGCCGCACTCGGTTTAGGAGGATTCCTTCTCATCCTCAAACTATACCGTACTCAAGCAGCCAGGTAGGTCATCCCTCCCCTTCGATCGATCGATACTCTCAATCAGGGCTGGATTTGCACGATCCACTCCGATAGTCACTAAGAAAGGCGTGAAGACAAAGCTAGATCTCACATTCTTCAAGAAGCTTTTCAATATAATCCGAATTCTCGTTCCTAAAATACTATGCAAGCAGGTTAGTAGAGATTAGGAGGAAAGAGAGAGAGAGGGAGAGAAAGGGAAAGAATGGACGATCGAGTGGGACAGAACAACCTCCATTGACTGCTAATGACGAGGGATGAGTATCTAGTGTTCTCATTCTGTGTTATTGTGTTCTGTGCAGTGCATATGGACATTCGACAGAGTACTCTGATAAGGAAGAGACTGAGGAAGTGAATATGCATAGGGGACTCATCCCGTGTCCTGAGAACGAAGAGTGATAGATGGGTGAAGATATCTCTTGCAGACTGTCTACATGTTCCTCATCGCTGTTTCTCTCCTCTGTCGAACATACGCAGATGTGTGGATGATCACCACTTCCACGAGGATTGAAGCGTCAGTTGAAAGAGAGAGGGAGGGAGAGAGTAGATCATTCCAGGTCGATCATCGATCGAGACAGAGATGGATTCAAGACTGGAGTCCTTGGATACATACTCTGCACTCCTGCCATCTCTCTCGTCAATGCGATGCTCAAGGTTCGCATTGAGGATGATCTTTGATCTCTCTTCTTCTTCCTTCAGTTTTCTCTCGCTGAGCTGAAGGTTCTATTCCGAGATTCGCTCACTCGCCATCTCTACAACGAATACTTCAAGTAATTATTCATTTATGAATTCAGTTGTAAATTTTTTTCCAGCATTCTTTATTTCTATCTTGATTCTTCTTCAGGAACATGACGTTCTACAAGTTGGGAAACATGGACAATAGAATAGCGAATGCAGATCAACTTCTAACTCAAGATGTTGACAAATTCTGTGATGCACTCGTCGAATTGTATGCGAATGTCACTAAGGTTCGTTCCTTCCCTTGAGGAGGAAGATAGAGGAGGAAGAGGAGAGAGAAGGGTTACTCAGCCACTCGTCGATCTCGCTTTGTACATATGGAGACTTGGATCTGCACTCGGATTCAAATCCCCCTCTGGTCTCGTCGGATATCTCATCATATCGGGAATCGCCCTCACCTACATGAGAGCACCCGTAAGTTCTCCCTTCTCCATCTCTTCTCTCCCTCCTCTCATCTCTTCCTTTGAGATGGGTCGATTGACTGCGAAGGAGCAACAATTGGAAGGAGAGTTCAGATACGTGAACTCTCGCTTGATTGCCAATGCAGAGGAAGTCGCATTCTACAAGGTGAGACCAGACCATCTGAAGGGAAGAGAGAAAGAGGGGATTGAGGGAGAAGACAAGGAGAAGATCACTTCACTCTCCTCCTTCGACACTCTCATTCAACATCTGAGAACAACGATCAAATTCCGGTTAGTCATCACCTCCATCTCCCCATTCACTCGAGTATTCCTTCAGATTCTCGGTGGGATTCGTGGATAACATCGTGGCGAAGTATCTGGCGACAGTGGTTGGATGGTACACAGTCTCTCGTCCCTTCTTCTCCAAGAATGGAGTCAATCCCAATAAGACGAAGAGTGAACTCATGCAGGTACAACACTATGACATTATGAGCATATCCACATCTTCGTAGGATTACTACAACAGTGGCAGGATGATGTTCAAGATGGCAGAGGCACTGGGAAGGTCGACGGGAACATTGATCTTTGATCTTTATCTTTCGATTGCAGATTGGCACTGGCAGGAAGGGAGGCCACTCGATTGGCAGAC